>CM036553.1:25493203-25500703 GCA_020745685.1 Tautogolabrus adspersus
TCTCGGCCCCACATGGCTCCTGCTCCCCTCTGCATCCCCGTTAATGAAAAGCTCTATTAATAACACGGAGAGGAGGGCGAGAGAGAGAGAGAGACGGTCAAGTAGAACGTGGGCGGGAGCCGAAAGAATGAAGGACAGCAAACGGCTCCGGGAGCTAAACTAGGCCGACGGGGGGGTTGAGGGGGAAGGCGGGCCGGGTATCATGTCAAGAGTTCGGCGCGTTGATCCTCATGCCTCGCCGTCGTTCCCTTAATCAATTTCTGGGTCGGTCAGTTTGTCTGCGTGTCACTCATCTCGCTTTCAACCGTCTGTCAGTCAGTCAGAGCTGGTATGGAGTCGTTTCCCCCCCCCCCACGTCTCCTTCTTTATGAATGCTTCATTCTCCTCTTGCTCCTCACCCGATCTCCCCCGTCAGGAGGAGGGATGTGCACAACTAATTAAACTTAACATCGCCTTTCTCCCTCGGCAGCACCAGTTCAGCTAACGAGTATTGTCATTAATGTAGGCCCAGAATGTTGACTAAATGTTGTGTCTAAGCTGTAACGCAGCCTCTCGCCACTAGTCGGTGCTGTAGCTCTGGTTAAAGACCCTGCTTAGCTAGCTCTACAGCCCAGATGTAAACCAGCACGGTGGATGGGTAGCATCTTGTAGCACAAAGCGGTCAATGTCGACCTCAGCGGGCACAGTCGTGAGGATGTTAACCTGCAGGGAGGACTGAAGGCTGCTGGTGCTAGCACTGCTGACGTTCGCCAAACTAAGAAAACCAATCAGACCTCATTACCTGCAGACGCTGAGATCCTGCTTAGGCTGAGACGATAACACGACTCATCACAACAACTGTACAGGTTAAATCCAACCAGCAACCTCCGGTGTTTTTAACCCATTGAGACCTGATGAGATGCAGACGTGCTTCTAACTTTAAGACCTGATGAGACGTCTACGTCACATAAGGCCATGAACAAGAGTGCAAGGAAATTTTAATTTACAGTTAAAGCCAATAGTTTTAAGCTTTCAAATGTTGTATTTTTAAGGTTTCTATCTGATACAGAGACAAAGATTTTAGTCAACTTTGAAATTCTGTGCAGTTTATCTGAAAACCCTCAGGTTCTGGGAGGTTGATTTCAAGCATTACTTAGGTTTTAGAGGGCGTTTTTATAGGCGTCCTTAGGTCTAAATGGGTTAATGAAGCCGATGCTGAAGTGTAAAATCCTGCAGTTCCTCGAGTGTCCACTAGAGGCTGGCTGCAGAAGCACAGGAAGTCACATACACACCCATTCTAAAAAGCCTGTTTTTACAGCAGACATTAACATGTTTACAGCCTGGTTCAAAAAAACAAATAGGTCTGATTAGCTCATGTCTCGATCAGCACACACTGTACGGGGGGTGAATGTTTTGATGACTCATCAGTTTTTATTTGATGAAGGATAAGAGTTATTCACAATAAGGCGTGTAGCTGACCTGATTGACAGGTGGGCGCGGTGTAACGGTTTATCAGGAGGCTTAAAACCCGCCTCAGCTCCAGCTCTCAGCCTGTCGTTAGGTTGACTGAAAGTTAGGCTGAGACAGCATTTCCAGCATGGAGACCGCCATCGATGGGACTCCAGCGCCCCCTGCAGGAACAGACGGGTGATGTCACGTATTTAGAGTCTACGGTTAAATCGTGTTTCCTTCCCTTTAGACTTGTAGACCGGGCGGCCTGATTTCAAGTCTGACTTGTGGCTCCTCTCCTGCATGTCGTTCTCCACCCACTGTTCTTTCTTAATACAGGAGAACATATCTGTATTCATTTTTGAGATTCACTCCTTTTTGATGCTGTCATCATTAAAATAACAGAGATTGTATCGTTTGAGAACACGTGACATTGAAAGCATTAAAACTTTGACATGCTTACTCATGATGCCGGCGTCTCATCTGCAGGGAGAGTTTATATCTTCCATAATGCATACCATAATGCTGCCTCAGAACGTTCCCCATGAATTATTCAACTGTGTGATATTATACACAAACTAAACACCATCAGACCATGTATCTGTGTGTGTGTGTGTGTGTGTGTGTGTGTGTGTGTGTCGACTGTGACCTCTCCTCTCGTCCCTCTTTGAGTCTTTAAAGCCTCCTTTTTCCCTCTCACTGCCCCATTTCTGCAGCCTGACATTGATATGCACTGATTCATGTGATGCATGTATCCTCTTGGCGATTCACTTTATTCAATCGATGTAACACGGAGCGATGTTAACCTCCATCTCTTTCTCTCCACCCCCCTCTCTCTTTTTCTTTACTTTCTTTATCTGTCTATTTATCTCCTCCTCCTCCATCTTTTCAGGTAATGCCCTCCCACTCCTCCACCATGCCTGTCCACGGCTGCTGCAGCCCCTCCCCTTCACGCGGCCAAGCAGGGCCCTCCTCCACCTCCTACTCCGACCCCTCGATCACCAAGGGGCAAGAAAGGCGAGACCGACCCCTACACCCACCCCCGCCTCCATCACTCCCCGGTCGCCCCAGCGCGTCTCTCCGCCTCTCCCTCCTTCTCCTGCTGCTCTGCCTTCTCCACCTGCCCCCGGCCTGCCACTCACGGAGAGAGAAGGGCGGGGGAGGCGGTGGCGGCCACTACGTCCCGATCCCCCAGCCCCCACCCCATCACATGGCTCTGCCGAACATCCTACGCGGCCTCAGCATCGCCGTCCTCCTGGTGGGAAACTCCAGCGAGATGGCGCTGACGGGGGCTCGGGAGAAGGAAGACTTTGTGCACATGGCGCCCAACGTGGAGGTGCTGACCATGAATGAAACGGATCCTAAGAGCATCATCAAGAGCATCTGTGACCTCATGACGGAGCACTGGCTGCAGGGCGTGGTGTTTGGGGACGACACCGACCAGGAGGCCATCGCCCAAATCCTGGACTTCATCTCAGCGCAGACACACATCCCCATCCTCGGAGTCCGCGGGGGCTCCTCCATGATCATGGCCGCCAAGGTAGGACGCTAAAGTCTTCTCTAACAGTAGAGCTTATTACCAAAACAACGATGTCCTATTGACTGTGACTGTGCCGGGAAGTGAGCGAGGGTGGTGTGGGTGTTAAACTATAAAGAGGGGCTCACCATGGCAACGGTAAACAGAAAGAGTTGGTCAGCACAGGTTATTGTAGAGTCCTGCACCACCTGTAAGATGTTAACGCTGAAGGGTGTCACAAAAAGAAGTTCATAAGATAAAAATTGCTCCCGAGGGTGCTTCTGTTGGTTACGACTTTAAAGCCTGTGCACCATGAGCCCAGGGTTTTAACTCTCGGCTCTTTGTGTCCTCCTGGTGTTTGCTTCCTCTAAATTTAAAACTTGCAAAGACAAAGCTTAAAATACCCTCATGTTGAGTTGTCTAGTCGTGTTGTCTGAAGTTCTGGGAAGACAACAGACCTTCTGTTCAATTGTTTCCAGAGTTGCTTCTTTTTTTAAAACTCAAATCTCTGCAGGATTCGATTTTGATTGCTCAAACTTTGCTGTCAATCATTGTTGTATTTCTGTCACTCGTCTGACAACTTGTCTCAGAGCTGTTCTTCATTTACAAAACATTGATTTATAGACTATCACCCCGACACAGCAGTGTTGTTGTTCATTTATAAATGTTTGTCTGAATCTCGTGTTTATGGTTGAACTTGTTTCACACACCCAACAAATTCTAGACGGGCTGAAGAATGTTTCAGCTTGAACCTTCTTCCCTTGCAATGATTTCCTCATATCAAGTTAAAGCCGTATTCACATCAGGCACGATTGCTTCCCCCCTCCCCTCTCCCCCACTGGTCTAACATTATTTACATCAATCTGTACCCGAGTACTCTTGCGTATGTACTCAGTCTGATACAGCAGGGGGCAGTATGCACATAGTTGGTTTTGCAAGTCTGCTAAAAAACAGGAAGAAGAAGAAGCAACCATGGCAACCACTCCATCGTGCTAACTGTGGATGTTTTTGTTATTTCTGAGACGCCAACAACGACCCTCTTCGTACGTCCACATCTACCGTGCAGCTCAGAGGATGAAACGAGCTCGTGCTGCACGGATACGACGGTTTTTGAAGCGTCACGACCCGTTTACAATGACGTCATATAGCGGTCCACTTCCTTGTTTGAGCACGGTTGCGTTCACATCTTCATCGGACCGTACTCGAGTTCACATGAATCATGCCCGAGACCACCTCTTCAAGCGGACTTAGGAACAGTATGGCACGTTTGTGTTAACACTGATCAAATGAACCAGACTTTGGGGTCCAGTGAACTCTGATCCGGGCCGGGGTCCCTTATGTGAAACCACCCTAAAACAGTGATGCTATTTTTCATTGTGCGGCTCCAACAGAGGATTTCTAACCGCGTCCTCCTCGAGCAAACTGCATCAGAATAAACTCGGACAGACATAATCCAGTTTTTAAATTCAGAGAATGAGGAACAAACAGCCGCAGACTGTCAGATGATTTCATACCCAAAAAAAAGGCTAAACAAAAGGCTGACGGTAATTAAGAGAGTCCATCGGGAGCAGGCGAGAATTAAATCTCCAAAAAAGATCAAGAGACAAGATCCAGACAAACAACACAAAGAGTGCCACAAAGAAGACATCCACACTGAGAACAATGTTCACAGACAAACTGTGACAGAAAGAGAGAGAGGCAAAGACTTCATAGACCAGGAGAGAAGGTGAGCATGCACAGGTGACAACAGCGAGCACACAGAGAGAGAGAGAGAGACACTTCATATATGAGAGGAAAGAGAGAGAGGCAAAGCTGAACCGGAAATGATAACTAAACACTTCAGCCCTTTTCACATGTGCACATAACAGAGAGAGACAGGCACAGGCAGACAGACAGAGAGAGAGACAGGGAGACAAAGAGAGAGAGACACAGGCAGAGAGAGAGACACAGGCAGAGAGAGAGAGACAGACAGGGAGACAGACAGAGAGAGAGAGACAGAGAGGGAGACAGAGAGGTAGACAGAGAGAGACAGACAGACAGACAGACAGACAGACAGACAGACAGACAGACAGACAGACAGACAGACAGACAGACAGACAGACAGACAGACAGAGAGAGACGGAGAGAGAGAGAGACAGACAGAGAGAGAGAGAGACAGACAGAGAGAGACAGGGAGACGGAGAGAGAGAGACAGGCGAGCAGGGTGAGCCTAGTGTGTCTGACTTTAAAGCCAAACAGCTAACAGTGGCGATGCCAGTGACGGGATGAGCTGCAGAACAGAGAGTCAGATCTCTGCTTAACGGGATGAAACAATCGGCTGCTGCTTTATCTGTGTCCGCCTGAGATACGGGCTTGGACCTGTTCCACACAATCAGCTCATTCATTAGGTACTTTGTGCATAAATCCAGCGGTGTTCGATAATAACACGTTACAGGGAAACACAATGAAGCCTGGCTCGCTCGCAGAGAAACAGAAACCTTTTGTCAAAAGCACAAACAATTGTCTCCTCCTGCAGAGATGAAGGTGGTCAGAACTTTTCATACTTTTTATACCACGTGTTTTAAAACCAAACAATCCTCATATTTCTAACCAAATGATGGCGTGAGAGGAGAGATGGCCCTGTGTAAACTGCACAGATACGTTGGCAGCGCTTCCTTGGTGCACGAGTTTCCCTGCACCTTTCTTCAATTAAAACAGAAAAATCACGTAATATCGTGTGCCCAGGACTTCTATGAATCTTATCAACGATTTAAAATCTGCTATCCTGACAGACCTAGTGGAGATGTTCCAGTTTGAGTCTCCGTCTTATCTCACTCGTCCTCTGTGATGGCTGCTCTGACCTCCTGGTGTCAACAGGTCTCTGTACCAGCAGAGACGTGAGTCGTGGTGACACGTCCGGGCCAGCGGCCACACTGACACTATTCTCTCTGTTCCTTCTCATTAGAGCTCAGAGGAGAGATACGGAGCCCCCCCCCCCAGCACACAAAACAAACACTGTACAGTACACACGAGTTCACACCGAATACTTCTCAAACATTCACACACCTTCTGCTACTCGTACAAATGAAATATCTGCGTCTGAACTGTGGCTACGTGTCCCTTTAACCCCTGACATTTCTTCTAAGCTCCTTCGACACACAAACAGGACAGCCTGAGTCAAACCTTTTCTCAGCTCTCTTTGCACACGTGAAGCAATCCCTGGAGTTGTCTCTAACCCATATCTTTAAGTCTGTGTCCTCATCCTTCTTGTCTTTTGTCCATTTGCTGGACAATGTTCACAGCTGTATTGCATGAGTGAAAGGAACCTTACAACCTGTAAATGTCCCCGCCTACATCGTAGATACTTACTGCTTGTTTTAAAGATGACTTCATATAATCATAAAGGCTCAAATATACCACACGTACACGTAGGGTGTCTAGGACTTGTTTTTCTTTCTTTTTTATAGTATCATACTGAAGTTTAAAAATGTGGTATCATGATTACCCTGTGGGCACGGCTGCATTACATGTCAAGTTTATGTCTTCACCACGTAAATATGGAGACAGTGGAGGGATGTAAGAGTGTGTGTGTGCAGAGGACTGTGTCGTTCATTAAGCACACATGCTCTAACCTCACCATGCAGCAGGAAAGAGCAGCGTTCTGCAGGCTGAGGTTTAAATGGATTTCCCCGGCCACAAGCCAGAGTCTGCCTCCCCGGAGACCTTCCTCCTGGCTGCATTGGGGGGCCCAGGAGAACAAGGACAGGGCCGCGCTTAGGCTCACTCTCCAAACGGATTTGTGTCTGCCTAATGGGCTGAGACAATGGAGTGGTGAAAACACGATAGAGAGGGATCAGAGGGAGAGAGAGGCAGGGAGAGAGACACAGGAGAGGAGAGGAGAGGGGAGGGGAGGGGAGGGGAGGAGAGGAGAGGAGAGGAGAGGAGAGGAGAGGAGAGGAGAGGAGAGGAGAGGAGAGGACAGGAGAGGAGAGAAGAGGAGGAGAGGAGAGGAGAGGACACGAGAGGACACGAGAGGAGGAGAGGACACGAGAGGAGAGTAGAGGAGGAGAGGAGAGGAGAGGAGAGGAGAGAGGAGAGGAGAGGAATTGTTTGAGAGATTTTGGACCGAGCAGGTGTCTTCATTGTGACTTGATGGACAGATGAGGGAGGAGGAGACGAGGTGAAGACGAGTCAGGGAGGAAAAAAGGGAGAGAACAATCAGGAGTGATGAGAGAGGAAGAAAGGGGAGAGAAAAGTTTTTCTTTGTGGACAGAAGACATGAAGAGAAATCTCGCAGGTGGAGTTGGAAGACAAATTGAGCCGCAGTTTGTGCTTTTTTGTGTCTAAAGGAAATTGACAAAGATTGGGAAAAAGGGGATGCAATATGAGGTGTTTATCTTTGGACCCCCCTCCATCACACATACAAACGCGTGCACCATCAAAAACTGAAGGCCAAACGCTGCTATTACCGCCGGAGAGAGAAGCCCTCCTTTTTCATCACACATCCGAGGAAGGACGATAACGAGGAGCGACACGGGAGGAGGAGAAAACAGCTTTTTGATTCTTCCTGCGGTCTG
>CM036553.1:25505703-25548203 GCA_020745685.1 Tautogolabrus adspersus
AACCCGCCTATACCCCACCAGCCCCCTCCCCTCTCTGTACTACACTCTGTGGAAAAGCACTGACTCATCCCAGCCTATGAATAGATAGAGGTCCATTCCCTCTCCACCTCTGAATGAGGGCGGGGGCAGGTGGAGATAAGGCTAATGAGGGTCCCAGCAAAGGGCTGCTGCAAGAATCACAAGAGGATAACATAGGAGGGTGGGTGTCAGAGAGGGGGAGGAAGAGGGGGAGGAGCTGCTTGTAGATCTCGGTGATGAAGGTGGTCTAAGGAGAAAATGGAAAAGGTGGAGTGAGACTGGTTATGTCCGGAGGGAGGAGAACTTCAGAGGAAGGGAAGGGGGTGAGGAGTCGGGTGTTGTAGTAAGAGGGAGAAGGGGGGAGGGAGGGGAGGATTTGAGTGTGTAAGGGCACGTCCAGGGGGAGCCAGGAGACGTGAGGGGAGAGCCAGGACGCGGGAAAGGTGTGGATGGTTTTGTACCGGGGGGACGGAGGGTGAGAATAAAAAGAGGCGGAGCAGAGGGGGAGGAGGGGGGGAGTGAGGAGACATGATGTTGTTGCCGTTTAGTGCACACTCTGTTTATCTTCTTCTGCTTTCTAAAAGGCAACAACCTCCAATACTGAAATACAAAACACTGCAGTTCCCCTTGTGTCCACTAGAGGCTGTCTCCTAAAGTGAGTCAAACCCCATAGAGCTCCATGTTCAAACTTTGCAGCAGAAAAAGAACATGACATCAGGGTTGATTTTTATACAACTCACCTGTTTAAAACAGACCCACACCTGCCGAAAGATATTTAAACAACAGCCTGAGAAGGTTCAGTTTGAAAATGAGACCGAGCACAAGAATCGGTCAGCGGACACCGCCAAGGTATCGTCCATACGGGCAAACACTGCATGACTTAAGACTACACTTCTTAAGACACTTTTAAGATGACCAGGTGAGACCCTCTGCCTTGTTACTGGTGTTATATTGGATTATAGTTCGACTCTGCTACTGGCTATTTGAATGAATTTTTATGGCACAAACCAATGAGAAGCTGCTATTTTTTTTTACTATATTTGAAAAGCCTTTGAAAGGTCATGAATATGAACATCCACCTCTCCTCCGGCGCATCTGTTTCCTGCCTCCTCTCATCACAAAGTTCACGACGCAGTGACACGGCACACGAGCAAAGTCAAACTGCTGCAGCACCGAGGGGACGAAGCTGCAGACTCACCGAGGCTCCGGGTCTGTTTGTTCACCGACACTCGGCACAGAGCGCTAAACTGACAGGTTTATCAGAGGATCAGTGTGTGTGTGTGTGTGTGTGTGTGAGTCACACACTCGTCCTGCCATGTCAGCATTAGAATCTTCCACAGCTTCAGCGAGGAACAAACACTGAAATGAAGAAACAATGAAGAGAAAGGAGATCATCTGGAAGGAAAGGGGACCCATGTAGAAACTTCCAGTTATGACGTTTAAGGGCGCACTCACACGAGGCCATCTGTAACGGGCCAAAGCACGCTTCACCCCGACAGTTTGAGGCGGCTGTGGCTCAGTGGTAGTGTCGTCGTCTCTCAGCTGGAAGGTCGAGGGTTCGACCCCTAGCTCCTGCTGCCACATGTCCGATGTGTCCTTGGGAAAGACACTTAACCCAAAGTTGCTGCTTCTTCAGCGGCGTGTGACAGTGTGTGAATGGGATTAGTTACTTCTGATGGACTCTTTACACCGTCATGCTTCAGCACGGTACGGGACGACTCTGCTGGTGTGCGCCCTGAATGTCTTAACCACGAGGAGAAGGAAACGTCATGCAAACTAAAGTTATTCTAGAAGGATCTTTTTTTCTGAATTGGTCACGAAGAAGTCTTAAAAACACGTTTCACCTAAACATCAGGACCTCATTGTAGGTTTTAATTACAGCTCGCCCGCTTCATTAATCTCTGAAATAACACTCAGCAAAGATAATGATTGCATCATCAACATCTCATTCCACTGAACGTTAATGAATTGAATTATTGACATAATTGAAGCAGCGAGCGCCGTGTTAAACGGGCCCTCACACCTTTGTGCATGGCGGGATGGGCGGCAGACGTGGAGAGTTACAACGACTTCCTGTTTTATACGCAGAACATCAAACTTCAGCTTCAGACTCAGGATTTAAACAACTTCTCATTTTTAGGAAGAAGAAGAAGACAAATACGGGCGTAAAGCCACCAGGGTCATTCAGGCGTGCTCGCTTATTAAGTGCGCCGACCGTTGAAGCCTCTTTTACATGGTGGCCAAACCTGGTACTGCAGCATTCTCAAACCTTCTGCGTATTCCTTTTTTAAGTAAGTGGGAGTTGACTGGACGATTTCAGACGATGTCAAATCAGACGAGAGAGTACGTCTGTTCACTTACAGTTCGGAACGCACTCATTTTATTTTCCCTCCCTTGTCAGGTCTCATATTCCCCCCCCCCCCCTTTTTTAAATTCAGCTCTTTTCCTCTTTTCTAATTTCCCCTCCTTTACTTTTCTCCGTCTCCCCGTTTGTCCTTGCTTTGTCCGCGCTCTGCCTCACCCGTGGCCTCCTGTGTCGAACAACTGTTACAAGAAGACAGCAAAGGAGGGGGGGCAGAGGGAGAGAAAAGACAATGAGGATAATAAAGGAGAGGGAGGGAGAGTACAGAGAGAGAGAGAGAGAGAGAGGGAGAGAGAGAGAGAGAGAGAGAGAGAGGGAGAGAGAGAGGAGGCAGGGATGTGGAAGAAGAGAAGATCGAGCAAAGACCACGATGGGCTCGCTCAATTACTCACCAGCACTGTGCCAAGCTGGCCGTCGTCAGAGCCACATGCTGACACACACACACACACACACACACACACACACACACACACACACACACACACACACACGCATACACACACACACACACACACACACACACACACACACACACACACACACACACACACACACACACTCAGCAGCCTATACATCAGACCAATATGTTCAGATGTGTTCCTGCTGACCTACAGTGTGAAAATTATTCAAGCTCGACACTCTGTGCTGAGGTTGTCACACTGTACTCACTCTCACACACACACACACACACACACACACACACACACACACACACACACTTGCAGACACTTACAGTACATTACCCCCCCCCCCCCCCCCCCCCCCCCCCCCCCCCCCCCCCCCCCCCCCCCCCGCCTGTAATATTTGGTACCGTGAAGTCCAGAACACAAGTCTCCAGCTGTGTTTGGGGGTCTCTCAGAGATGAAGCGTCTTCCTGTGTGATCATTTCCTTCGTGTTCGCTGCAGATGAAGCAGCGGGAGCAACTTGGGGTTAGGTGTCTTGCCCAAGGACACATGGGACATGTGGATGCAGGAGCTGGGGATCGAGAGAGACGACCGACTCCACCAACTGAGACACATTTGTCCCATGGGACGTGCAACATAACCACTAGGCGATCCTGTGCCCAAACCCGCCATACGTTGAGACGTAGAAGCAGACTCACTTTTCTCTTCGTCTTTTTGCACGATTGTTTTTCTCCACTCAGCAGTAATCAAAGCGTACTTTCCCCCTCTCACTTTTTAAATCTCGTTGCAGTTCAAAGATTAGATCATTTTAAACTCTTCATAAGAATTTCATGTTTGTTTTCTTTTAGAATCCAGCTTCTGCTGTTTACACATTCATCCCCACAAAAAGCATTCCTGGGGTTGAATTTAAAAAAAGGAATACAACAAACACAGAAAGATCTCAACCTCATTCTGTCTCCATGCATCTCGCCCTCTCTATTTTTTTTTATCTCCGCCGCTCTCTCCTCCTGCTCCTCTCCCTCTCTTTCTCACGTCATGTGAGTCGAGGCGAGGCAAAGCGAGCACCGCTGATGAATGTAAATGTGGCCCCTCCCCTTCCTTGTTCTCCTAAATTACAGCAAACACCTCCTCGTCTTTCTGCGCTCGTCTGTCTGTCTGCGTTTACCCACAGCCGGCGGGCACTGTGCCCGGCTCTCACATCCACACCAACACAGTGAGAGATACAGTACACAGACGCATGAGTCAGACATGACAAATGGACGCAAATTACACCTCCAGCATGTATGATGTGGAAACTGTCAGTACAGTATAAACTCTTTAACTGGT
This sequence comes from Tautogolabrus adspersus, assembly GCA_020745685.1. Taxonomy (NCBI): domain Eukaryota; kingdom Metazoa; phylum Chordata; class Actinopteri; order Labriformes; family Labridae; genus Tautogolabrus; species Tautogolabrus adspersus. The sequence continues at coordinate 25,509,815 of CM036553.1, forward strand.
TGATGCTCATTGAAAACAGGATCTCTGCACCACAGCACGTTGGGTGACAACTTTTTATTTAAAGTCCCACTGCAGATGAGATGATTCAATAAGACAAGTGACTTCCATGAATGATTAATACTTGAATGCTGAAGTAGATGGTGCCGCTGTGTTTGTCACATTGAACTCTTTAAAGTGTAAAACTGATGGAGCCTGACATCTTTGGTGCGGTTTAAGTTTTTACCTCATTTACACTTTCCCACATCCTACAGTGCAGCAATCTGGAATCGTGCAAACTATCACGTGTTGTTATGGCCTATTATTAGCTAAACAAAGGTTCTCCTGGAGGCGTCCATGTAGCCTGTCCGACTTGTTGTCAACCCGCGACTAAAACTCGGTTAACTAGGATAGTGAAGTCAATCCCAGCTCCGAGCTCAGAGGTCAATGGAACGCAGCACGAGGGCCCACAAAGATTAAAAAGATGAGTAGCCTGCGATGGGAGGCGGGGCAGAGAGAGAGAATGTCTGTATATGAGGCAAAGCAGCCCTGAAAGTTTGACCTGTGTGTGAGGATAAATACAAGTTTACAGCATCATCAAAGTCATTCAATCAATCCTCTGGACCACATGAATGGCTCCACCAAATTTCACGCCAATCCATCAAGTATTTCCGGGGATACTTCCGTCCTGAGGAATGCTGTGGACCAAAACATTTCCTAAACTCGTGTCATTAAAGAGCCACAACATTTAGTGAGGTTCATTATCATCATTAAAACCTCGCCACAGGGCGTTCTTATGTTTGTTATTCCATTACCATGTTGAGTGTCATAAATCACCATCGTCACCATCATGGAAACCGTTATCAATAAAACGTCCCCCTCTGGACATTTAGATACGGGCATTAGTCTGTGTGTTTGTGTCAGACCGGCGCTCCACTCGCTCTGTTTCTCCGCCAGTGACTGATTTGCATTAACAAAGTCAAACTGCTTTATTAGACTTTTATTGGCATGAGGCGGCCGGGCGCTGAGAGGGGCTTTTAAACAATGCAATATGCAAATAACAGAACATTGTGTACGAGGACAACCAGCACAACAACAACAGAAAGAAGCCATTTACCTCTCCCAGAGCATCATGTTACATGTGAATCATAGCTGGCCTCGTGCTTTCTCAACGAGTCTTTTAAGTGTGAGATTGTCGCCCGGATCACACCGAAGAGTCTGCACAGAAGTGTGGCTGAAGTTTAGACTGCAAAGGATCCAAGAAGCCGAGATAAGAAGTGTCCAAAGAAGGGGAAAGAATTTGTATCCACTTGCAGGATTATATCTCACATTGTCTTCAGGATGATTTATGTGACCACACAAAACAAAACTCTGAATATGTGCTGTGCAAAGTGGTAACAAAAAAAAGCAAGATTAGCAAGGTTCACAGAAAGTAAATGAGGGGAAGTGTCACTTTTTGCCCTCCAAGTAGTTTCACTCGTCCTTGGATTGCTGCAGTCTGACTCCTGAATGTGTGCAGGGAATTTTTAAAAAGATCCTCTAAAGCATGAAGAAGGTGGAAGTCTACTTTGCTCCAGAGACCAAAGAGAGTGTCTACATTTCATCCTCCGGTCATGAAACCACTTTTATGTAAAGGGAGTATTTGTTCCAAGATGGCGGCCTGTACGTCAGCAGTCCACCATTAAGTTCCAAAGATGGCAGCAAACTACAAGCCTTGTTTTCCAGAGTAATGGTTCAAATCAGAAGCTATGAAAGAGTGGATAAGGCCTTTGGGTGGAAAGGCCACAACATGCCCGCCTGTCCGTCAGCTCAGCCACGCCCCTAACTGTACAGATTTATGATTTTCTACTGCATCATGACCAGGCTGTAAAGATTTTATTTCTGCTGTAGACTCGACTGAGTATGGGTCCTGATGGGGGCTACTTGGAGTCTGCAGCCAGCCTTAAGTGGACACTTTCCGCTTCCCTTTTCAACACCACAGGGTACCACTTGGTCGCTCCCACATCTGCCGGTCAACCAGGACAGAGATGTCGCTTTAGTTTCCCACTCTGACATACAAATGAGTCTCTTCTTGTTCAGAGAAAATCATGATGTCAGAGGCCAAAGTTTAGAAACCAATAAGTGGCTTTATGGTGGCTGCCTCCACTTCTTTTTATGAATATTTCTTATACTTGTCTACATTAAGAACTGTCTTATGTTGGAATGATTCTGCACCTTACAGTCTACATCCAGTACCAGCGTTGCATGCCGATGCAGAAGCTGTTGTACTCGTAGTCTGCAGGAAGTGAAGGTGTGGAGGTCAGCGTGGTGGATGACTGGATGGAGCATCTCTGACTCCTGACACAGAGCTGTTCCCCGACACTCCCTGTGTCTGAATGATTTGCTAAAACCACCACCCTTCCCCGCTCTTACCACTCTTCTATAATGTAGGAAACAAGAAGTGTAAAGATGTTTAGTCCGGGCTGCTGTGTGCAAAACGTCCTCTGCTTGGAACATATTTGTGCACCATCTCTGTGTTTTTGTTGTTCCAGAACATGTCTCTGTATGGACGGATATTTTTCAAGATCTCTTCAAAGGGTGCGCTGCAGATATCCTCCATTCGAGGACACTTCTAGAAGTGTCACTTTGTGTTATTTTTTGGAGCTCTGACGCTGCTGAGAGCTCTCAGACTTTTTGTGCAGCTGTAAATGACGTTGCCTTGAATGGTCTTTAAAAGACTGTGAGGTGTCTTTTCAAGCTCTCACAGATGATTCAAATGCACATTTTACTGTCCTTGAACACGATGTGATTCTCATGGCTGGTTGTTGCTGCCTTTCTGTTTTTGCCACTTCAAGGTGTTTTTTAACGTGGTGTTTGTGTTATCTCCACCCCCTGCATACTGTGATTTCTTTCTAATATGCTAATGAACGCCTACGCAGCATTTACAATTCAAAATCATAAGTATACGGAGCTCTACTTAATGTCTTAACAGAGAGTTTAGTAGAGAACTGAAGGATGTAGCAACGTTTAATCCAAGGTCGGAGGAGGGACACACATGACTGCAGGTATCAGGAGGTAGCATCACTTTTCTTTTTGTTACAGCCTGCAGGAGTTTGTGTTATCAAGACCACCGTCGGCCCGTATCGCCCTTTAACACTTCACTATTTATTAAAGTCATTTCTTCCTGCTGACGTTTGTGGAAGCATCCACAGAAGATGATGTTTTTGATATTTTGATATTAGGCATCTACAGGTTTGCTCCAACAGTATTTCGTTGTACTTGTACAGTGACAATAAAGATATCTTATCTAAGTGTTTGTGCTGATGATAGATGGAGTCATGAAAACATGCAGGTCAGACAGAGACACACCTTCAACTCCTCACCCTGCACGCACATGTACACACACACACACACACACACACACACACCACAGACGCACACACGCCTGACACTTTATACTTGCTTGGTCTCGAGTCCTCTTTTTGAAGGTCTCTGTCTTGTCTCGGTCTCAGAATCGGCGGACTCTGGAGTTTAATCAAGATCGGTCAAGACCTCCTCTGATAGGCTGTCTCATCATCATTACTGTGATTAAAAGGAACACGCCTCTTTCTAAAAGAACAGTTTCATTCAGTTGGTGATAGGACTTCTTTGTCACGTGCATGGTCTTTGTTTAAAGTCTGAATTTATTTGGTGAGATGATTTTTAAGAACAGATTGTTAGCTGCACGTGTCTGCAGAGGCAGCTGAATTGTGGATACGATGACCACTAAAGTTGTTGTGATTGCTTTATCGTCGTCTTTTGCTCCCTACGTGGTAGAACACTGATACCAAGTTTGTGTTTTTATGTAGGATCTATAAATAGAGGTAAGAGGCCTGATGACATGAAACCATCTGCAGGTAAATGCACAGCACCAGCGTGTGCAGGTGAGTCACTGTGATCACAGAGTTCAAGCACATCCTGTGAAGTATTTCTGGAAGTGAAGAGCAGAGTGTTTTATTTCTGTCGCAGGTGTTACTACTACCATCACCAAGTTTTAGAGTTTAAAATGAGAGAATTTCCAAACCTGCTCCCAGCTCAGGTGTCAGACCAACAGTATGAGTCAGGGTGACCTACGTCCCCATGTGACCGGGACTTTCCAGCTTTCAAGCTCTGGGTCTCGAATCCCCACAAATATCTATAAACACTACCATGTCCTGGTTTTCAAACAGTCCCTGTCCTGGATTTAACTGACTAATAACAATACTCAAGTAAAGGTGTCAGAGTCGATAATAGAAAGTTAAACATTTTATCAAATCATCTCATGATGCAAGAAACAGCGTTTTCACATTAGGAAGGATTGTTTCGTACGCTGCCCGTACGGTTGCTCCCCCTGCTGGCCTGCGTTCACATTAGTGACATCGCTCCGTGCCCAAGTGCACTTGCAGATCCAAAACAGCAGGGGGCAGTATGCATATAGTTGGTTTGCAAATTTGCAAAGTAGAAAAAGTAGAAGTAGCAACCATGCCAACCACTCGCGACCCTAGTCCCTAGTGGATGTTTTTGTTATTCCTGAGACGCCAACAACGACCCTCTTCCTACGTCCACGTCTATCGTGCAGCTCAGAGGATGAAACGGCCCGTGCTGCACGGAAACAAAATTTTTTGAAGCAACAGAAGCTGTTTAGAATGATGTCATAGCGGACCACTTCCTTGTTTGAGCATGGTTGCGTTCACACCTCCCGCAGAACGTACTCGAGTACACATGAATGGTGCCGAGACCACCTCTTCAAACGGTACACGAGTATGTTACGTTTGTGTTCACACTGATCAAATGAACCGGACTTTGGAGTCAAGTGTACTCTGATCTGGGCCCGGCTCCCTGATGTGAAGCCACCCTGAGTCACAGCTGTCTTTCCTTACAGTTCTAGAAGTTAAATAAAGAAGTTAATCAGGCTGTACGGAGTCGTGCTTCAACAGATTTTCCATCAAAAGGTCGGAGAACTTAAAATAGATGTCGATGTAAAAGCACAGAAATATTTTCTGTGCAATGATTGAAGTTTTTTTAAATGCTTTAGTCGCCTCCCGTTATCCCCGAACTGTTTGTAACTCAACGTTACTCTCTTGATCTCTTTAGGCCGAGAGAAGCTAAAGCACTTCTTCCTCACACTTGATTGTGAGATGTGATTTCAGTGACGTGCAGCAGCTTATGAAGAAGCTCGGCCCTGCACTGAAACTGGGTTATTGTCTGTGATGCCCTGAAGCCAAGCAGAGAGTGAACAACATGCCTGCTGCCGTCAGTAATCTCTGCATGCTGTCGAGTATCGGGGCACTCAGAGTGTAAGAGTGCACGACCACACGTACCTTCTTTACATTCAATCAGTTTCAATGACTTCCTGACTTGTTCTTCTTATAAATTAATTAGCACTATGAACTCCTTTTTTTGCACAGAGAGCGTCTTTGTATCCTCCTCCTCTCTGGCCCTCTCTTTGTCCTCGTCCTGACAGAGCGATCAGGATGCTTTGAGCATCACTGAGCGCTGATGCAAAGGGTCAGCAGGACGCCGTCTGTATAACAAACCATCCTGGTGTCCTCTGAATACTAAAGAAAAGTGCCTCACAGACTTTATTCTATCTGAAATGTTGTTTCTGCCGTCATGCTTTGACCTTCAGGCCTCTTACTGTTGTTTTCTTAAACGCTGATGATTTACTCATTTCTCTCCTCCACTTGTAGACGTTTTAGTTTGTACTTATTTTGATGACAGAGCCAGAGGATTAATCAATCAATCAATCATTATTTGTGAAGCGAAATAAGCTCATAACAAGCGTTATCTGGAGACGCTTTACAAAAGAGCAGATGGGATAAGATGCAGGAAGGATTTCTCCTTTGTATTCCTCACGTCCATGTTGTCCACTCTTCCTCGCCGCTGAGGTGGAGGTCGGAGCAGGCCGTGCATGAATGAGGACGGCGGTGGTTGTGGGGACGACACAGTCCGATGGTGGTTGCCGGGCATCAGGGACGTCGGTGGGTTGAAGTGCCCGTTCACCTCGCTGAAGGTTGAGGGAGCTCCGTCTACTCGAGGGCCCGGCTTCTGTATCCGGGTCAAGGCCTCCTGGGCTTCTAACACACTGACGCCAGCGAACAGCAGAACGGGGGGGGACAAGACATGAGAGTGTCTTGTGTCCAGTAAGACCAAGAAGTAGACTTGTTCAGACCAGTATCAGCAGCACCGGTGAGCATCTCTGCACTGATGTGATTCTGATACATTATTTATGAGCTCTGAATAAAATCAACACTTACTCACATTTAGTTCTTGTTCTTCACTCCAAAGCAGAACCCCACACACGGCGCTGTATGAGCGACACTGCTCCGTTACTTTTTACTGCATGTTTTATATTTGAGATCGTTTATTTCCCGATCAGACACGAAGCGAGGAGGATGTGGAGACAAGACACGATCTGTAGGAGACAAAGATACCGGGAATATCAAACATTTGGAAAAGAGCTCCGGTGACGTCAACAGCGCCTTTCTGAAAAAAAGGTGCACAAAAATGGCGGAGTGTTAGGAAAAAAAGTAGCTTGGCGCTGCGCTTTTTCTCTGGGCGGCCGCTTTCTGTTGCGAACGCTCTTTACTCATTTAAAACAACTGAAGAAAATGCCAGATGGACACGGGGCCTAAGATATGACTGACTGTCAGTCCACTTAAGAAAAGTCTATCATATAAAAAGCCAACATTAGCGATCATATCCAAACACGGGAGAAGTAAACATCTGTCATGTCATCTTGACCTGAACTCGGGGCTCAGTGTCGTTAAACTAAACGAGGAGTGTGAATCCAAACACCTTCAGTTAGGAGGATGGTTGTCGTGGTGCTGCAGCGTGTGGCGTGATTTGACGTATCAGGAGCTGGTGCTGCGTTTCTCCAGGTGTGAGACGCTTTAGTGTGAGTCTGTATTAGTTTGAGCTCCTGTGTGGGCAGTGCACAAGTGGCAGCAGGATGTGTGTTGTGATTCAAACGTTTTGTGGGGGGGGGTCGCACTGTGGGCGGATGCATGAGTGTGTGAGTGCAGATTATCTTGAGTGTGTAGAGAAGGACGTATAAATGCATGCATGTTGTTTGTGTGTGTGTCAGTGTGTGTGTGTGTGTGTGTGTGTGTGTGTGTGTGTGCGCTCCATACCAGCGTTGAGTGGCGTTCTCTTTTTGTTCCCGCACTAATGGCATCCTTAGCACGGCTGTTACGATGGAAACCACGTTGCCACGGAAACCTGGCCTGTCTCTGTGAATTAGAAGTATTTCACTCGCTCTCTTCGCCTCGCTCTACCTCTCTGTCACCCTCTCTCGTTGCTCGTCGTCCTCCCTCCCTCTCTCTCTCTCTCTCTCTCTCTCTCTCTCTCTCTCCTTCTGTCTCTTCTGGTCTCTGCGTCTCCTCTCCACCTGTCTCCCCCTAAACCTGACAAACAGGGCAGCAGCTGACACCTGGAGAGAAGTGTGTGCGTGTACATGAAAGAGCGAGGGACAGACTGACGAGAGAGAGAGAGGGAGAGAGAGGAGAGTGGTAGGAGTGGATTTTTTTAGCGAGATAAAACTCACTCTGAGTGTGAAGGAAAGGTGGGAGGAGGGACGAACAGAGCGGCTGTGATTGAAGGGTTCGAGGATGGGAGAGAGGAGACATTTTCAAACACAGTGTGGACTTAAGTTGGCAAAGAAAAACACCAAATTATCAAATGCTTTTCGGCTCATCAACATGGACGTCTTGGTAAAAATGTGAGCTTTAAGGAGACGTTTCTGAGCCCTGTTGTCATCCTTCACAACCGAAATACAAAAACACTGAAAGGCCACAAACAGAATGTCATCTGTAGTAGATTTTAAAAGACAATGTGATTCTCATTCTCTCTCTGTTTTAGTTTAAAAACCAAACATGTGGTTCTTCTCAGATATCCTGCCGTGTGAGTTTATAATCAAAGCAGCTGTGTGTTTTTGTGTTTTCATGTGGAGGAAGATGTTTTTGAGAAGTTAGCATGGACGGTATTTTTCTTTTTTAAATGGAAGAAAACCTTATTTTTTAAATACTGGCCTAATGGGGGACTAGGCTCAAACTGCACAGATCCTTTGGCAATGCAGCGGTGCTAAAACTTGGCCAACATATTTGTGTCATGCAGCGAGAGGAGGAGAGACAACAATGTCTAAGCTGCACAAAAACATTGTCGACGCCTTTGTGCAGTGGAGACAATGTGCTTGAGTTTACTTGTAACTTTAAGTGAATAAAAAGACGATCGTGCCCGATATTTGGTGTCTAGGATTGTTTTTGCGTTGCTGTGGTTTTGAATCAGGAATGGATATATCAAATTAAAAACTCTGGTATCTGGACAATCCTCACAGCCTCCATTTTCTCCTGATGAATGTTGGATCGTTGCTGCAGGAATGATCTCCAATTACAGAACCAGAGTGATGAGGTCATCTCATGAAGTGGCGTGATGGATCCTGGCTCCCAGTCTGCGGTGCTGCATGAGGTTTTGGTTGATGTCTCTGCACAGGACGGTCCAGTTCTTTTACTTCAGATTTGCTCAGACTGTTCTTCATGTTCCTGGCTCTGTGCATGGGGGACGTTGTCATGATTGAACAGGAAGGAGCTTTTCCAAACTGTGGCCACACACTTGGAATCATGCAATCTGGAGATGTTACTTTAACGACGTCGTATTGAAATCTTCTGCAGTACAACCTAACATGCAGCATTAGAAGTCAAAGCCAATCTGATGCCACAGCTTTAAAAACATGTTCTGGTTTTAGGGGAAATATGATGATGATGGCAAAGAAAACCAACAACAGTGTGAATCAATCAAATATGAGAATATTCCCCCATTAATACGTTTAGTTTGAATCACTCTGGTAGCAGAGGGAGCAGCTCATACTCAAGTCAAGGTTTCAAATACGATTCTGTAACATTTGTAGCTGCTGCATTAAAGTTGCCCTCTGAATTTATTTAAAAAAAACTAAACTAAAGTGATGCTTACTTTCAGTGTTTCCCCCCATAATGCATTGCAAAGTACACAGAGGTTTCACAAACATGTTGGGTGCACTCAGCCTGTCGTTAGATAACTCTCCTGTGTTTCAAACTCTGCCAAGTTTAAAGCAGCTTTATGAAGGACTTCAGTTTGGAGTGATGCTCGGGCCTGCAGTGAACTGTTTCTAGAAGCTCTGTCCATCACGTAACAGTCCGCCTCCAATGTTTCCTCTAGTCCGGCTTCTCGCTCGCGCTCTCTCTCTCTCTCTCTCGCTCGCTCTCTCTCTCTCTCTCTCTCTCTCTCTCTCTCTCTCTCTTCTTATCTTCATCCGTCCTCTTCCTCTTAGCCTCAGCCGTTGTATCAAACAGTACAGAGACGGGCTAACTGGCTGCTTTGTATCTGAAGGCTGCTGTGTGAACTAGTGCCGTAAAGACGTACGCACTTCTCACCAGATGACCTCGGCACGCTGCCAAAGTTACATAGTGCTGAAAACAGGCGAGTGGGGCGCTCTGTGGACATGTTCTTCTTCTCTCTCATGAAATGCGTGCATTACTGGTTGATCTGTATTTTCCTGTTGCCATCGTCTGCTCAGGGACTACAGATGCTAGTTAGCTAGTTAGCTAAATCTGGTACAAAGCAGCTTTTCTCTTCTCAACTTTAGCAACAGTCGTGCATGATGCAAACAAATCTGGAACTAAGGAGCGTAAAATCACTGCTCCGTACTTCTTCCACTTTTATTTTGAAGGTTTGGAAGAAGCGGGAATCAAAGTCCAACTTGTAGTGTTTAATGTCAAGTTAACAGAAGACATTCAGAGAGCCAGAATCAAAAACTGTCAAACAGAAAAGGGTCGATTAGAAGAGAGTGTGAAGATCGAGAGGAGTGAAGGAGGCAGAGAGTTCGCTTCACATATGGAGGGAATATAAAATAGGCTGAGAAAACAGAGAGAGAGAGAGATTGATGATGTCCTCCTAAGTGCTCTCGGCATTATTGGAACTGTACTGTCCTCCCAAACCAGGCAATTTGAATTAACATTGCAGGGAGGGTGATTTAGAGGGAGAAAAACGGAGAAGCGGGACGAGGGAGAGATAGCGGGAAAGAGTGAGAGGAGGAGATGGAGGGAGGGAGGGTTGGCAGGGAGACAGAGAGGGAGAGTGAGGGTCTGGAGGGAGGACAGAGAGATGGATGGAATAACTGGGTTCAAAAGTAGGACAGAGAGAGAGATGGCAAAGAGACAAAGGGAAAGAGCGAGGACAAGAAGAGCAGTCGGGGTTGAGAAGAATCACACGACGAGCCAAATTGAAAAAAATCAACACGCTGAACTCGACTTTATAAACTCCAGCTGTCTGCTGCGAATAATAATCCATTTGGAGGATAATAACTTGAGAAACTTTAAATATTCATTATAAATGCTGAATCCGCAAAAGTCAAATCCAATTGAAGGGAATAATCCAATCAGGAACAGGAGGGGAAGAAAAAGGAGTAAAGACAGAGAGATGCTTTCGGATAACGTTCAGATACAATCAAGGCGACGATGTGGAGCGTAACACCGGGCGAGGTGGAGAGAAAGGACGGCTGAGGACACGCAAGGGAAGGAGGTTGAGCGTGGGAAAAGAGGAACAGCGTGCGTGCGTGCGTGCGTGCGTGCGTGTGATGGCCATCACATTGTCTCAAGCAGATAGAGGCTGATGTAAACGGATGGAGAGTGATAAAGTGATGCATGTGCAGAAGTGCAGAGACGGACGTTGCAAGAAGAAATAAAACACGTGAAAGAACGTTTGGAGCTCTTGTGTGTCGTCGTCTTCACTTCCTGGTTCCTGTGGTCTCTCTTCTTCTTCTTCTTCTTCTTCTTCTTCTTCTTCTTCTTCTTCTTCTTCTTCTCTATTTCAAATCCTGCATCCCATAAAAGCCTGTTTCCTAAAAGATGGGCGGTTGTGTTGACACTAAATAAAAGCAGAATGTGATGATTTACCACGTGCACTAATGCACCTCCATACCATCAAGCATGCTGCTCTTGATCTGAGCGCTGGTAACAAGCCGGATGGTCCCTCTCTTTGAAGCCCGGAGGACGCAGCGTCCATTATTTCCAAACAGGAAGTCTAAGTTATTTTCGGGCCTTTCTGCCTTTATTGGTTACTCAGAAAAGGCGGCGGTTCCTCTTGCACCACCTGCAGGCAGTCCTTCAGACCCCTCCCCATCAGACACACTTGTATACCCCATCATATCATTAACCTGTGGCTGGTTCACCTTATTAGCTGTGAGAAGTTCCATCAGATGTTTTCTTCAAGCTTTTCACAACCTTTCACACTTTTGTCGCCCCTGTCCAAACCGTTTCTGAACGTGTTGCTGACTTCAGAATGTTGTCTTTGTGCTGTTTTTAATTCTATGAATCTTTTACAAATCTTTACATTCTGTTGTAATCTACATTTTATACAACGTCGCAACTTTTCAGGAAATGGGGTTGTACTTCCTGGTTGAAGAGAAGCAGACTCCGCCCTCTTGGCGTGCACAGGCCCCGGACAAACAAAGCAAACTTTAAGTCACGCTTCACACTGCATGCAGAGCTCATTACTCTGAGGACGACAGAAAGGCCGGTGATGGAGCACCTGCCTCTTTAGTCTAATGAGAATCCTGGTCAGGTGATCATTTAATAACGCTGAGCAGGAAGAGGCGGAGGTGGAGCCGCGACACTTTCATCAGCTGAGAGATTTCTCTGCTTATTACGGATTATTGTTTTTTCTGTTGGGCATGAGAACTCCATTGATTTCACCATAATCCCTGTTTTCCATTCTGCACCTTTTACATTTCCCCTTCGACTGTGACATGTCACAGATAATGTTTCATACCGGTGTCGACAGTAAGAAGACCAGACGAGGTTATTAAATTAACCTTTAATTTAAATTAAATTAAATTAAATCAAATTTCATGAAATGCCTATAAACCCCTCTATTTCAGCCCTGCTCAGAACAGGCTGTTTCTGTGTCTGTAGCTTTAAATGTAAATGAGCTGTGTCTGACCACGCCCCTCTCTGGAAGGGCTTGGGTGGCTCGGGCTTTCTCGCTCCATGTCCTATTGTTTACGATGAGAAGGCAGACTCAGAGGGCAGAACAAACACCTAGCTGTGGGAGTGTCACCCACCTGGGGGAGGGGTTACTGCCCTTTGTGATGTCATGAAGGGACAATCTCCAAACGGCCTGTTTGAGCACACATTTTCTGAAAAGTGGAGCAGGCAAAAGACGGAGAGGATGGACTTTTCTCATCATAGGGGGGTTTGTAGACGGACTAGAGACACATGTTAGAGTTAGAGGAACCATCTGTCTGTCTGTCTGTCTGTCTGTCTGTCTGTCTGTCCGTCCGTTCGTCTGTCTCTGCTGGTTAGTTTGGAATCTGTTAAGTACATAAAAATAGATTGTTAGTTTTTTCGGTCGTGCACCTGCCTTTTGGCCTCAGACGTTTTGGCCTCTTTGAAGCTCTGCGAGTCGTCTCCTGCCGCTTTGAACACTCGAATATCAAAGTGCATGTCGCCAGATTATTTTTAATTTACAGCTGGCAAACTGTCTCCAGCACTCTCCGAAACGCCGTTAACCAAGTGTCACGCACCCAAACCACTTTCAGTCCCGTTTGTCTGACATGTGGTCACTTTACATGGTCACTCTTTTAACCTTAACACCAGAACGCCACTTCAGGGATGTTTGCTTATATTTAGAGGAAGCACGGCTGTAAAATACAAAAGCTGAAGATCAACCTGGGCTCGTCTCCTCGTCTGTAAGTGTGTCACATTTAAAGGTAACATAGGCAACAACTGAGACCAAGAACTTCTCCGTAGTGTGCAGCTGAATGGAGGGAGCTCTTCTTGCCCGCCAGGTGGGCGGTTACATAAACGTGTGACGTGAAAGCTATGATATAAACGAAAATGCTCACACAACCTTCAAAATGAAAGTCTGTGTTTGTAGCAGAAACGACTCTCTTCGTGTATTATTACCGTTACGTCACCTCGTGTTCTGAAGCCTGGACCTTCCTGCTCCGTAAATACAGCTCCTTACTCGGCCTGTGGTTGTGTAATATATTACCTCTGTGTTCAAACCCTGAAAGCTCTCTCAGAGGTGAAGTAACTCATCACACACACTTCTCTGAAATGCAAAGCACGCCACCTTACAGTGCGAGCCGGGCCTCCATTACCTGCTGAGGGATTTCTCTGCTGAACGAGCTGCCTGTTTCTGTCTCGTTCATGTTGTGAGCAATGCTGCTCGGCTTCACCGTGCACGTGTCCTACCTGTATTTTAATTCAGTGTGTCGTGTTCTGTGCCTGGAAACAAGTCGCCACAATAAGACTACTGTTACCGTCCTCTATAGTGAGCAGGGGGAAAGAGGAGATGCTGTTCACGTGTGTCTGAGCACCGCGCTGAAAAGCTCGCTGGTATTTTTTAAGCATGTTTTAAAAATTAATTCATTTAAATGAAGAATTCAGGTTCTCTGGATGGAGACGGAGACAGAATAGAGAAGTGACAAAGCAAACGGAGGGAGGAGAAGAGCAGGAGAGGAATGTAAAGTCAGGTTTCTGGGGCGAGTTTTGCCTGCATCAGATCGGACAGATGAAGAGAGACAGGAAGTGTTGGGAGGAGAGAGTGGGGGATGACGTGCAGCAAAGGGCCGAGGACGGATTCGAACCCACAGCCGCTGCTATGAGGATTACAGTATCCATACAGGGGGCGCTTCATAACCGTGAGGCGATCGGCGCCACACAGGAGAGGAATATAAACATGACGAGGAGGATTTGATTTAGACAGAAACATCTGATTTGAATTTGATGATGCTGCAGTGTTTGGTCATCTTATATCTGTCACTATTAGAGCTGTCAGCGTTAACGTGTTCATCCTGACATTAATGCATTCATTGTTTTTAATCACATGACATTTTGTCCCTTTGGGCGCACCGTAGTAAATCTAGCGTAGCTTCTTCCTGCAGAGTACAAACACATCTATTTCATGAGACAGGTGCAGAGACGAGGAACGAGCAAAGGCCTGCACATGTTGCCGACGTGTTTGTGCCATTTTTGATTTTTGAAAACATTAGTGGTCGAGGTCTATTTTTGTTGGCGTGATAGTGAAACAGATGTCAACATTGTCAGATTTTTACTTGATCACGTCTTTCTGGTGTCATGACAACCCTGATAACTATGTGCTAACGGATTGTTGCACAGCAGTCAGACATTAGCGTTAAAGGTGCAGACATAAATGTGTGTGTGTGTATGTGTGTGTGAGAGTGAGTGTTAGTCACCAGCGCGGTCTCCAGCTGCAGCCTCTGACTTCTGTTCAGCGTCACAGCGAGCACGGAGGCGAGATGTGTCTGCCAAAAGCCTTTTTAGTGCCACAGCTGGTGTGTTTGTGAACGTACACAGGTGCACATGATGCATGTTTGTGTGCATTTTTCCAAGGTGCATGTGTGCGACTGTTGCAGCACGTGTGCATTCATCCATGCATGTGTGCACATCCAGGGAGAGGAGGAGTGGCTCCCTCCTTTACGGTGTGAATTCAGGCAGAGAGGAGAGAAGGGGGGGAGGTGTGAAATCATAATCGGTGCTTATGGATGTAGAAAACTATACATCAGAGGTGTTTATGCACATGAAAGCACCACCTTAAGGGTTAATCAGCCGGTAAAGGGTGTATACCTCCAGCTGTGAATCTGATCAATTATTACGAACCCTCTTCATCATCATCATCATCGTTCAGCGTGATCAGAGCCTCCTCTTCCAAATATTTGATTCAGAGCCCAGAACAGCACTTCATATTCTGCTCCCTGATGCTTTAAGGTCAGCACTTTTCATGACTAAACTCTTCAGTGAACTCTGTGGAGCCTGATATCTACACTGGCTTCAGTCAGGTCAGGAGGAGTTTTACTTATTCTACGTGTTTGTTTGGCCACAGAGCAAAAAAAACAAATGTGTTTCTAATTAATGTTAAAGGGCCTTTCAGACAGGATGCTGAGGGTGCTGCTCTCTAACACATTCATTGTCTATGTGTTGCCGAACTGATCGCAGCGTGAGGTTGCACTTGCCCTCTGTGGGTGCTGCACAGAAGTTAAAACATTTTCAACTTGGGCGCAGCGCTCCGTGACGACACCTCAGCGCGTCCAATAGGAGCGAAGATCAGATCACAGGAAACCGTGTCCCACTTTCATCTAGTTTACAGACGTACCAGGACGTCGGAGGGAGAGCTCTGGTTTGTAAAGAAGAGTCATTCCCTGCACTTCACAAAGATGTTGGCAACATGCCGCTGAAAATAATCCCAACAACAGGAGAGGTTTCAATAAATAATAATGTTTTCAAAATGTTCGATACTTTCATATTTTCTGAAACAACATCTCGGCAACGTCTCTGAACCCAAATGTTTCCATCGGAGCTGTGCATATTTTTGTGAAGACCTATACTAAAGTAAAACTGCTTAGTCATCACTTCTCCGTACATGTGTGGTGGTGACTGTGTCTGCACAGACCCTGTCCTGTCCAATGACAGCGCAGCTGGTGAGTTTAGGAGTGGATACAGTTCAGTGATTGGACGCGATTCAAGCTAATGAATATGACGGACGTAGCAGCAAAGAAGAGAAAATATAATCACAGTGAGGTGAAACACCAAGCAGATAAAGCTTGTTCTAAAACGAGGGTGAACCTCGTGTTGGCTTTTACCCGTGGACGTGGAGTTGGTCTGCTTCCTGTTGGACAGGCAGGTGAGAAACAACGGCGGTTAGCTTGTGCTAGCGTGCGTTAGCTTGCAGTGTAGCTACAAGCAGTAAACGTACACACTACGTCCTGCAGTGAGTGTGAGCTTCTGGGGGTGATGAGCCCAGGAGGAGGGGCCACGTTTGAATGTTTACAAACATTTCTACTGACTCCGCCTTTAATCTTGGGTCTCTAGGACTTCTATTTTTCTTGTTGCCGTGGTGACGAAACAGGTTTTACTATTTTGACTTTATTACTAGAATCAAATTTAAGTTTGTAAATCTGATATCGTGACGACTCCACTCTAAATATCATAACACGGAGTTCAGTGAAGACGCTCTTTGTTTAAAATGTCCTCAAGTACCTTTAACTTCTGTGACGAAAGGATCGACTGATGACTGATTCCATAAAAGAGTTCAAGTGGTTATGCTGATGAAACAATATGAAAAAGAATAGAGAGAGAAGGAAGCCGCCTCAGTGAGAGCATCAGGGAACAGGACCGAGACGTCTGCAGTATTCATAAGTCCAGCAGCTCCTTTTGACTTCATCTGTCCTGAATCCAAACAACCAGACGCTCCGGCTCGGTGTCTGTTTTAAAAGCTTCTCTGGCTCCGCTCAGCTTTAATCACAACAAACACACACATACACACACACACACACAGGTACACCTGCACACACACACACACACACACACACACGCACACTTACACACACACACACACACACACACACACACACACACACACACACACACACACGCACACACACAAACACAGGTACACCTGCACACACACACACACACACAGGTACGCCTGCACACACACACACACACACTAAGGTAACCACAAGCACTCACCAGGAAAAAATTTGTGATGGTGACATAAAGAGGGAGTGTCTCTACGTGTTAGCGTCTTTAGGAGGAAGGGGTTGGCGTGCAGAGGAGAGGAGGGGGGGTTAAAAGCTCGAGCGCAGCTTTACGCAGCAGAAACAGTCTTACTTAGTCAGAGAGAGGGAGGACCAGGACGAGCAAGCAAGGGCGGGGAGGGGGGGAGTAGAGGAGCGTGCAGATTGGCTTATTGTCTCAGCCCGTCTTTTAACGTGTTCTGTGCTGGAGACAACCCCCCGCCGCTGTCACGCCAATAAAGCAGAT
This sequence comes from Tautogolabrus adspersus, assembly GCA_020745685.1. Taxonomy (NCBI): domain Eukaryota; kingdom Metazoa; phylum Chordata; class Actinopteri; order Labriformes; family Labridae; genus Tautogolabrus; species Tautogolabrus adspersus. The sequence continues at coordinate 25,526,608 of CM036553.1, forward strand.
TTTAATTTTAATTTTCGTCCCGGTGAATAAAAGGAGGAGCGGCGGAGGGGAGCCTGAGCGGTGAGGGAGGACGGGGTGGTCTGCGTGAATCAGAGAGGAGATTATGAAAGAAAAAAAAACACACACACAGACCTCAGTTTTCTCTTGAACACGTGCAGCCCTGTGATTTCTCTCTCTCTCTCTTTTTTAACTTCCAAGAAAACAGAGCGCTTGTTACATGTGTCTTCTGCAGAATGGCCCTGTGCACGTCTTCTGCAGATAAGTCAGCGTGGTGGAGAGCAGCAGCTACATGCTTGAAATGTTCATTAAAAAAGCAGTGAAAGGAGGAGAAGAAGGAGAGGGAGAGGGAGCGATGTTATTGGAGAGGCGAGGAGGAGAATAGAGAGGGTGGTCTCTCCGCTGACAGTGACTGAGCGCGGGCCTTTATCGTGTTGCAAGCAAACCAACACAGACGCACATATCATCTGTACGCTCACTCCATTTCCCTTTGCTCTCTACTCTTCCTCCTCCTCACTCTTCCTCTTCTCTTTAAAGATGTGCGGCTGCAGGTTTCACTTGTTTCTAGTGAGCGGATTCACACCACAGAAACACTGTACGACAGAAAGAGAGCAATGCTGTTGTGTTGCATTTTTCTCCATTGTTCTGCTGAGATCGTCACGTATGAGATGAAAATGACGTCATACATATGTGACAAAGCGGTAGATTGTTATCTGCATATTTCTCTGCAGTCTTTTTCACACATGCACTCCTGAACATTTCTAGAGAATGTCAGGAGGCCTGCCCCTCAAATCCTCCTGACCTTCACACATGGCCCTCACAGCAGGAGACTATCCCTGTCGGCCATGAGGGGGGGGGGGGGGGGGGGGGGAGTTTCAGGAGGCAGGACATGACAATGCAGAAGTGGCGGATGAAGCATCAGAGCGCGCTTTATTCTATGAAAATGATTGTTTTTCTATCAATGCTTCCTGTAGTTAAACATGTTCACAATCTGAACTAAAGAGTGGAGAAGAACATACTGGGAAACAGGAAACAGAATGCAGCAGTTTATAATTCCTGTACGGAGATCATAGCGGTGGCGTGCAGACAGTCTATGATCAGGCGCCGGTTGCAGGATAAAGAAACGCAACCACCTCCTCCTGCTCGCTCGTGAGGATTTTTCCAGAATGTTTACTCTCATCAGCTCAGCCCGAGGTTTGGACAGGTGTGAAATCACTACAAGTTGAAGTTCCCTCCTGAAATGATAAACATTTCTGGCACACACTCGATGAAATGTTAGTCTGCTCGGTGTCTTTTTTTCTTTTAAAGATATGTTTTGGGCCTTTTTGCCTTTATTGGATCGAACAGCTGGAGAGAAACAGGAAACATCGGGAGGAGAGAGAGGAGAACGTCATGCAGTAAAGGGGCCGAGGTCGGATTCGAAACCACGGGTGCTTCAACGAGGACTGCAGCCTCTGTACATGGGGCGTGCAACATAACCACTAGGCTACCGGCACTCTGAGCTCCGTGTCTTTTAACACGGCTCAAAACGCCCTGCAAGCCGTCACTGATAAATAAACACACGGGAAACTTAGCAGCGGGCTGTAGATGCCATGATAACCACAGATCTCGCTAAGTAGTGGCTGGAAAAAGCGTTAACCTTCAAGAAGGACGTCAGCCTGGAGCTAGCACTGCTAACGTTAGCTTCACTCGTGTAGCCTCAGAGTACTACGCACAATGTCACACATTTCAGCAGCATTTTAAAGAGCTGTCGATTTCTTAATTGCAGAGATGAACTGTTTAAAAAGATATTAATACGCTGCACACACTAAGGTGAAGAACGTGTGAAGCTGTTCCTGTAGTCTTCAGTTCAGACTGTCGTCAGCTAGTCTGAGTTCATATTTTCATTTTATTTACCGTGAAATGATTCGCCAAAAACATCCCTCATCCCCCCCTGCAGTGTCAGGCATGTTGTTATCTCCTTGTGAGCTAACTGATGCTAGTGGGTAAGCGTCCTTGCTAACGTGAATCTCGTGCTTTATAGAAGTTTGAGGTCAGAGTCTCGTGAGATTGACGACCTCGAGAGTGTGCAGATGAACAAGCAGCCAAACCTCAGTAAACCGATTAACTTCATAACCAGGCAATCTTATTACATTCTGACCGACCGAGCGCTCCGCTGATTGATGCCCTCGCCTCTTTAACAATTCAATCTGTCATCGGATCGCTGACTCTCTACACATCCTGTACTCATATTTAAATAAGGCAAACGTTTGACAATCCATTTCCTGTTCAGTGCTGATCAATCAGCAGACAGTGATGTGGTGAGGATTTTTCACATTACTAACATTTATAGATTTTACACCCTGGACCCATCGTAACAACTTCAAAACATTTCAAACGTCCCCTGAGAGTGACGTCACAGGAAGATGGCGCCCTGTGAATTTCAGGAACAAGCTGGAGCCACTTCAGAGGATAAACGTCGCCTCTGCGTGCTGCTGATGTTTTGCAGATAAAGTATTAAATCAGAAGTGAGGTGAAGAAATCCCAGATAGTGGTTTCATGTATAAACGTGTGTGTGTGTGTGTGTGTGTGTGTGTGTGTGTGTGTGTGTGTGTGTGTGTGTGTGTGTGTGTGTGGGTGTGTGTGTGTGTGTGTGTGTGTGTGTGTGTGTGCGTGTCCGTGTCCGTGTGTGTGTGTGTGTGTGAAAGAGAGCATTCAGTTTTCATGGTGTGAAGCTGAGAGAAACAGCCCCAGCATGATGATGGCTCTGGGCCTTAAACTGACAGCGAAGCCCAGGTGCATCCTGGGATGCATGATAGATGGAAAGAAGGAGGGAGGAGGATGCAGAGAGAGAGAGAGAGATTTGGCAAGGGAGGCGAAGACAGCAAGGGGAAGAGGAAGGAAAAAGTTATGGAGGCTGTAAAAGAATTTTGAGGAGGAGGAGGGGGGGTAAAGGAGGGAGTTAGGGGGGAGGCGAGGGGGATAATAGGGGAGAGAAAGAGAGCTGAGAGTGTCGGGCAGAGCCGAGCAGATTGAAATCAGTAGATATGACAGGAGTGGAGAAGATAGCAGAGGACAGAGAGAGAGAGTGAAGGGGGAATAAGTGGATTAATAACATCCCTCATCTGGACCTTACCGCCTCCCTCTCCCTCTCTCTCTCTCTCTCTCTACTCTCCCTCGCTCGCTCCCTCTACCTCTCACTTCCCTTCAGCGCAACGTGTCGACACCTTTCCCCTCCTCCCCTTTATTTTCTGAGGAGGAAAGATGTCCGAGTGCAGCAGCGTGCTCACCTCCCTGACTCCCTGAACCACTTTACAGCCGCCGTGGGACGCTTCGTGGTCGTCCTCGACATCGCAGCGTCATTCCTGTCCCGACAAGAATCACTTATCCTCCATCTTTACTGCTCCTGTGATATCATAAAAGCCTCAAAACATTGCATGCTTCACAGCAACTTGTTAATAAGCTGCTGCAAAATCAAGAATTTTAGGCGACAGCAATCACAAGAAAAAAAACGGGGACGTCTTGGAGGGACTGATTATTATTTCTACTCAAGCCGATCAATTTGAACTTTTCTAGAGACAAATACCGAGACGCTAAAGCTAGACTGCATCCTTATACCTGCCTATTTAGCCTCCTTACCTGTGACACACGCACACTCGCACGCACACGCACACACACATGCAAGCAAGCACACACACGCACGCACACACACGCACACACACACAAGTTCTACAAGGACCGGTGGAGAAACGAGCAGCAGCAGGAGAAGCATCAGACTGCAGCGGCCCCTCGGTGGGTCGTCTGCTAAACTTAGAGCAGAAATGGGCCAGAAAGAAACGATCTGTGTGTTTCTGTGTGTCTGAGTGTAAAGTGGAGTGAACTCCCCCTCAGACAGTGAGGTTATTGGGTGATTATCGTGCATTGTGTACTTTATTTAGTTTCCTTCTTATTTTCCCTCAATTTAACGTCCAGAGAGCGATGACAGGGCGGCTGCTTGGCAATCGAAAAATCACTTTGAGCCAAAATGAGTCAAATCTTTAAATGCAGACCTGCGCTTTCTATTAATTAAGGTTCACAAAGTACTTCAAATAAGGTCGGTGTTAATTAGACGATGGTCTGACAAATGTGCGAGCTAATTAAGCTTGTATGTGCGTGATTAAAGATAAGCGCGCGGCCATGATAAGAAATGTGATGATGAGGCAGGACGTGAGCGAGAGTGGAGGGAGAGAGACGTTCGCTGAGTGAGGGGACGTTTAATCGAGGAAGAGATGACAAGTGTGTGTGTGTGTGTGTGTGTGTGTGTGTGTGTGTGTGTGTGTGTGTGTGTGTGTATGGCAAGAGAGAGACAGAGAAGAACGAAGGGGAGCAGAGATGAGGGCTTGTCATCAATATGTAATTTTAGCGAACGTTGGCGAAGGCAGGCTTTATCAGAAATGAGCGCGGCTGCAGCACTTGTTTGTGTGTGTGTGTGTGTGTGTGTGTATGCGTGTCTGTGTGTGTGTGTGTGTGTGTGTGTGTATGCGTGTGTGTGTGTGTGTGCGTGTGCGTGTGTGTGTGTGTGTGTGTGTGTGTGTGTATGCGTGTGTGTGTGTGTGTGTGTGTGTGTGTGTGTGTGTGTGTATGCGTGTGTGTGTGTGTGTGTGTGTGTGCATGTGTGTGTGTGAAAATGCCTGTGGCTGTGTTGAGTTTATATCTCCTGCCTACTGTCTTTTAAATTCACTATATTCAAGTGAAGGCCAGCTGTTCCTCACCTCCCACTCATGCTCTCTTTTACGCCTTCCTCTCTCTCTCTCTCTCTCTCTCTCTCTCTCTCTCTCTCTCTCTCTCTCTCTCTCTCTCTCGCTCTCTCTCTCTCTTCCCATCAGGCAGTGCAGCAGCAGTCAATATCACCCCCCCACCCCCCTCCTGCCTCCCCTCCTGCAAAAGTTCAAAGCAGCCTTTCTATGAAGGATAGAAATATGCATTGCCAAAAACCTCCCAGCAACAGACACCATCATCATCATCATCATCATCATCGTTACTCTCCTCTGGCTCGCTCTTCCTCTCGATCTCGGCCTTTGTCTCTCTTCTGCTCACTCTGCTTGCCTCGTTGCTGCTTCCTCACAGAGGAAAAATACCGTCATACAAAAATACCTGCACCTGAGTCGAATGTAAGCTTCAGATCAAGGCGGGTTTTAAGCCTCCTGACAAACCGTTACACCGCGCCCACCTGTCAATCAGGTCAGCTACACGCCTTATTGTGAATAACTCTTATCCTTCATCAAATCAAAACTGATGAGTCATCAAAACATTCACCCCCCGTACAGTGTGTGCTGATCGAGACATGAGCTAATCAGACCTATTTGGTTTTTTGAACCAGGCTGTAAACATGTTAATGTCTGCTGTAAAAACAGGCTTTTTGAATGGGTGTGTATGTGACTTCCTGTGCTTCTGCAGCCAGCCTCTAGTGGACACTCGAGGAACTGCAGGATTTTACACTTCAGCATCAGCTTCATTTTACAACACCAGAGGTTGCCGCCTGGTGTGAGCACACAAATCGTGAGCTTGCATCGTGCGTAAACAACTCACGCAGAGTCAGCTGAAATCTGGTTTTAGGTGCTCTGATATGTCCGTGCCAAAGTTTTTTTTAACTTCATTTGACCTGAAACCGTGTGGTCACATGTTCCTGTTCATACGATACAATGAGCACTTTAGTAGTGTGTGCTTTTGTTGTTTTATTTTGTTGTGTGTGTGTTAAAAGCAGCTCCACGGTCTCTGATTGCAGAGTTGATTTGTTGTTTTGTGTTTAGCATTTTGCATGCCCTCTGTGTGTGTCTGTGTTTAGAGCCATTTAAATTTGTGTGTGAGCGTGTGTGTGTGTGCGTGTGTGTATGTGTGTGTGTATGTGTGTGTGTGTGTGTGTGTGTGTGTGTGTGTGTGTGAGAGCAGGATTGTGAGTGGCTCTGTTCCTTTTGCACTCACTGATGTGTCCCTGTGTGTGTAATTGAAATACCTGAGTTATTGACTCTCTCTCCCCTCCAAGTCAAATAACTGCTCCTCGAGTGTCGAGTGCACTCGTTTGGAGGCTCTGAGGCAGAGCACCGAGGCCTGTCAACCATAGACTACACACACACAGACACACACACACACACACACACACACACACACATTTGGTACAGAGCCCTACTGAGGCTACTGAACTTCCACGAATGGGAACATGGAGGCAGAATCGTGCAGTCTGAGCTTCTTATTATTGTTTTCATGTAAGCTTTCTGTTTCTGCTGGCTAACGCTCATTAGCTCATCATACTGCATCGTGTGGCTTTATTCTTCATTTTTAAATGGTTTTTAATGTGATACTTAAATAGATGCTCTATAAAGCCCCGCCCTCCTTGGTTACTGTTGCTAGGTTAGACAAGATCTCTTGTCGCCGGTCTCCTTCCCGTTTGAGACAATTGAAAATTGAAAGTAGCTAGCTGCTGCCTAGCATCTGCCTGCTTCAAAACAGTGCGTAAGCTTTGTCATTATTACACCCAGGCCTCCATCTGATAGGTTGAATGACTGCATGCTGAGTGAGGAAGTATTTCCTGTTTCTATGAAATAAATGATCTTATTTATCGTGGTAAATTCAGACTTTCGCGATGTGTTTATTGCAGTTGCATATATCGTGATGATGAGGAATTTGTGATGAAATAGATACAGCAACAAAAAGCATTGCAATGTTCACTTTAACTTTTTCTGCAGCCAAATCAGGACCAAATGTAGGCCGTTTTTTATTTTATTATTTAACCAGGTAATTAACCCATTGAGATCAAGATCTCTTTCACAAGGGTGACCTGGCCAGGTAACAATGGCAGAAAAAAGACAGGACACACGTTTCCTGTCTCTCTTTTCCCCTCTCTCTCTCTCTCTCTCTGGAGGAACAGCTCAAGCTTGGCCTCCTCTCGCCTAAATGGCTTGCTGACTGACTCTCTCTCTCTTTCTCTCTCTCACGCACACACACACACACACAAACACCTCTGGTTGCCCGCTCCTTGTCTGACTCCTGGCTCCCTGCCCCTTCACTGCCCACTCGCTCCTTACAGGATCACAGCCGTCTGCCAGCCGGCCCTCTCCCTCTCCATTCATCCCATTGTCACCACATTGTCCTCGTCGTCCGTCCCTGCAGACGCCTCGATTCTCGGCCAATCCTCGCTGCTGTTTCGGACATCTCTATCTTTCACTCTTGCTTCTTTTCTTTCTCTCCGCTTTTCTCTTATCTGCTTTCTCCTCTCCGCTTTTATCCCTCCTCATATCTCTCCATCTCCCTCTCCCCTGCCTCCATTTATCCCTCTGTATTGTGTGCTGTGGCGTATTATTGTTGTCTGTGTACAGTAGCCAGCGCTGACGTCAGCCGTGGATCCACCCAGAGGGGAGACAGCGGCGTATTTAAAGCCTTTCTGGCCGGTTGGCTGACTCGTTGGCCTCTCTCCCTCCTCTGGGAATTTTAATACTCACTAATCGATCACCTTGTGCCAACAGAGGTGATAACACGGCCAGACCCTAATTATTGTTGCTGTAAATGAAGAGAGGTGTTTTGGAGCACTTAATTTAAGTCAGGGCTTCTTAACAGTGATTTCCAAATCTCTTCCCCGGCTTCTGCGTCCGTCTTTTAGCATGCTTTTTTTTTCTCTCAAAGGCTAATGAAAATCTGCAGACCTCGGGCGCTCTGAATGAGAGAGTTGGACACTACATTAAAAGTGCTTTTAAAAAAGAAAGAGATGGAGAGCGGACGCCAGAGGAAATGGGGGGCGAAACAGGGAATGTATGGAGGATAAAGGGGGGAGCGGGAGTGCGTGAATCTGGAAATTCAATTATAAGAGCGCCCCGGCAGTAATTCCTCTGGTATAAATGGGAGGGCAGAGAAGGAGAGAGATGGGTGAGCGATGAGAGAGAGAGAGAGAGAGAGAGTTGAGCGAACAAAAGGATTCATGTTAGCCAAGAAACACGAGTACAACATCCGTCAGAGTGTGCATCATTACCTCATTGTATTGTACACAGCATGCTCTTTAATGAAACGTTTTCAACACATTACAGTCGTTCTTTTAGAGCGCTTTCAGGAAGGGTTTCACCGTTGTGCATTGTTCCACTCAACACGCCACCTCTCGATCAGATACACACCACGACTCTTTTCCTCTGACAGCTCGCCGGAGAAGATGCTCGACTGCTTTGACGTTTTACTGCAGTTCTAGTATGAACAGAATGATTTAAAGGACCCGGGCCTGGAACAGAGTACACTTGACCCCAAAGTCCGGTTTGTTTGATCAGTGTGAACACAAACGTACCGTACTCAGGTACGAGTCCGAGTCCGCTTGAAGAGGTGGTCTCAGGCACAATTCATGTGCTCGAGTACGGTCCGCGGGAGATGTGAACGCAACCGTGATCAAACAAGGAAGTGGGCCGCTATATGACGTGATTCCATACGTCTCCTGTCGCTTCAAAAACGTTGTGTCCGCGCAGCACGGGCCCGTTTCAACCTCTGAGCTGCACGGTAGATGTGGACGTAGGGAGAGGGTCGTTGTTGGCGTCTCAGAAATAACAAAAACCTCCACAGCTAGCAGGATGGACTCAGCCCGCGAGTGGTTGCCATGGTTGCTTCTTCTTCTTTCTGCATTTTGGCGGATTTAAAAACCGACTATGTGCATACTGCCACCTGCTGTATCGAACCGTGCAGTGTAGTTAGCAATGGAGCTAACCCTGCAGGAGTTGTTGATATGTTAGATAGAGTTCATGTCTTTCCTGATTTGTTGTATAACACTTTTAAAGACGACGCCCTCCTGAGCATGAAATGAGAGGAAAAATGGTTGCCATGTGAACATAGTGAATGGTATAGCTCTGATCTTTTTAATGCAGAAGCAGAAAGTAACGAGACAAAAGAGGCGCGTGCTCGGGAGGGGAGGTTAGTCTTTGATGTCGGGTGAAGCACAGAGAGAGTCCGAAGAAGCTGCAGAGATTCACACACTCCAGTCTGCCTGCCTGTCCTGGCTGTGAGCTTCTCTTCCTCCCATAGTCCACATGGAAGCACAGAACAACACTGAAGTCTTTCATACAACGTGACACATCATTAGCATGACTATCCGAGAACATAAACACACGACTGTACATGGTGTGCGCAGGAGTCGGCCCTGCAGACTGACTCAGCCGTGCACAGTAACAAGCTCGTGTCGCAGAACTGCAGAGTTGTCTAGACTGACATTTTCTCACCTCCTCCTCTTCTTCTGTCCAGCTCAATATTCAGTTTCTACTCGCAGGCTTCAGTATCGGTCTGTGAGTTGATTCCAGTTTCTGTCTCTGACTCCACTGCTCTTTGGTTTGCTGCCCAGTGTGTGCCTCATATTTACATTTAGCCTCTTTGTGAGCTAGTGACTCTTTTATGGTGTGTCCAGAGTGGTGGCTGCTATCGAAGTGAATTCACTGTCTTCAATCTTGTACCTTGGTAAATGGTAAATGGACTTGAGCTTATATAGCGCTTTTCTGGTCTTCTGACTACTCAAAGCTCTTTTACACCGCAGGTCACACCTACACAAACACACCCTGATGGTAGAGGCTGCTGAGTAAAAGGGATATAAGGATATAATCAGGAGAATTCACCTCGAGGGAGTGGGAGGGGGTGGTGACGTTTATTCTCTGTGATCGCTGCACGACCATAGACTGACTGCACGCCACCGCTACGATCTCCGTGCACTGCATTTTCAACTGCAATGCATGATGTATTGCTTGGATAGTAACCAGCGGTACACTACTTTTCTCAATGCATTATGGGAAACAATGAGTGCACTATATACGGTATGATGATGCTCACTCAGAATCGGGACACCACTACAAAATGGCGTTTTCACTATATCGTGCACTATATGGCGAGTAGTGAGTGATTTCAGACACAGCCCGTGATGTAAGAGGAAAATGGCGGCTGTGTGACTAAGTGACTAAAACAAATAGATGAAAATGATCGATGAAGATTAAGGACAGTAGCTCTGAGCCCCCTGAATTGGCTCCAGTCACCCTCATGTACAAACTAATTAAAGGAGTCATAAAAGCAGCTAATGAAAATCATGGCCGCTATCATTACAAGCCCTCTGGTGTCCTCTCGCCTTCCTCCAGTATGAGCGAGAGAATAAAGGCGGCGAAATTAACGTCCGTGCCAATAATGTTACAAAACCAGCGTCGTCCTTTAAGTCGTATCTGTTCTCCTCTGTGAGTGGAGCCAACTAAATTAAAGTTCCAGCCAATATGGTTACGTAAGCGCTAACACTCTGTTCCTCTGTGTGCTCTTTTTTTTTAGGATGACAACTCCATGTTCTTTCAATTCGGCCCCTCCATCGAGCAGCAGGCTTCAGTCATGCTGAACATCATGGAGGAATACGACTGGTACATCTTCTCCATCGTCACCACGTACTACCCCGGCTACCAGGACTTTGTCACCAAGGTAAACACAGCCGCCTGAGGAAACAGCTCACATACATTATCATCAAGGAAAGGCAAGATGACACAGAACAGAACGGGAATCATTTCACTGTCACAGCTCAGTAGAGAGAAATGTGATTCACATAAAGACATCAAAAGCAAGTAATCAGCTCTGTGTGGTGCTCTGAAGCCGCTGACCACAGAGTCTTACTGTCCCGACAGACACATAGGATTCAGGTTCACAGTTTGTTCCATCTGTGTCAAGTCACAGCTTACAGGTTGGCTCAGACTTCCAGATAAACCCCCGCAGATCACCCCAACACCCTACACAGCCCATCTCTCCCCTACACCCTACACAGCCCAACTTATCCCCTACACCCTACACAGCCCAACTTATCCCCTACACAGCCCAATTTATCCCCTACACCCTACACAGCCCAACTTATTCCCTACACCCTACACAGCCCAACTTATCCCCTACACCCTACACAGCCCAACTTATCCCCTACACCCTACAAAGCCCATCTTATCTCCTACACCCTACACAGCCCAACTTATCCCCTACACCCTACACAGCCCAACTTATCCCCTACACCCTACACAACCCAACTTATCCCCTACACCCTACACAGCCCAACTTATCCCCTACACCCTACACAGCCCAACTTATCCCCTACACCCTACACAACCCAACTTATCCCCTACACCCTACAAAGCCCATCTTATCTCCTACACCCTACACAGCCCAACTTATCCCCTACACCCTACACAGCCCAACTTATCCCCTACACCCTACACAACCCAACTTATCCCCTACACAACCCAACTTATCCCCTACACACTACACAACCCAACTTATCCCCTACACCCTACACAGCCCAACTTATCCCCTACACCCTACACAGCCCAACTTATCCCCTACACCCTACACAACCCAACTTATCCCCTACACCCTACACAACCCAACTTATCCCCTACACCCTACACAACCCAACTTATCCCCTACACCCTACACAACCCAACTTATGCCCTACACCCTACACAACCCAACTTATCCCCTACACACTACACAACCCAACTTATCCCCTACACCCTACACAACCCAATTTATGCTCTAAAACAAAGTGGAGGTCCTGACCCCTGGGGGAGGTCGCCAGAGGTGGATTATCCCAGGAACTTGGAGGAAAGAAGGTAGAAAATGGATCAAAGATGAAATTCAACTAATAACATTATTTGTGACAATAACACTTTAATATATCTTTTTTAATGTTACTGAGCGAATTCTGCATATCCAAAATAGATTGTTAATTCTCTACGACAATCTTTCGACATTAAGAAAAACACACCAGAAGTCATAATGAACGTAAAGTTAAATACTACGAATTCCTAACATGATGTTTACTGTGACTCTCACCCGTCCCTTCTTCCTCTGTCTTGTCAGATCCGGAGCACCATCGAGAACAGCTTCGTCGGCTGGGAGCTGGAGGAAGTTTTACTCCTCGACATGTCCGTAGATGACGGAGATTCAAAGATCCAAAACCAGCTGAAGAAGCTCCAGAGCCCCGTCATCCTTCTCTACTGCACAAAAGAAGAGGCCAACACCATCTTCGAGGTGTCCCACTCTGTCGGCATCACCGGCTACGGCTACACTTGGATCGTTCCCTCGCTGGTGGCGGGAGACACGGTCGTCGTGCCTGCAGAGTTCCCCACAGGTAAGGACCCGTGCTGATTTTACGGAGCTTTTTAAACACGAGTCCCAGAGGCCCACTTGTAAGATTTCCTCTCCGAGTCACGGGTTCAGGAAGGTTGGATTCCGAGAGTCATAACTGAGGAGTATAAACTCTAGAAACGCACACACTGAACGACTTTAAAAAGATTAATTTAATCCATTCGGATCAGCTTGTCGCTCGACGTGAAGTTTGGAGAAGGTTCAGTTCTGTGGTTCAAGTCTCTGTCTCTTCTCTTCACAATGGTTTCCTGTTTCCCTGCACATCATGCACACTGATTTAAACCATTGGAGTTAAATAGAAGCTCTCAGGCTTTTGTCACCTTCATTTTCTTTACATGTCGACTTTAAGAAATGGAGCTACACTTAATTAAACCTTCACAGCTTCCTCTGACAACAAGCTCGCTACATGAAGCTTCAAACTGTTAGCGTCAGGCCCAACCGTCCACCATTTCTGGATTCTGGTGTGTTTCAGAGTTAGCCAGTCCTCCCCCCTAAATGTTTATCATCCAGGTGATGATTAGAGTCTCGCATGAGGACAGACAGGTTTTAGGATGTGCACAAGCCGAAAGGACTCGTGCTACTGTGTCGTGACAGCTGCAACCAAAGCGAGCATTTCCTACGCGCAGCGCGAGACAGCCTGCTGACTGTACCGACCCATGACTACTTTTAACAATGCTCATGAAGAAAAGCACAGCAGCATGAACCCCGATCCAACATGTAGCAGCAGCCGTCTGTCGACAGTTTATGTTTTCTGGCAGTGAGAGGACCCTGAGAAATGTTTTTAGTTTGAGTTTTCTGCCGCCGTCCAAGAAACAAACTGACCTTTCCTAATAAGAAGTGAAGACTATTGTTCCCCCCTCCCCGCCACAGCACCACTGGAGGTCATTCTAACCTTTGAAGGTCAAATGTGGAACCAAAGTGACATCTGAGTTGGGAAGCATTAACCACACAAGCTGCTCACGCACACCTGTCAGACCGCCTCATGTATGAGCGCACTTTTCAGCACACGGGGGAGGACGCGCCGTTTTAGAAAGGCCAATTCTCTGTGGGGAATAAACCTTTACTGTTGGATAACAGAAGATAGAACTCCCAAAGTACAACACTATATGAGTAAGATTGATGATGGATACTTCATTGATGATGAGGGGATTCAAAGCATCCAGTCGCAGCTTACAAAAACACACGACATGAAACATTTGCTACATCTAACCACACCCGCTGTCCCCCCTCCCAGTATGTATATAAACCAACCCCAGTGAAGATAGAAACCTCAGAGATCAAAATGAAACCCGTACAATGAAGAATTAGTCCTCTACCAAGAAAATGACCATAACCCGCTCAGGAATAAGAATAGAAACCTCTCGACGCTTTTCTACGCTTACATGAAGCGTTTGTGCGCTGAGAAGAAAAGCACTGCACGTCCGTCCTGTCTCCATGACAACAGACTGTTGACAACGGCCGCTGTATGAGCGACACTGCTCCGTTACTTTTTACTGCATGTTTTATATTTGAGATCGTTTATTTCCCCAGCAGACACGGAGCGAGGAGGATGTGGGTACAAGACACGATCTGTAGGCGGCAAAACTACGGGGAATATCAAACATTTGGAAAAGAGCGCCAGAGACGTCAACAGCGCCTTTGTGAACATTTTAAAAATGTAGTGCTCAGAAACACGAGGCCTTGCACATGATGTTAGGCTCTCCACGATGGCGAGGGGATGAGCTCTAAACGTTAGTAAGCCCGCCCACCCATATCCCTGCGACATGATTGGCTGTTCGTCTTCTTTTTCTTCTTCTCTTTGTGTGGCAACCAGCATTTAAGTCACATTAGCGCCCCCGCTTTCCCAGTGTTTGGGTGGTGTAATTACAGGTTTAGTCTTTCAAACTTTTATTGAACATTTGTCATATTTATATCAAGAAAAATATAAAAATGCGTGCATGTGTGTATTTCTGTGTGTGTGTGTGTGTGTGTGTGTGTGTGTCTGTTTCTGTGTGTGTCTGTGTGTGCGTGCGTGTGTGAGTGTGTCTGTTTGTGTGTGTGTGTGAGTGTGTGTGTGTGTGTGTGTGCGTGTGTGTGTGTGTGTGAGTGTGTTCTAAATTACAGTTCCACTCTATAAACTTTGATATATCACCTTATCAGTTATGTAAATGAAACAACGGCTTCCCTCTTGATTTATGTCGTCACAGAGATAATCGTGACGAGCTCGCGTGCTGCCTGGATGACTCCAAAATGGAGCTGACGGACACACACACACACACACACACACACACACACACACCTCGTTTAGTTAGCATTGAATTATCATGTGATTAATGATGAGGGACACAGTGACGGATAGAAGGCGAAATGTCGCCCAATCATTTAGCAGGAGACGAACACAAAGCGAGGCAGGATGATGTTTATCAGAACACAGTCGTAGTGAAACGGCAGCATGCACACAAACACGTCATATTTTAAAGTGTAAAGTGAGGATGCAGATGGCTGAGCTTCTGTCTCTGCAGGATCTGTGCTGCTCTCTGCCAATCAGATGACTCGATGGAAAGGTTTTATGTAACAGCTGCAGAAGTGACAGCGTGTAAAAACCTGCACTGAGAGAAGTCTTCATGAAGAAAGGCTGAAGCATCATTCAATGCTTTTTAATCGTCTTATTGTTGACGCTTTGATCAACTGGCGATGGCATGGTAGGAAAACAGAAACTCTTTGAATTTGTTACCATTAAAAAAAAACATTTTAATGATGTCAGACCGAAGCAGGCGTTTGCTCACCGCTCAATCCTAAAATGAAACACGGAGCCTAATCCTAGATCACAGAAGTTTGTGTTTTGCAATAAAATGTTTTTAACTTCACTTTGTTTTTAAAGGAAGAATGTGTGTGTGTGTGTGTTTTGTGTTTGAATCCAGCGGTTCAGGGTTCAGCAGAGGGTGCATGCTAGCTGTGGGCTGAGTTTGCTTACCAGGCACGCTTAATATTTGCACCATGTGGGATGCAGAGCCTCCAATTCTCCGGGGTAATCCCACTGATGCTTTTCCTAAAGTGGCGCTCTGGGGAACTTTCTCTCCTCCCACTCTTGCTTCCTTTCCTTTCTTCCTTATTTCATACTGTTGTTCCCTCCGTGTCTCTAATATTTCAGCCCCTGACCCTCTCCTCCCTTCAGCTTCTCTTTCTGCTTTATCTTCTGCCCTCGCTGCTGTCGGACTTTCTCTCCCCGCTCGTTGCGTCCCTCTCTCTCTCTCTCTCTCCCTCTCTCTCTCTAATAGCTCTCCTGTCTCCATTCTTCCTGATCAGAGTCTCAAACCTCTGCTGTACACACTGTGCTAACGTAACCAGCCCGTCTGACATCACTGACGATAATAAGCTGTTTCCAAAAATACCCTGTGATAGCCGACTTCTGCTAGTACTTCCTCCAATCAATTAGCCTGCTTGTGGATGCTCTGCAGTCTGTGGGATTTTTCTCTCCTGCGTCTGTGTGACAGGGAGACAGCCTTTAATAGTTTACAGGCCAGAAAAAAAGGCTGTACAGCTGCCACAGTGCTGCTCAGCTATAACATTTCCAGTTGACATGTCTGTGTTGTGACATTTGAACATGTCCTGAGAGATGTAGAAACATACGCGCTGCAGCTCCCAAGATGTAGAGGAGAATATACCTCACGGTGCACGCACACACACACATACATCATCCCAGGAGAGAGTCTTCACTATAAAATAATAAAAAGTAAAGTGTGCAGAGAGGGAGCAGTGAGGGAGAGTGAGAATGTGTCAACAGTGTGTGACATTAGATGTGGGTCCTGCAGGGCCCGAGCTGTCAGCGCTGAGGTCTCGTGAGGGAGGCAAGTTGCCAGGCCGCCCGTCTCTCTCTGCACGCTGACATGGTAGTGGACGGGCTGACATGTGGTCATACTCTGTCAGATCGACACAGACCGGCTGATGGACACGCAGAGGGACAGAGGGGAAGGCGGACGGAGAGACGTAGAGCCAGATAAACGGAGCTGAAGGCAGCGAGTGAGAGCTGCGAGCGAGACGTGAAGACGTCCAAACACAGAGATCAGTTTTTACTGTTTGCAGCTTTAAACACTTTCATTACTATATATTTTGAACTCTGCAACACTCAATGCAAACTGAACAATACTCTGTGCAATAATCTGTGCAGTCTGTTATTGAGCAGGACTCAGCGCTTTCTTTACTTATTGCTCACATCTCTTATTTTATTCTGACTTCTGTATTTCCTGCAGACTTCCCCCTGAGCATAAATGTAGTGTTTGTGAATGATCCCTTTTCAGTATTTATAAAGGCAGCTTGTGCTGAAAGATTTGATGAGTGGTGTTTACACCTTCATGTAATCAGTAAATAGATGCACCCTCGTATAAGTCTTTCACTCCTGCAGAAAACTCCTGAAACACTCCTGATATTTCCAGGCTGAGCTGCATGTGTGAACACAAACAGCTGAATGTTTCTCTCTGACTTCACCCGGAGTTTCTCCTTCAGCCTCCTCGTATTTATTCTGCAGAAAGTCAGAGTGTTTGCACACCTCTAGAGTGTATACATGCGACCACCTCTACGATCTCCGTGCTCTAATGAACCTGCTGCATTCTGTTTCCTGTTCTCCAGTATGTTCTTCTCCACTCTTTAGTTCAGATTGAGATTCTATGGAATCACAATCTGAACTAATGAGTTCAGATTGTGAACTCATTAGTTCACCCTCCTGTCTGACAGAGATAGTCTCCTGCTGTGAGGTGCATGTGTGAACAACCAGATCAGGAGAATATCTGGAGCAGTCCTCCTGAAATGATCTAGAAATGTTCAGGAGTGCAGATGTGAAAACAGCTTTAGACACAGTTTGAGATTTTGGAGCAGCAGTGAAAGCTTTTTGAATAGAGAGGAGAAAACTGACTCATGAATTAAAATGTTAAATATCAATACTGAAGAGGAAACAGTTAGTAACGACGGAGATTCATTGTTGACTGGTGCCTACATGGACACGACGACGCCATCTTCACGCACTGCACAGCTGCGTCGTGTCCGCAGCGTCAGGGGGATAGACGTGCAGACGATACAGAGACAGACAGTTGTTTAGACAGACGGATGGACAAACACAGCGAGGTGCTAGACTCTTAGTCAGGCAGGATGGAGATCTGTTCGTCTGCTCTGAGTCATCACGTGTGTGTGTGTGTGTGTGTGTGTGTGTGTGTGTGTGTGTGTGTGTGTGTCTGTGTGTGTGTGTGTGTGTGTGTGTGTGTGTGTGTGTGTGTGTGTGTGTGTGTGCTGTCTCTTGGAGTGTGTTCAAACATATACACTCTGTGTTATCCCTGTGTCTCCTGGCTTTAGTCTCCTCCATCTGTCCGTCTCTCTTTTGTTTCCTCGTCTCTTAAATTTTCCAAACACAACATTTCTTCTTCTTCTATTTTTACGTCTGTCTTCTTCTCATCCGCCATCTTTTCTCTTTTGTCCTTTTAGGTCTTCTCTCCGTCTCCTACGACGAGTGGGACTACGGCCTGGATGCCCGTGTGCGTGACGGGGTAGCGATCATCACCATGGCGACCTCCACCATGATGATGGACCGTGGGCCTCACACGCTGCTGAAGTCCGAGTGTCACGGAACGCCGGACAAGAAAACTCCGATCTCAGGCAACCCCAACGAAGTGCTCAGGTGAGTGAGGAGGCAGGACGTCTCTGTGTTTACTTTTATAACCTTTATGAACCGTAAAACTTCGACTAAGCTTCACATGATGTCACATTTACAACGGGAAACTGAGGGTTCATCTGGCATTAGGCCAGATGGCAGCCGCCTCTGACCGGAGCTACAGCCCCAACTAGTGGCGGGAGGTTACGGTACACAACATTTGACAAGCTTCACAAAGTGCAGTGTGAAAGCAAACCGAAACAAAAGAAAAATGCCAGAATGTTGTGAGTCCACCAAACTTCATTTCAATCAGGAGAGACTTAAGAATGAACAATTATTTATTTAACAATGTAGGAAATAAATGTGCAACGTGTTTGGGGCTTAGACTTCATCATGAGGACTTCATGTACTCGGAGGGGTAATGAGGCCGACAGCAGGATAGGATACCCCCCTGATGGAGTCTAGACCCTGGTGGAGGTGGTGGTGATAGAAGAAAGCAGGATGTGATGAGGAGTGGGTTTCTGAGGCTGGATCAGAACTCTGCTGAGCTGGACTGGAGGTGACTGAGGCATTAAAGAGTTAACACCCATAATCAGCTGATCACTCGAGCAAGGAGACGGAGGGAGAGGTAGAGAGGGAGGGGCTAAGTTAAATGAAGAAATTGCATAAATGTGTGAGAGAATACAACCAGTCTTCCTGCTTGAACTTACGCTGAGCTCCATATGTGAGAGACACCTGAAATTTACAAAGCAGAGAATTAAATAATGGATGCAATGTGGACAGCGAGCATTCGATTCTATCTACTTGCTGTTAGGACACGCTGTAAGAGAGACTGGTTTAATATTTGAATAGTCCTGCATCACAGCATCTGTTACTGTGACAAGGTGTGATTGCACTGCAGGAGTAATGTTCTTCACCTGCATTATTTGCACTCACTTTTTGCCCTCGAGTAACGCTGGACAAATCTCTCGTCTGTGTGGGGTTCAGTGTAAGAGCAGCGTGTCTCAGCAGTGATTTCATTTACTCACAGTCGTTTATTTACAGTCGCTCTTACTGTACGACTGTAAAGTAATGTGCCCATGATTTATGGGAGCTGAAAATGCTCCACACAGCAGCTTTGAAGGTTCTCAGGTTCAGGAGGTGCAGCATCAACACCACCCGACCTGGCAGATATCAGCACAAACACAGCAGCAGCAGATGTTTGCAGAATTCACACGTGCACCTCCATCCCCTGCGCGCTGTGATCATCACCCCCACGTAATAATACCCCACACACACACAAACGCCCACTTCACACACCCCCTTCCTCTGGAAAGCCCAGCCCCGCCCCCTCAGCTGTCCGTCTCAGCGGCAGGCCTTTTGAACTGGTTGTGAAGCTCGGCGTTTCAGCGGCGCTTTGCTCTGTGCGCTGCTTAATTGGTCCCAATGGCGTTTGAGTCGACGAACAGCGGCCCCCGTCACGCTGTGCTCCAACGCTCTGCACAATGTTAGTCAGGAGCAGTGTCACCCCACACTCAGCTGTGTGTGTGTGTGTGTGTGTGTGTGTGTGTGTGTGTGTGTGTGTGTGTGTGTGTGTGTGTGTGTGTGTGTGTGTGTGTGTGTGTGTGTGTGTGTGTGTGTGTGTGTGTGTGTGTGTGTGTGTGTGTGTGTAGGTATCTTACAGGATGCGTGTGTTTGGCTTTTTGTCCTTTTAGGACGCCGGTCTGGTTGCTGCTGCTTCCACGTCGTTTTTTCTGGAGCTGTGCCGAAGCAGATGATTCAATGACATGTTTTAAAACAAAACTATGTCCATTATTTTAATGAACAAAAGTATCAGAAAGTAACGGATCTTTAAAAAACACGTCAGATCTTCAGTCGGCGAGTAAAACAGAGAGAATGAACATCTGGTCACATTTTACGACGAAGCTGATCTAACGTGTCTTTTTCATGGTGTTCTGATGATGAACATGAAAGATAGGGAAGTTAAATCCTCACCTAGGACTGGCTACACACGAGACGATTTTAGGCCAGATTTTGGGCCCTCCTCCCCGAACTATCTGTGGGGGTGTGGCACGATTGGAGGCTGGATGTTGTTCTGCAGAGGGTTGTACATCATCAGCTCTGTTATGAAATAATCTCTCGTCACACCTGCTGCGTGTGACGTGTTTGTGGTTGTCCGTTTGCACATGCGGGTCGGTTCAGGACCATGACCAGTTCACCCAGGAGTCAGATACAGACCACGTTTAAAAGGTCATGAGACCAGCCGAACAGAAAAACCTGATCTGAGACCTAGTCCACATGCAGGCGGGTATTTTTTTTAACAGAGGTTTTCCTCCACAAATCCCGTCCACACACGCGTAGTTCTCAAAAACATCTGCCATCGCACTGATCTCATGTAAACTAAAGTGACAGAGTCGCACAATGACATCACACGGAGGAGAAACCGGCGCACAGCGTGACGTTACAAGGACAAAGTTACACAGAAACATCTTAAACGGAGTTTCTGAACAACTTCCCCCTGGAAGGAGTTTTACTAAAGGAGAGTTTACAGTGACCTAAAACGCCGTTTGTGTACGAAAAGTCAAAAACGCAGAGAAAAAGCTACGGTTTATAAATACCCGCCTACGTGTGGACGACGTCTGAGCAACAGATCTGAATTGAGCATCAATGCCTGCAGCGTGAACGCAGCCTAAGTTATTTCTGTAGCTGTTTGATTCGTCCACATGGAGCAGACGTCTGTCATCATTAGTGGCGTAAATGTAGTCCCCTATCGAGATCGATTAAACAGCGAGCCCTGCTTACTATCACACACTAAACATCCTGAATGCAAGCCTTCACTGATGACTGGGTGGAAACAGGATCCTCGTGCAGAAACACATGCTCACCTCTCTGGCTCTCACACAGGACGAGGGATGTGGATGATTTTAGCGCTCTCGCTCCGGGCTCCACAGCGTCCTGCACTGAGGCGGCGAAGCTTTGTTGTCCGTTCCAGTCAACTCTTTAGATGTCATTTCAACCCCCCCTGCCTGTCTGCTTGTTAGTTCACTCCTTTTTTTGAAGCTCTGCATTTGTTCTGCTGCTGCCTACTGCGCCCGGCTAACAGAGGAGGCGATGGAAGCTGCTGCTGCCCTAGAATATAATTCCCCTGTTTGGTACCTGTGTGGCTCGCCGTGGTCGTCTCTGCTCCGCTTTTGTTCTTCGTAACTCTCCTCCTCTGCTCTTTTCTTTTCTGTCCTGAGCTGCTCTTTCTCCTTTGGCGCCCTGAAGTCTTCTTCTTTATTCTGTTTTTACACATCTCTCTCACCTCTGCTCACTCCTTCTTCTTCTCCTCCGCTGGGCTTCCTCTCTCCTCTCCCATCGACGGCGCTCCAGACCTGCAGTTTGATAATCAACTTAGCCGTGTTGTTGATTAGATCAGGTGCGAGCGCTGCTGAGATCCTTCGCCCCTCGCTGCCCTAACCAAATTTGTTTGGCGATAACCTTTGTCTTGGAGTGTTCAATCAGGAGATTAGCATTCGGCCTACAGTCTATAAACTCAAGCGGAGTGAATGTTCCGGGTTATCTGGCTGCCTGGTTGGTTCAGCACTGAGTGAATCGATGGATGAAAAGATGAAGGAGGTGAGAAGGGACAGAGCGAAGCAGCTCTATCGAAAGGCTCTTTAGTAAAAGCTTTTATTCAGCGACACTCTTCAGTGAATTCAAACATCGTCAGTGAAACGTTCATACAGACCTTCAGTCGAACGTTAATAAATCAGGTGGAGTTCACATGAAGTCTTCTCCGTCCAGAAAGGCAGAAAAACTGAGAAACCAAAGTTCCTTTATTCTGCAAGATATTCTTTAATCGATTAATTCAACACTTAACTTTCCATCTTTT
>CM036553.1:25553203-25858203 GCA_020745685.1 Tautogolabrus adspersus
TGTGTGTGGGATGACAGTGAACTGATTTGAGTTCACCTGACATAAACATTCCTGCTCTTATATACACTCACACACACACATTTACACGCACCCACACACACATTCAACATAATCACTGCAAGAGGATGCAGCGTGCGTCAGTGTGTGTGTGTGTGCGTGTGTGTGTGCGTGTGCGTGTGCGTGTGCGCGTGCGCGTGTGCGTGTGTGTGTGTGTGTGTTCAGTTGAAGGGAGGTGAAATGATTTCACCTGACAGAAACAATGCTGCCTTCTCTCGCTTTCTCCCTCTCCACCACAGACACAGCTGACAAACTGCTGGTACACACACACACACTTCTTTTTACTGGACATCTATCTGATCCAGTGCTCTGTGTTAGCAGCTCTAGAAGAACAATAGCATGAAGAAAAATAAGTGTAATTTTATTGCATATTGAAAATAAACGTATTTTGACCCGGCTCCTAAGGCCTGTAAGATAATATCACTTTACAGAGGGAGTAATGCGTGTTAGTGCAGTTAGTCTATGTGTGTGCAGCATGTTGGGTGATGTGATCAAGCAGCAACCTTCAGTCTTAGAAAAATGAAGCCGATTCTGAAGTGTAAAATCCTGCAGTTCCTCGAGTGTCCACTAGAGGCTGGCTGCAGCAGCACAGGAAGTCACATACACACCCATTCTAAAAAGCCTGTTTGTACAGCAGACATTAACATGTTTACAGCCTGGTTCAAAAAACCAAACAGGTCTGATTAGCTCATGTCTCGATCAGCACACACTGTACGGGGTTTGCTCCAGCTCAGCCTGTTTTTTGGTTGAATGAAAGTTATGGTGATAAAATGACTTCTCTCAGCACCCCGACCTGAACCTGACTTCCTGTTTGTTGATGCAGGTAAGGTAAAGACGAGAAGCATGAACAGAGACATAATTGGATGTAATTAATCCTTCTCAGACACATCTTCACATAATCACCGCTGTGTTGGTAAATGTCTGTCTGCAACTGATGACTAATGGACCTAGTTATAAAGACCTGGTTAGACGTCGTCTGTAACTCTGCAGATTATGAATCTGTGTCACGTCAGGGAGTGGCTGAGAGATAAACGACATAAAATGCAACTTCAATGTTTGAGAAAGTAAGTCATCAAAAACAAACGTCAACAAACTGAAAACATGCAGAATGGAGAAACAAGATCTGTGCTGTTCTGGTTTTGTTTGTGAGCTGCTGGTGTTCAATCAATAATTCAAGTTTTGAATATCTGAAAAGAACCAGATCTTTGAAGGTCCAATCAGTGAGATGTGTAGAGAGTGAAATGATAAAGTGATCTTACTCTATGATCAGAGATTAAGGAAACATGCTATGTTGAAGTGCTGGCTTCTCTGACAACAATGCAGCAGCCAGTATGTCCTCCTTCTAACTTTAGATTCTGGTCCTGAATGGTCTGGATTTGTTTGGACCAGAGAAGGTAGGCGGTTTTAAGGCATCCCCAGAGTGCCTGAAAGACGCCCCTGGGTTTGCCAGATATGAGAGCAGTTATCAGGTCAAACCAACAGGTGTTGCAGCGATGGAAGCGGGCAAGAGAACTGGTTCAGATAGAAGTGATTGTACCCGACCTAAAAAGCCTCTGCATGTTTCTAATAAGCTCCACGAGCAGAAACGTGCTCAAACTAGGATCAATATTGGAGATGCTTTTGAAAAATGGAGAGAGGTTAGAACGCAGAAAGGTTTACAGACCGATGCAGAGCTGGATAAACACTGAAGCTTCAGAGTCCACCACATGGTGACCTGCGTGAGCATCCACTCTAGAGAGGAGGGGGGGAGACAGCTCTCTGCAATGTTTAGGTACTTCAGTCCAAATTCAAAACATTCAGTGTTAAGCCAGCTCTGCACCGGTCTCATCGGTCTGGTATCAAACAGGTATGGATATTGTTTGTTTTTTATTTGCATCATAAAGAAGTTTAAAACTCTGGTATTGTGACAAACCTACCTCACGGAGTATTAGCATCAACTGAACATCAGTACTGGAACCTTCTGCACTCTTGAGGAAAAGAAATAGCTTTTTATTACAAGATATCTTCCCTTAGAACTTGATTCTTGCATCTCAAGCAGCTTGTCCGTCTACATTCATGGATCTTCTTGGCTTTGGTCTGACAGCGATATATCCTCTTGGAGTCACAGCTTCCTGTTTGGGCTTCTGGGGTTGCAGGCGGTTAGTGATGAAAAACTTACAGCTAAGGCTTATTTTCCTGTGCATGGCCTTTGTTTATAGTCCTTCATGCAGCCAAAGCCAACGGTTACTCAGGTGTATGATGCTCTTTGTACTTCAAATGGAGAGCAGAACACTTCCTACATTTTACGCAGAATCTGTCTGACCGTAAACAAGGACGATCGCACAGCAAACGATATGTTGGCCACAGCGTACTTATCTGAAATTCAGTTATCACTCCCCGAGGTCTGAATCATCTTCAAACAAGGATAGATATAAATATGAGAACGATACTTTTCAGCAGGTGAAGCTTCACTGACTCTCTTCCCTTGATGTTTTCTCCTGCAGGTACCTGATGAATGTGACGTTCGAGGGCCGAAATCTGTCGTTCAGTGAGGACGGATACCAGATGCACCCGAAGCTGGTCATCATCCTGCTCAACAAGGACAGACAGTGGGAACGGGTGAGAGAGAGTTGTATTTCTGTTGCTGATTAAACCTTAAAGGTCACATATTCTCCTCCTCTTCAGTGTAAATAAGTCTCAGAGCTCCTCAAAACATGTGTGTGAAGTGTCTTGTTCTAAATCCACTCTGATCCTGTATTTGATCATGCCTATAAACCCCTCTATTTCAGCCCTGCTCAGAACAGGCTGTTTCTGTGTCTGTAGCTTTAAATGTAAATGAGCTGTGTCTGACCACGCCCCTCTCTGGAAGGGCTTGGGTGGCTCGGGCTTTCTCGCTCCATGTCCTATTGTTTACGGTGAGAAGGCAGACTCAGAGGGCAGAACAAACACCTAGCTGTGGGAGTGTCACCCACCTGGGGGAGGGGTTACTGCCCTTTGTGATGTCATGAAGGGAAAGTCTGAAAGTGCCTGACCAATCAGAGACGTTTAGCGCTGCAGGCCCTGCCCCCCAAGGTCCCTGAACCTTTCGAAAGTATAACCCTGCTCGGGGGTCAATTACCCAAGAACTACATTGAGACCCTGGTTCCTGCGGTGGAAAAGCTCATCGTTCCTTTAAAGGCTCCTGGTTCCCGGGCTTCAGTCAAGGAAACAAGACAAAAAGAAAAAGGAGAAACGATAATATACTTTAAATATTTGTGATGATTAATTACTAAAAATGAACCATCTGTTTGTAGTGTCGAATGTAACATGAACTTTATAACAAATATATTATATCATAAGGTCGGCCTGTTCTGCAGTCAGAGCCGGTTCCCCTCTCTATCAGCTTCCTCTGTTTGTAAAAGAATCTCTCGTGAAGAGTTCATGTGAGGACTCACACCGAGCACGTCATTAAATAATCATCACTTGTGTTTATGTTTCACTCGGTGTAAGGACACCAAGTGTGGTCGAGCACGCCTCTCTTTAAGTCCCTGAATGTAGAAAACGTGTGGACAGAAGAGGGCTGGGTTACTGAGGCGACTGGGGACGAGATGTGGGGAGAAACTTCCCAGCATGCTTCTTGATGACAATCATAGATCTACACTGTTCAGTGTATCATTTGTGCCATTTCCACATTTGTTGTCAATTGTAGGGCTTTCACACCTGCAGAAAACTCCTGAAAAACTCCTGATAGGAGGAGCTTCATGTGTGAACACAAACAGCTGAATGTTTCTCTCTTCATCCGGAGTTTCTCCTCCAGCCTCCTCGTATTTATTCTGCAGAAAGTCAGAGTGAGCTGATGTGAGAACGCAGCAGGATATAATCAGGAGAATTCACCTCGAGCGAGTGGGAGGGGGTGGTGACGTTTATTCTCTGTGATCGCTGCACGACCATAGACTGTCTGCACGCCACCTCTACGATCTCCGTGCTCTAATGAACCTGCTGCATTCTGTTTCCTGTTCTCCAGTATGTTCTTCTCCACTCTTTAGTTCAGATTGTGATTCTGTTCAACTACACGCAGCATTGATAGAAAGACACATATTCTCATTATAGCGTCGGATAGAGGACTCTGCTGCTTCATCCGCTACTTCTGCATCTTTTTTTTACATCACGTCTTACCTCAGGAGACCCCCCGCCACCCCTTCTGTCTGAAAGGGATAGTCTCCCTCTGAGAGGTGCATGTGTGAACAACCAGATCAGGAGAATATCTGGAGCAGTCCTCCTGAAATCATCGAGATATTTCCAGGAGTGCATGTGTGAAAACGGCTGTAGTGATAAAAATGGTGGCAATGTGACGATTAATCTTGCCCAATATCATCCATGTTAGACAAAGCTAGCAAAATATTAACAAGTAATATATGTTTCCGAATATTTTTGAATGAGTTGTGTCACACTTGGTATCAGCTCAGACATGAGGCACGGTGTAAGAATCAGTAACGAGAAGGAAAGAACGACTTCTCCAGTGTGTGAGTAAACCTGAAAAACAGGACACAACTTCTCTGAGTGTGTGAATCCTGAGTCACAGCCTTACCTGAACCTGATGCTCCCCGTCACCTGCAGAGTTCCCATCATGCACCTGTGTTTGCTGACTCTCCCCGTCCTTTGTGTCTGCGTCCTGTCGTCTGACGCCTCTGACTCTCCTTCTTCTTTATTCTCAGTGTTTCTCTCGTTCTCCTGCCTCTCTAATCTATATTCTGTCCTCTGATCACACTACAAGGTGAATCTCTCTCTCCCCCTTTCTCCCCCATCCTCCCCCTCCTCCTCCCGCTCCCTCACTCATGTTTAATTCTTAGCTTGACTTCCAGCTGAACCACTTTTCTTGGATCCTAATGAGTTCTAGCCTCTACAACCATCCTCTCTTTGCACCTTTGAAGTTCTTGTAAAGACTGTGTAGTGTCCAGTCCAGTTTAGACCCCTTAGGGGGGATGTTAACCCCCTTTCTCCCCTCCTTCCTCCCCCTTTCTGTCTTTCTTTCCATCCATTTCTATCACTTTCTGCAGCTCGCTCTTTTTTCTCTTTTTTGGAGGCTGCAGAGATAGATACACAGCCGTAGCTTGTCCACTCCAGGCATTCTTGGCAAGTTTGTGTTCCCTGGAGTGCTCTAAGTGTGTGTGTGCTTGTGCGTGCGTGCGTGTGTGTGTGTGTGTGTGTGTGTGTGTGGGTGTGGGTGTGGGTGTGTGTGTGTGTGTGTGTGTGTGTGTGTGTGTGTGTGTGTGTGTGTGTGTCTACATTTGCATATTTTACAAGCTTGCAAACCTGGCTTCACACACTCGCGCCTCAGCTCCCTGTCCTGCCCTCTCTTCCATAACTGCGTGTCCAATTAGCTGATGATCCATATCCGTCTCCCCTTCGTGTCAGTGCGGCTCTCGTATGAGGAGAGGGCCCAGGCAACGTCTCCAGGTACGCTCTCACAGGTGGAGAGGAAACGGACTAATTGATGACGCTTATTCATTGGAGGGCCCTCCAGACGTTCAGCTGCACTCTCCTCTGCAGAAGAGCCGGCGTTTAGCATCTGAATGAGCTCCATCTCCAGCTCTCTCACTCGACCCTTTGCTCCGTCTTTTCTTCCTGCAGATTTGTCTCATTATCACTTTTTATGTCTTTAAAATGTTTGTTCTGTGGTTTGTCCACCTCTCCATGCACATCACACTATTTGAAGATATTTCTCTGTTACATACGAACGCCTCGTTTCCATTCACGTATGTGTGCGGAGGGTTAGGGTTAGGTTAGGGTCAACCGGAAGTCCATTCATCGCTATGGGAATCTCTGTGATATCCGACGTCCTGCAAAACCCCTCCCCTCCGTAATATCTTGGTCTGCAATGTGCCTCCAGTATGTTCAAACAAGTTTTGATATGAAACACAGCCATCCTCTATCAGTTAGATAAACCAGACAGAATAAGCCCCTCCCCCATGGCTTCAGGTAGCTCCTAATGGATTCTATCCTTCCGTAAAGAAATGCACTTTCTTGCGTTGGACACTAGGAGGCATCTTCCGTATATTTACAGTTCTTCGGACGCCAGTCACATACGCCACAAGGCGTAACTCCATCATCTACTTCTCCCCAGCTTTCCTCTCCATTTAAATTCTGCTCTTTCCCCCGTTCCAGTTTTTTTCTTTCAGTTAACCTTGCTCTCATTCTTTACTTCAGGTCCCTCTCCTCTCCTCTCCTCTCCTCTCCTCCCCTCTCCTCTCCTCTCCTCTCCTCTCCTCTCCTCTCCTCTCCTCTCCTCTCCTCTCCTCTCCTCTCCCCTCTGGCCTGGACTAGACATTTGCAGAAATGTACACATTTTCTTAAAAAACACCTTTGTTTTTTGAAGAGTTTGTAAGACCAGAGCTTAAGTTATTTTCTATTTGGTAGCATTGGGTTGAAGAGATTCTTGTCCAATGGACTCATAAGATGTAACACCCTTTGTCTCTGTGTGCAGGTGGGTAAATGGGAGAACGGCTCCCTCTCCATGAAGTACCACGTGTGGCCTCGCTACGAACTGTATGGAGGGGCGGCGACCAGGGAGGACGACCACCTGTCCATCGTGACCTTGGAGGAGGCTCCGTTCGTCATCGTGGAGGACGTGGATCCTCTGAGCGGGACGTGCATGAGGAACACGGTGCCATGCAGGAAACAGATCAAAACACTGTGAGAACCAAACTGCTCAGATACAACCAATCAGAGTCGATGAATCACATGTGTGAGAAACGAGGACATGAATGCTCGTTTATTGGATGGACTCACATAGAAAAAGTCTTCTTGTCTGACCACGTTAGCTCAGCTGAAGTGACCAGAGCAGATATGAAAAGAGAAACCTGTCGACTGTCCCAAGTTTTTTTTGTGTGTGAATGATGTTTATTTTGCGCGGCAGCTGTGCAGCACCGGAGGTCGAATCACTTCACACTTCATCTGCGTGAGAGTGACGGGGCCAGATACCAAATCACGATTACAGTAAACGTTTCCTGCCAGATCTCACAGAGCTACACATGTAATGAAGTCATTATCTGTTTGTGTGTCCACGCAGTAACCAGACGAAGGACTCGGGGATCTACATAAAGCGCTGCTGTAAAGGTTTCTGCATCGACATCCTGAAGAAGATCGCAAAGGAGGTCAAGTTCACCTACGACCTTTACCTGGTCACCAACGGCAAACACGGCAAGAAGATCAACGGGACCTGGAACGGCATGGTGGGAGAGGTGAGGAGAAACATCGACGTCTTTGTGTCTTGCAAACAAAGACAGCACTTAATAAACACTCTGCATACACTTCATACAGTTAATAATGTTTGTGAGATTTCTAAGCCGATGTCGGGATACGTAGGCAGAAAATGTTTCCAGATATTTTGTCCAAACTCTAAATACCTTTAAATCTTTTTTCTTACATCTGCTATAAAAACGAGGGTATCGTCTGCAAAGAAAAAATATTTTTATCTGAACAGCTGAACTGAACGTTGGTCACGTCTGTGCTTGGACAAAGACAACGCCGGATGTTTCATGCTTGTAGCCCAAACATCTGTGTATGTTTCAGCACACACTGGTTCTAGTGTTTGTTAGATTTATCAGAGGCTGATGATGATGCTGGGATTGACTCTGAAGGTAAAGGAGACACGTCTCCGCAGCATGTGTTCACACCTGGGTTATATTCAGCTTCTGTAGGAGCTGCCTGAAGACTCACTTCTTCTCTGAACTCTGATTTCATACCTGGAATTCTGAGCTTTCCTCTCTGGCTCGCCCTGCTGCCCCACAGGCCTCGCTCTCGTGTCAGCTGGGTTAAACGTTTCACCCATGGGTGCACCGCTTCAGTTAGCTGCAACAATTCACTTCAGGGCTCTAAACCGTCCCCTAATCGACTTTGTTCCCAAGGTAAGGTCGTTGTCACTCCTCATACTTCAACCCACGAGAGCGAGTTGTGCTTTCTGACGTTGGTGATTTGTTAATGAAGGAAACGGATCGATGGCGTCCCAAAGTTCACAGATTGAACGCACGCTTCGTCCCTCGCTGAAGTTTGAACAACCTTCAGGAGTCACCCACAAGATTACGTCTTCCTGGAGAACTTTAACTGTTAAATGTTCATTAAAGATGACCCCTCTAATCCGCCACTTACGTCTGCCAGTCAGTGTCTTTAGTGGGCACTGAGCTGTGAGAGGCTCACCTGTAATAAACTTTAAACTACATCAGCCCGACTAAAAGCGCCATAATGTGCCGTCTCCTTCTCACCCCCACAGATGGACGATCATTAGGGGGGAGGGAGGGAGGGGGGAGTTCATCTCAGCTCCTGTCCCTAACACAGACGGGCGCAGACGAGGGACAGTTATGCATGAAAGATCACAGGAATAAGTGAAAACATGCGTGAACTCATAAACACAGATACAAATAGACTAACTCATTTAGATTGATCTCTTCATGGAACTTAAAGGTCCAAAGATCTGGTTCTTTTTTTAATCTAAAGTTAGAAGGAGGACATACTGGCTGCTGCATTGTTGTCAGAGAAGCCAGCACTTCAACATAGCATGTTTCCTTAATGTCTGATCATAGAGTAAGCTCACTTTATCATTTCACTCACTACACATCAAGAAACATGTTTTTAACTTGAATGTGTCGTCTCCGCTGATCAATCATTCAGCGAGTGAAGTGGGCATAGTCTGATTCACAGCAGTTTAATGACCTTTGACATGGAACAAACCCAGACTGTTTCCATGTGTGAACATCGAGGACACTCTCCCTCATCGTAAATCTGCCGTATCTGACAAACCCAAACAGTGTCCTTGTCCGTCTGAAACACGGCCAAATCTACTTTATATCTCACACTGTTAATGGACAGGAATCTGGACTGCTGCTCGCACACGCACGCTTTATAGGACGTGCCTGGAAACACTCCTGAACACGCACCCACATCACTCAGGGCCTTTACACAATTTGCTACGGCTCTCCGAGACAATAGATCGAAAGGGGGAAGAAATCGGAACACTTTAAGGCGGCCTACAGTTCGTCCTAACTCGATTCTGCTCGTCAGTGTCACATTTCATGGGCTGCATTGACTCGCTCTGTCCCTAATAGCCCTGATCTAAAATATTAGAGGCAATCCACTTGATTACATGAGTTTGGCCTCGCTAGCAGTCACATAAAGACACACAAACAGGCCGAGGCGCACACACACACACACACACACACACACACACACACACACACACACACACACACACAAACGCAGATCCTTGCTCACTCATTCTCAATAACACCCACATGGGTCACTTTCATAACACGTAGAGAACAAGACGTAGGAGGGAGATGGTGAGAGCGAACGGAGCGAGAGAGAGGAAGAGAGTACACTGCTGGATGGACTCGCTCTCTCTCTCTCTCCTCGCCGGGAGACATTTCGCACATTTAGGCACTAACACACACGCAGACACACACACACACACAAGTGAACATGCACTCACATACTGACAGAACAAACATGATTGAAAAGTTACGAAACGGCACAGAAACACTTTGCAAACTGCAGGTAATGTGCAGAGTAGATGCATATTCTCCGTTCTGTAAAGGTCCACTTCACAGGTGGAGAACAAAGGTGTCGTTCTCTGTCTTTCTCCCTTTATGACTCACTCATATGCACACACACACACACACACACACACACACACACGCTCTAACGCTGGAGCTGAACTGAAGCTTTGACTCACACAGTCATCACACACGCCTTATTAACTCAGTGAGACAGACTCGTCCCACTTTATCCCGGTGCTGTAGGGCTCTGAAAATTTGGGGCTAAATATATTACCTGTGCAGAGGTAGAGGAGGAGGGGCAGGCAAAGGAAGGAGAGGCATTGGAGCGACTATTTCAAGCAGCCATGACCCACTGTGGTAACCCACTTTCTTCCTCCCTCTTTCTGTCTCTCTCCCTCTTTTCCTCCCCTGACAATAATCACATGCGTCCACCCCGAGTGCTCTGTGTGTTGTCCTCCTTCTCTATCTTTGTCTCTCATTCCACATATTCACTCAGCGGCCATTTTCCTCTGACGTTAAAGGAGCAGTATGTAACTCTGACACCTAGTGTTTAAAATGGGTACTGCAGTCCAAAACATTGCAGAGAGCTGTCCCCCCCCGCCCCCCCCTCTTCTCTAGAGTGGATGCTCACGCAGGTCACCATGTGGTGGACACTGAAGCTTCAGTGTTTAGCCAGCTCTGCATCGGTACCTCCGCACACCCTGGACCTTATATGTTCTGTACCGGACCAAATCACAAAACTGCACTAAAAATAGGCCTTCCACATGTTTACCCTAAAACATACACGACAAAGTTCAGGTCAATCCCCCTTTTATGTTAAAATCTGCAAAATCTAAAGAAATGTGGGGCTCACCACAGTGGGTCATGGCTGCTTGAAATAGACTCCTTCCTCTATCTTGGTAATATATCTAAATTCACATGGCAACAATAGACGGCCGTCATGGTCATCTCCACGAGTAACCAGGACTGTAAATGTGTTTGCCTTTAAAGTGAAACCAGTGACGGTTCTTACATTAAAGAGTGTTTGACTAACGGACGCTCTTTGTCTCTGTTGTCTTCGTTATTTTTACCAGGTGGTGTTGAAAAACGCTCACATGGCCGTCGGCTCTTTGACCATCAATGAGGAGAGGTCGGAGGTCATAGATTTCTCCGTCCCCTTCATCGAGACGGGAATCAGCGTCATGGTCTCCCGTAGCAACGGCACAGTTTCACCCTCAGCTTTCTTAGGTGAGGAATCTCCCAGATGTTTTTGACATGTTGTTATTTATTTATGTATTTCCATATATAATCTTTCTGTACCCAGGTGAGTACCCTCGATGTCAGAGATCTGACAAGACCAAGAATAGAGAAACACAGATTCAATCAAACTGAGGCAGCTCAAACATTTGCAAACAGAAGGTTTATTTAAAAGCTTTCTTTCCCATCTTCAGACTTTGGTCTCGACAGAATACACAATTTTGCCTGATGGCGTTGTGGAAGCACAGCACAGCGGGAGCTCCACATACACACACAGTCAGACATGCACACACACACACACACAGACAGCGCTGCGCTCTCCCGCTGGCTCAGCTGATCCCGTCTTTCCTCTGTAACGCCTCCATGACATTCAGATTGAAGGTGAAACGTCACAGGGGCGTAAATATGGCGACTTGAAACGGCGGTCTGAATAAGGTAGAATAAGGAATGTAGAGCTGGTTAATAGCTCTGCAACATTTAAAGAACAGAGCAGACCAGTCGCTTAATCTGCAGGCTAGCTAACACCGTTAGAGATCCTGTGTGATGACAAAACATTGATGTTTACCTAAAAGTCTGCCACGTTGACGGGTACATAGAGCATCCTCTAGTGGACTGAGCCACGCCCATTTCCACCTGCAAAAGGGTTATTTATGAATAATGCACCTTTGCATATTTTATGCAGATTTTTGACGTTCTTTGCAGCGTATTTTAACAGCTGTCCTGACAGATGTTTCTGAGGTCGCTGTAGGTTGGCGTCCATTTTTCCAGCTTTTGAAGTTGAACCGAAGTGATGCAGTGGAGGCGCAGAGTGATTAGAGCGCAGCTTCTATGTGTTTGTACGATGAGGAGGCAGACTGTGCTGCATGATAATATGGATAACTGTTTATTTATTCTCTCTCTCCCTCTCTCTCTCTCGCTCGCTTGCTGTCTCTTTGCCCTCGAACATTTCCCACTCCTACTCAATTCCTCTGACTCTTCCTTCCTCTTCTCAATCTGCCGCTCCACATTTGCATATCTCTCTCTCGCCCTCGCTTCGTTTTCTCTCTCTCTCTCTGCCTCCCTTACTTTTTCTCCTCTCCCTCTCTTTCTTTGTGTCCCCTGTCTCTTCCCGTTTTTCTCCCTTTTCTCCCCTCTGTTTTCTTTTCCTAATCTGTCCGTCCACGCTCCCTCCCTCCATCCCTCGCCTCCCTCTCTCTCTCCCCTGCTCTCTCGCCCTGCAGAGCCCTTCAGCGCCGATGTGTGGGTGATGATGTTCGTGATGCTGTTGCTGGTGTCAGCAATGGCGGTGTTTATATTCGAGTACTTGAGCCCTGTGGGCTACAACCGCTGTCTGGCTGATGGCAGAGGTGAGAGGCCTCAGATCCACACACATGAACACACACACACACACACACACACACACACACACACACATGAACACACACACACATGAACACACACGAACACACACACACACATGAACACACACGAACACACACACACACACACACACACACATGAACACAGACACACACACATGAACACACACACACAAACACACACACACACACATGAACACACACATGAACACACACACACACACACACGAACACACACACACATGAACACACACACACACACACACATGAACACACACACACACACACACACAGGCGTGGGCCCTGTTGGGGTTGTGAGGGAGGATTTATATGTAAATGAGGTCAGATGATTTCTCTTCCTGTCCCTTGTTCTCACTTTTTCCGCTCAGAAGACGGAGAGGACGGAGATGATCCGCCACACAAAGCAACATATGTTTAAAGATATTTATAAGACTGTTAGATATAGACTGAACTCCTCTTAAGAAATGCCATGCATGCAAGGAAACATTTATCTGATAAAGAGAATACTGGAATTAGCAAATTTGTAAATTTCACTTCCGCACAAAGAGTTGATATTGAAAGAAGCACCTGGTTCATGGTGAAGGTGTTAGAACAAACATTAAGCGTTTCACATCTGCACTCCTAGAAATATCTGGATAATTTAATCCTCCTGGCTGTTCACACATGCACCTCACAGCGGGAGACTATCCCTGTCAGACGGGGGGGGGGGGGGGTTTGACACCAGTTTTTTCCAGGCCCACATTTGAGCTCTCAAGAACTGCAGTCAATGCTGTGCTTTTCCTCTGGTCACTTCCTGTCAGCACCTCTGGTCACTTCCTGTCAGCACCTCTGGTCACTTCCTGTCAGCACATGTGTGTCCAATCGGACTTCAAGCTGTTCGTTTGCACTTCCTGACGTTGGTTCCTCCTCTCTAGATCCTTGCTTGTGTTGTTCTTACTCTCTGATGTACTCGCTTTGGATAAAAGTGTCTGCTAAGTGAATAGTAGAATCGTAGTAGAATTTGCAACCCACCGAAAACGGCTCTGCGACCCACTTTTGGGTCCGACCCACCAGTTGAGAACCATTGCTCTACATGACGCTATAATGAGAATATCTGTCTTTCTATCAATGCTACGTGGAGTTGAACAGAATCACAATCTGAACTAAAGAGTGGAGAAGAACATACTGGAGAACAGGAAACAGAATGCAGCAGTCTGTTGATAGAGTAAGGTCATGTTATCATTCCAGTCACTACACATCTCACTGATTGGACCTTTAAATCTTTGCTGGTGAAGTGAGCGATTTAGGATTCAAAGCATGCGGAGAAAATGGCGACGGGCAGTTTGGTCCTCCAGAGAAAAAGTGTTTGATGAGTAATGCTTCAAAGCGTCAATTGCACCAAACAAGCGGCACAGGTAGAGCTCTGCAGGTTAATGTTCCCTCTCTGTGATGAGGATTTAGTTTCTCTCTTACTGTGCTCAAAGACTGAGAGACACACAAACACACCGCGGGCCGCCTCCACATATAGACCCGCCGTCCTCGCTGAACCAATGACTTCATCCTCCTACACGCTGCTCCTGTTTTTATCATGTGCAGGTGGGTCTCTCTGCATGAGCATCATCACACCTGCAGAGCCTCTTCCTTCACGTTTGCATACATTTATATATATTCTGTAATCACGTGTCAGCTCTGACAGCGAGGGGCCGCTTCACAGTCAGATCTCCTCAGTCAAATAGATTTTTTAAATCGATGTCTTCGTACAACTCCATCGAGGATGTGTCTATTTAAAAACAACGGACATCTTTTTTCCTTCCTCTGATTCCTTATGTTCTCGAGGCGATGCTCTCCTCCCTAAAGCGCCGTTCTCTCCTTGTTTCATCTGCTCTTGGCGCTGTGGGAGTTTGGTCTCATGAAGAGAGCAGATCCAAGTTTGCACTCAGAGGATTCAGAATATCGTATCAATGGCGAGCCCGCACATTTGTAAACTCTCTGCCCGATTCATCCGACCAACTTTACTGCAAACTTCACAGAGTAGAGACTTGGCACCATCGACTCCGTTTGTCCGCGAACAAAAGCTCCATGCAACCATACACACCCACACACTCTCTCTCTCTCTCACACACACACACACACACACACACACACGCTGTCTTTCTCGCTCACACACTCACACATACCCACACAAAGATTGTGAACCAACTGCTAATCGCTGCAGAAATGCTGCCTGGAATGAACCGGGCTGCACCTCGCTCAGGGAGGAATCAAACTAACAGCTCATAACTCATGCTTAAAATCAGTTATTAGGGCCGTCAAGGAAAAGTGTTAACTGCTATTAATAATGAAACAAAAAAAAGTGAACACAGATTAATCGCTCTCCTTTAAGCTCGTTGACCTCATACTTCACTGAGCATACATTCGACCACAGCAGCTCTCATGATGAATCAGAACACACTACTTTCACATGTGCAGGAGTTCAGCAAAGAGATCGGAGGCGCTCCTTTGTCCTAGGGGGCGCCACAACTGACACAAACTAGAAGTTCCCCACAGGAGCTTTAAAGGAAGAATGTGCGACATGTCCCACATAAATATATCAGAGATCCAGTCTCTCCTGTGTAAATGTGTCTCTGAGTCATGACTGTCTACAATGAGGGAGAAGCTCGAGTCCCGCTGGCTGTGTTGTTGTCAGAGCCGTGTTTACATGGACAGGACGGCCGGCTCCTCCCCTTGTGTATAAAAGCTGTTTTAGTCAAGGACTAGAGAGAAGAAGAAGAACATACTCACTGATTATTTGGATGTCACTTTTAGATCACGCTCATTCTGTGTCAGTTTACATGCAATGTGAAGCTACGGGCTAACTAAAGAGCGCTAACATTAGCATGCTAACAACAATGCAGGAAACAGGTGATTGCAGCTCCAAGGACAAGTTTGTCCACCAATTGGGCTGAACTCCTTCATGTGAATGTGAGGGGAGAGGGGTTGGAGGTGTCTCTCGTGCTGTTTGGTGAAGTATTCTTAAATACTTGTCTGTGTTTGTCTCAGAGCCTCACGGTCCGTCCTTCACGATCGGTAAAGCCATTTGGCTGCTGTGGGGTCTCGTCTTCAACAACTCTGTACCCGTGCAGAACCCTAAAGGAACCACCAGTAAGATCATGGTGTCGGTGTGGGCCTTCTTCGCTGTCATTTTCCTCGCCTCCTACACTGCCAACCTGGCTGCCTTCATGATCCAGGAGGAGTACGTGGACCAGGTGACCGGTCTGTCCGACAAAAAGGTAAAGATGGACGCTCTCCGTTTGTCTTGTTTCCTTCTCTTTAATTTGATTAATGAGATGTTTACATTCCTCTCTGTCGCTGCGTTTAGTTTCAGAGTCCAAACGACTTTTCGCCTCCGTTCCGGTTCGGCACCGTTCCAAACGGCAGCACAGAGAGAAACATCCGCAACAATTACCCAGAGATGCACTCCTACATGACCAAGTTTCACCAGAGAAACGTCAACGAGGCTCTGGGGAGTCTGAAGGCCGGGTGAGAAACCACACACAGATCACTTAGGCTCGCTACACACAAGACGATTTTCAGATCTTTACCGATTTTATGAACATGAAGACCACAGACATGAAGATGACAGCTTCATTATAACCCTCTGAACGCACACACTCGACGACTCAGCCACACACCTGCTGTTTGTAGTAACGATTACACAGACACGAGATCTCACAGAACGTCACGTTATCAAACGAAAAACAAATATGGCGGACAACAGACGTCATCAGCTGGTTGTCCTGGCGCGCGTTCTGTTTTGCAGCAAAAAAAACAGGAAAATATTCAGTTTGGCTCAGGGCTTGGTTGCATTTTTGTTTGCTGCCGTGTTTGTGAGGTTTCCTGAATAATTTAAAGGCAGGGTTGGTAATTTTCAAAAACTAGCATGATTTTGAAAGTAGCATTCCCTCAGTGCTCCGTCTACACCCCCCCCCCCCCCCCGTGCTTCCTCTAAAGCCACGCCCCTCACTTACATGCACGAGCGCCGTTGCTCCAGAAGCGGACCTCAGCTCATCTCTTGCATTGTGTAGAAACTACGTCGTTTCATGTCTCATTCAGCGGTAAGTAAACTCACAGTATAAACTCCGTCATCGGTGACGAGCTTTGAGTGTGGGCTAGAGCACGCAAGAGGTAGAGAGCGAGCAGGGAGACAGGGAGGCTGTGATTGGTTCATAAGATTGGTACCTCGTGGCAGACATTGGTCGAAGTTTTTACATTCTTACAACTGCTACAGATGACGGAATTATTAATTTCTGTCAGGACCTAAAGACAATTTCAACCAACATCTTAAAAAGTGGATCTGGAGGAAATGACCAACCCTGCCTTTAAATTCTGATGAATTAAAGGGGAAGTGCACGAGGACATCAACTTAAAAAGTGAACAAATCAAACAGGTTCATTAAAGTCAAACTAAATGTCGTCCTAGAAAGTCTCAGTAGAAGCAGGAAGAAGAGAACAAGAATGCTCTTCATCTTCCCGGCTGTTCACCGTGTAAACATATTGTGTCTGAATAAGTCCATTAATACTTTCACTCCCCCTCTTCAGTTTCCGTCTCGTGAGTCTCCTCGCTGCGCTGCGTGCCAGCTCCAGACTTTGGCAAAGCGAACAGAAGTCTATTCCTCTTATCAGCAGCTCAACGTGTTCAGAAGGTTAATTAGAAACGTGTAGCTGTGAAGTCTGACTCCGCACTCCTAATTGATTATAACCTCTCTCTCTCTCTCTAGTAAACTGGACGCCTTCATTTACGACGCAGCCGTTCTGAACTACATGGCGGGAAGGGACGAGGGCTGTAAGCTGGTGACCATCGGCAGTGGCTACATCTTCGCCACCACCGGGTACGGCATCGCCATCCAGAAGGAGTCGCTGTGGAAGAGACACGTGGACCTTGCCATCCTGCAGCTGTTCGGAGACGGTAAGGGAGAACACTCTTTGTTTTTTCTCTCCCTGTTTTATTCACACGTCTGCTCCGTTTAATGCAGACTGACATGCGTTCACTACAGATTCTAGATTTAAAGGTACAGTGCGTCATTTTATCCAGCATACACTTTTTGTTATGTTTGTTAAACGGTCTTTACACCCCGACAGCGATCACTAATCCTGTAAAAACTCCGACCTATCACTGCCATGAGGTCCGTATAGAAAGCACCAATCAGAAGCCTCCCTGTGCATACTCTACCCTCGCCGTGCACCAAACTGCTTCACTGCCGCCGGAGGTATTCCACGATCTAACGTAGGACGGCAGAGAAAGCTCAGCTCAAATGACCACCTGCCACTGTTACCATGGTAACACAGACAATAAACCAAGAGTAATCTAAACCTCAAGTTTCAGGCTGATCTGAAGTCGTGCACCTGAAATATGGCGGATGATTCCTTCTGACTGTACGGCACATGAGAGCTGAAACAGGATCAGTTTGACTTAGCCCAGGTCTCAGGGCGTTTTCACATCAGGCACGATTGTTTCGTACGCAGCCCGAGCACGATTCCCCCCTGCCCTCTCCCCGCTGGTCTGCGATTACATTAGTAACATCGTTCCGTACCCGAGTACTCTTGCGTATGTACACAGTCCGATACAGCAGGGGGCAGTATGCATGTAGTTGGTTTGCAAATCCACCAAGAAGCAGAAAGAAGAAGAAGTAACCATGGCAACCACTCATGGAGTCCATCCTGCTAACTGTGGATGTTTTTGTTATTTCTGAGAAGCCAACAACGACCCTCTTCCTACTTCCACATCTACCGTGCAGCTCAGAGGATAAAACAGTTTGTGGAGCGACAGGAGCCGTTTAGAATTACGTCATATAGAGGTCCACTTCCTTGTTTGAGCATGGTTGCGTGGACTGTACTCGAGTACACATGAATCGTGCCAGAGACCACCTTTTCAAGCGGACTCGAGCAAGGTACCCGAGTACGGTACGATTGTGCACACACTGATCCAATGATCCGGACTTTGGGGTCAAGGGAACTCTGAACCACTCTGAGCTGTGAACTTGGAGAGCACATCAACAGACTGAACGTCCACATGTTAGAAAACTCGACGGAAGACGTAATAAAACCTGAAGTATCCTTCAGGAGCTAATTGAAGGTGTTTGATTCCCCAAACAATCTGCTGTGAACCAACGTGGCCTCGGGCTGTGCTGCAGGGGAAATCACAGGACTCATGTATGTCATCGTTAAATACAGTAACTGCAACAATATCAGTCCTAATAAAAGCTTCTTAGACAGTTAAATGTTCCGTTTCCTTCCACTCGATGGAGAACTGCTGAAGGTAAGGCAGCGCTGAGAGGAGTCAGAGTTGGGATTGAGCTCCACCGTGGGCGCCGTCTGCTTTATGTTCACACTCACCTTTTATGATGCGACCCTCCGAGCGCTGCGGGGCTCGTTTTTCTGAGACGCTCGGCTGCAGACAGCTCGAGCCGGAGTGTTAATGAGCTCCAGATCGAGAAATGGATCCAATAAGAAGAGTCGCAACACTACGGCTCCCAAAGATATACGTATTTATTTGCTACCTGCATTAGAGGACGCAACATTTCGAGCTCGGGGCTGGTAGAAACATTAACCCCAATTTCTTCGGCTCATATGTCTGGGTATTCAGCGGTCAAATGTTATTAAACATGTGTTGATATCCTTCTGGTATCATGACGACTCTAACATAAACCTGTCACAGACGACGGCTCGCCCAGTTTATCGACTCTCATTTCAACAAGTCCTTTTCTGACATACAACTCACTCTGTGTGTGTGTGTGTGTGTGTGC
Organism: Tautogolabrus adspersus; assembly: GCA_020745685.1. Taxonomy (NCBI): domain Eukaryota; kingdom Metazoa; phylum Chordata; class Actinopteri; order Labriformes; family Labridae; genus Tautogolabrus; species Tautogolabrus adspersus. The sequence continues at coordinate 25,572,145 of CM036553.1, forward strand.
GTGCGTGCGTGCGTGCGCGTGTGCGTGCGCGTGTGCGTGCGTGTGTGTGTGTGTGTTTGGGCTCGTTCCAGCGTGTTGTGAGGGTCCTGAACCAATGGCCCTCCGGGGGCCCACTACAGAGCGCCCCAGTTAGAGGTGCCAGCATCGCTCCTGGTGTATTTCAACTCTGTGTGTGTGTGAATATGGGTCAGGCCTCTGTGTGTATGTGAGAGCAGTGTGTGTGTGTGTGTGATAAAGAGAGAGAGAATCTGACTATTTGTGACACGAGTTTATTTTTATCAGCCTACATACAAGTCGGGAGCATTTTGTGTTCTTTGTTTGATCGTTTTTATGATTTTTTACGGCGTTCAAACACGTTTGTCCCCATGTTTCAGTTTGTTTGTGTTTCTATGAATTGGGGCCACAGAAGTGTTCGTACAGGACCCGTACGGCCCCGTCTCCCCCCCTCCTCTCAGGAGTCCAATGTCACCTCGCCCCCCCCCTCGCCGTCCCATCCCCTCCTGGTGGCCCAGAAAGTTCTCAGACTCACATGGAGGGCCTGCTGTAAAGCCTGGGACGGAGTCAGAGCAGAAACACACACAGCAGCTCTGATTGGCTGACAGATGAAGTCATGTACACGTAACCTTTTACCCTTCAAACCGTTAAGAGACGTGTTGAATCTTCTCACTGAAGGCAAGGCGACGTTTTAGGCCACTGTAAACTCTCCTTGTGTAAAACTCCTTCCACGCTGATTCCTTCTCTCGTCGTTTCTGTTAAAGTGAAGCGAGAGACGCGAGGGCTTCGCATAAACACGCCTCCTTACACACAAACCTCCGTCTCGTGAAGTGAGCTGTTTCTACGATGTCACGGCACAAAGATTGATCCTAGTTTCTTCTCTAAGCTGTTTACACATTTACAAGATGTCACTGATAAAAACAGGAGAATGTTTACGTCACTGTCCTCAAACAGAGCCACAGGTAACAGGTTGTTTTTTGCATCTTGGTCAGTTCTCAAGCTTCCTGTGTGTGTGTGCATGTGTGTGTGTGTGTGTGTGTGTGTGTGTGTGTGTGTGTGTGTGTGTGTGTGTGTGTGTGTGTGTGTGTGTGTGGTCGAGACGCTTGCTGCGTTTGTATTCTGCTGAGCTCTTCATCGACGCTCAGAGGCCGGCGTGTTTCAGGAGTCGCGCTGACGTGCAGCGACAGCGTCTGAATGTATGATTAATTAAGCAGCGACGGCGGCCTGGCCTCACCACGGTCGGCTCTGATAGAGAGCAGCTCGTGATGAAACAGAAGGTGACCCACAAAGAGACCAGGAGCTTAGGGACCAGCTCACACACACACACACACACACACACATGCACACACACACGCACGCACACACACACACACACACACAAACACACATGCACACACACGCACACATATGCACACACACACTTCTGCAGCACGCCATAATTTACAGAAATGAGTCCAGAAAAGATCAGTGCGTCTAACATGTGACCGATGAAGTGTCTGATGAAGCCTTTTGCAAAACTCACAGCTCTATTTCACTTCTAACTCCCCTGACTCCCCCTTTTTCTCCCCCGCCTGCCCGCCATCTTCCCTCCTCTCCTCCATCGTTGCATCATCCCTCCATCCCTCGTGTCCTCCAACACCCGGCCCGCTTGTTACATCACATCCTCCCCTCGCCTTTATATTCCACTTTCCTTCCACTTTTTCACACCATGTTTTTTTATTTCAATTCCCCTGAAAATGATCCAAACTCTTCTTCACATGTCGTCATCGTGCCCCTCTGCTCTGTCTCCACTTCTTTCTTCTTCTGCCCATTCGTTTGTCTCCCCCCCCTCCTTTGTGTCATCGCATTATCTCCGTCCAGGTGAGATGGAGGAGCTGGAGTCTCTGTGGCTGACGGGGATCTGCCACCACGAGAAGAACGAGGTGATGTCCAGCCAGCTGGACGTGGACAACATGGCCGGCGTCTTCTACATGCTCGGCGCCGCCATGGCTCTGTCGCTCATCACCTTCATCTGCGAGCACTGGTTCTACTGGCAGCTCCGCTTCTGCTTCATGGGCACGTGCTCGGGCCAGCCCGGCTTCGTCTTCTCCATCAGCAGGGTGAGACAGAACACACGAGGGAATAGAGTTCAAGTTGGCGCCGGTTTAGCTCGGCTGGTAGCGTGTTTGTGTCGCATTTACAGAGGCGTGGTCGTCTCCACATCAGCAGAGTTCAACCTTTGGTGCATGTTGTCCCGCTCTCTCTCTCCCTCCATGTTTACGTTAACTGTTCTGTCCGGTAGAGGCAATAAACGTTTTGTCTAACGTGAAAACTCTCTGAGAAATTCTGATCAGCTCACCATGCTCTGCACAGATTCACATCGCCGAAACATTTATAGAGAAAGAGCCAGAACATTGGAGTAGGAGGAGTGAGGAGGAGAGACGGGGCACCGGTGGCCTTGTGGTTGGTGCGCATGCCCCATGTGAGGAGGCTGTAGTCCTCCAGGCGGGTGGCCCGGGTTGGAGTCCGACCTGTGGCTCATTTCCCGCATGTTACTCCCCACTTACTCTCTCCTCCATTTCTTTTTTTTAAAGATTTATGTCTGGGCTCTTTATGCTTTTTATTTAAGAGACAGGACAGAGGATAGAGTCGGACACCGGGGACAGAGAGAGAAAGTGGAACAACACGCAGGAAAGCACCCAAAGGACGAATTCGTACCTGGGCTTCCCCCGCGTGCCCTAACCACTCGACCACCGGCACTCCTCACTCCTCGTTTTCTGTCTGTATCCACTGTCAAAGGTGCAAATAGAGGCATACAAAGCCCAACAATAAACCTTAGAAAACAAACAATAAGCAGGTGAAAGAAGTTTACCTCCTGATGAAAATGAACTCACAAGATTCCAAGCTTGACCCAAAGGCAGCTGGACTGGTTGAAGAACTTGAAGGCGTTTCACCTCTCCTCCAAAAAGCTTCTTCAGTTCTAAACTTTCTTTATCAATCGAAGAAGCCTTTCAGAGGAGAGGTGAAACGCCTTCAAGATCTTCAACCAGAATCTACCAAGACCTGGACGACTGAGAACCTACACAGACATCTTAACTCTCAAGAACATTTCCAGAAAAGGCTGAAATATTTGCAGCTTTCTTACATTATAGGATCATAGGTTAACCCTAAAACTGATCTCTACATCCAGTTCAGACTTCAGGCCGTCCCCGTCTGAAGTACAAAGTGTTTCCTTTAGATCCAGACTCATCCCAAACCTCTCTCCTGAAGTCGTCACATGCAGGAGAGTTTTTGTTTTCAGAGCTCAGGCCTTCGTGACGTCCGCGAGGTAAATATTTAGAAAATGTTGAGCCAAAATCAATATTCCACTCAACAAAAATCAGCCACAGAACCGGTGAGGGTAGATTACCGGGTCCCGGGGGAGCCAAAGTCACCCCCGGGGTGTTTGATTTGCATTCCAATTGTTTTGACACGGCTGCTGCGGTGTAATTCAGCGAGCGTCTCTGAAGGTGAACCGCTGCAGGCTAAAACCACGTGGCTAATTTACAGCACGAAGCGGCACACTGCTGCTGCTGTGGAGCCACAAACACGACGCTACACTTTCCCCCCGCGCTCTCATGTCACGCTCCCGTGCACCTCTTTGATTATTTTGTATGCTGTTAATTCTACCTCGTTTATTATGGCGTGCGTGTCTGCGTTTGTGGAAGGAGCATGAAAAAATGTCAGTTGACTTCTCAGGCTACGGGATGTTATTTTTTATTATTACATCTTTACATTTTGTGCGGGAGCGGGATCTGAAAGCAATTATGTTTGGTGTAACATGCGGTGATTGCACTCGTTGACAGAAAATGACCTCTGTCTCTGCTACAACGGGACAACAGAAACCAACGCCGTGTGTCCACAAACAGCGCCCGATGATGATTCAGGATGTTTAAATATTCATTGAGGGTTCATTTGCATATGCAGCGCCAAGCTGTTGCTTTACCAAACAGCAACAGCGGAAATTACAGTTTATTATCATCTTCTCCAAACCTCGTCCTCGTTCTGTCTCCTCCTCTCTCTCTCTCTCTCTTTCTCTCTCTCTCTCTCTCTCTCTCTCTCTCTCTCTCTCTCTCTCTCTCTCTCTCTCTCTCTCTCTCTCTCTCTCTCTCTCTCCCTCTCTCTCTCTCTCTCTCTCTCTCTCTCTCTCTCTCTCTCTCTCTCTCTCCCTCTCTCTCTCTCTCTCTCTCTCTCTCTCTCTCTCTCTCTCTCTCTCTCCCTCTCCAGCCTCCGCCGTGTCCTCGCTCTTTTCTTCTCCTCGCTCCGCCACTCAGATTGATTCGGCTTTTTTAATTTCACAGCTTAATCCAATAAACTTTATTGTTATTGCTGCAATTAACATTTAAGCTCGGCGGTGTAAAAAATGAGACATCTGTCACGGGTCGGAGGAGTCACGTGGCGTCGGTCATGGCTTCACGGTCGGTTAGCGTCCCCCTCCCTGCCGCCCTCTGACGGGGGGCTTTGTGAGCGTCTCTCCCCTGGCTACCTGCTCCTCTGAGTCCCACCTGCGACACTGAAACATATTAATGATATCAATTTAAAGAGCCTCTAATGACTTCAGAACAGTAAATGTATTAGAGGTTTAATCACTCCTGTGTTCGCCGCGCTCACAGCCCGTCATGTCATTTGCATTTAGCCCCTCGTAGCTAAACCACACAGGCTGCATTAAATGATAAGCTGCTGTATGTACAGTAGCAGCTCTGCATGCGTTCCTACACACGCAGCAGCTGGCGATTTGTTGATTTCCTGCCTCTGTGCTCCGGTGTAATCACTTATAGATTTTGCTGCGAGCCTCCGGTGGATTGAAATTCCTACAAACCCTCAGGCCACAGTCATTGCTATTCACACATGCCGCCCAAATCATCAGCTACTGTAGCCACAATCTGCCAACTGTTACATTATGTGGGCATGTGGAGCCGGCGAGATGTGCCATGGAATATGAAGCACAGATCACTTTGTTGAGCGACCACCATTTGATGCGCTACAGCGTCAAGTTGATGCTCCTGGATGTGCGAGGGAGAGTATTCAGATGTTGCTGTCTACACGGGTAATGGGGCATGGTCATCCTGAGATTAAAGTGGACGCTTCTGGAAAAATCCCGACAGGGTGATGTAATAGGTGTGGAGGGGAGGGACGAGGTGACAGATTTTGGCAGCAGGTGGGGCGTAATCAGGACAATAAAGGCAGAATTATTGTTGCAGGGAAGGAGATGAAGTGATGACAAATTATATAAACAGACAGATGGAAAAGAAAAACACAGATGAGACAGAGACGGAGCAGATAAACATTGAAAGATGCTACGAAGAGCGATATAAAAAAACTGAAGCATCGCGCAGGTGGGCGTCTGTATTTAAGAATCTTTCAAATACTGTTGAGTCACTTTGTATTTATGCTAACCTCTCCCGCTTTTACCCGCCGTCAGGCTTTACATACTCGGCTGTTAACAGACTGTGAAATTGAAAGAAGTAATAACATTATCTATAAAATGCGAATGAGGGATGAGGACCTTTTTTTCTTTGCTGCAATGCAGGAAGTTAACCAGCAGAAACATGTGGTCGGGGGGGTCAACGAGTCGTCCTTTTAGTGGATAAAAGGAGGAAGTCAGAGCATCACAGCGGGGGCCCTGACCTCTTTAGTGACACGCAGGGAAGAAGGACAGCTGATCTTTGTTCCCTCACAGCCTCCAAACATCTTATTATTTCCATCGTCATCAACAAACGTCCAGAAAAACTGAGTAAAATCATTGCTGGCGATTGATCCTCACGCCGGCTCTGCTCTCCTCCCTGCATCCATTTTTATCTGCGTATTGTATTGTACATCACAGAACGCAAATGGAGCCGTTTGTCTTTCTGTCACCGTGGCGCTCGGCCGGCGTCTTCTTGGCTTGGCCGTTCTCTTCTTTGGGGATGTTTGTACTGCGGCCGTTGGCGTTGAGAGGTAGTGGAGCTGAGGTGTTTAATAACTGCCGGAGGACATTGTTCAGCTGAATTCTAATCACATTGATTAAAGGTATTGACCAGCGGGACCCGAGGGGTTTTATTAGCCCCTCCGCCTGTATCAATCATCCACCATGCAGCTACTCTATCTACTCTGTGGGCTCGTTTTCACCGTCGCTTTATCTCACACCTGCTCGTAAACTTCATCTTACTGCCTTAAAATACATGAAACGTGTTCGAACTCGATGTCATCTGTTTGCTTTATTGGGCAAGGTGGTGACAGTAGTGGTCTTTAGAGACCCAAAATAATGGATCCAAACCCAAATGGCCCCAAGCTATTTGTCCCTGAGATCTTACAGACCTGACCAGGTGCATGTCAAAGACGGAGAAACCCCTGAAGCGTGACGTGTCATGTCCACAACATAGGCCGACAAATTGAGTTACAAATATAGCCTCAAGGAATTGATTGATAGATTGGATATCATCTCGTATAAAATGTATGGCACTGTACTCGTGTTGTAGTACTTGTTTCGGTCTCAGACTGGGCGGACTCCAGATTTTAAATCAAGACCACCCCTGATAGGCTGTCTTTCCACGTCATCACTGTGATTAGAAGGAAAACTCCTCTTTCTAAAAGAACAAATAACTTCAATTCATTTGTAGTTTGATTTTTATTCCCCGGTTACGTCTGCAACCTTCCCGGTGTTACGGTCTAAGTGAGGGACACGCCCCCTGCACACAAGATGATGATTTTTCAGTGATATTTATGGTCCTGGTCTTGACTCGGTCTCGCCCTGCCTTGGTCTTGGTCAATCCTGCGATGAGTGCATCGAGAACTGTGACCTCTGTACATCTGGCGCTTGCTCTACCGACTGTGCTGAACCCCAGGGGGCTTTTTCAGTGTAAAAACAAATGCAAGCTAATGTTTTTGTCAATGGGCGTACAAAAGGAGGGATTGATAGTGGTCAAATGTTCCCTCTTTAATGCCTCCTCTTGTTGTTTTTCCCCTCACAGGGCATCTACAGCTGTATACACGGGGTGCAGATTGAGGAGAAGAGCAGCTCTGCACTCAACTCCCCGTCAGCCACCATGAACAACACCCACTCCAACATCATGCGCCTCCTACGCACAGCAAAGAACATGGCCACCCTGTCCGGGGTGAACGGCTCACCGCACAGCGCTCTGGATTTCATCCGCCGAGAATCCTCCGTGTACGATATATCTGAGCACCGGCGCAGCTTGGCGGGCCACTCCGACTGCAAGCCACCTTACATACCAGAAGACAACATGTTCAGCGACTACATCAGTGAGGTGGAGAGGACGTTTGGAAACATCCACCTGAAGGACAGTAATCTGTACCAGGACCACTACCTCCACCACCATGGATCAGCACTCGGGCTCAATGGACCTCCACCCAACAGGCCCCCAAGTTTGGGCAGCGCTAGTTCTCTGGAGGGCGGTATGTTCGACTGTGACAGCCTGGGTGGAGGTGTGGCCCCTATTTTCACCACCCAGCCCTGCTCAGCTCTGACTCACAGAAACATGAGCAAGTTTGACCTGCTGTCTGGACAGACTCCTCCCTCAGGCCAGAGCTTCAAGGGAGGTCTGCCAGACCTGTACGGAAAGTTTTCCTTCAAGGGAGGTGCATCCAGCTCCACATACATCCCTGGACATAACTACTGTGGAGGTCGGGGCGATGACGATGGGAATATACGTTCAGATGTGTCGGACATTTCTACGCACACAGTCACGTACGGGAACCTGGAGGGTAATGCCAAAAAACGCAAACAGTACCGAGATAGCCTGAAAAAGAGGCCGGCCTCTGCCAAGTCCAGACGGGAGCTGGACGAGATTGAGCTGGGCTACAGGAGGAAACCTTACCATATCAGCCACCACCACTACCACGGCCACCGCTCGGCTTCTCCACCACTTTTACCCCCCGAACGGAAAAGAGGAAGTAGTGGCGGAGGGAACAATGAGGGTAACTCCTATGTCTTCAGAGAAAAGGAGAGCGTTAGGGATTTTTATTTGGACCAGTTTCGGCCCAAGGAGGGCGTCCCTCAGTGGGAACATGTGGACCTCACAGACGGCCCTGGGAGCAGAGACGGAGGAGTGGCGGCCTGCACCTCCCTGGTCCCCGTGGATGATTTTCTTAAGAGCAAACCTAAAAAGACAGATTCTAAGGGTGGTGGAGGATCTGGGCTGGCAGGGGGAGAGTGGGAGTGCAGGAACTGCCGGGCTAGTGGTGGGGGCAAACAGATGTCCATTCATGGTAGTGGGTATGGTGGAGGTATGAGCTGTGGGACCTCAGGAGGTGGAGGCAGCCGCCCCAGCTCTGCAACCTGCATGCGCTGTGAAGGCTGTAAAAAGCAGCAAACAGGAAACCTCTATGATATCAGCGAGGACAACAACCACCTCTTGGAACAGATGGGGGGAGGAAAAGGTGGCGGTGGAGGGGTAGGCCCTCCGTCTCAACCTCAGGGCCAGCAAAGGAGGAAGGGGGGAGGATTTGGCAAACCACTGAGGCGACAGCACTCATATGACGCATTTGTGGACCTTCAGAAAGAGGAATCGGGAGGAATGGGAAGTTTAATGGGGATTGGAGGTGTAGGGATTGGTGGTCCAGGAATGGGAGGGATGCTGCCCCCACCCAGGAGTGTTAGCTTAAAGGAGAAAGAACGCTACATGGAGGGCACAAGCCCCTTTGCACACATATTTGAGCGTCACGGTGGATCAGAGCGGGAAAGGGAAAGAGACAGGGACCCTTTGTTTTACGGAGGCGAGAGCCGGAAAGGACCAGGCTCACCGTTTGGCCTGTTCAGAGGTGGAGATGGACTCCACCGCCGCTCCATCGGAGAGAGAGACATGAGAGACAGGGATAGGTCTCTGATGGAAGGAGGCCAAGGGGGGTTCTCTTTATCAAAATCTCTTTACCCCGACAGGGTAAACCAAAACCCCTTTATACCCACCTTTGGCGACGACCAATGTCTGATGCACGGCGCCAAACAATACTACATGAAAAAGCAACAGCAGCAGCAACAAGTTGCCAAAAACAGCCGAAGTGACTTCAGGAGTCAGATGAGTACTACGTCATATCTTCCGGCGTCTGCCTCGGCTGGAGTGATGTCAAACGTGACCCCCCGGTTCCCGAAAGAGCTCAGTCTTGGTGGGATGAACCACCACGGCTCCATGCTGGGTGTCGGCCCCCCTCGTCCCTTCAACGGAAGCAATGGCCATGTGTACGAGAAACTGTCCAGCATTGAGTCTGACGTGTGAGAGAACAAGGAGAGGAGGAGGCAAAGGGGGAAAGGAGGGGAGGAGTAGTCATGTAGTGTACGGAGATCAGGGATGATTTTAAAGACACTGTCCATGCACTGCAACCTTGGCCCATATTGGGACAGAAAGACGATGTAGAAGGGGAGGGAACAAGAGGAAGGAAAGACTGAAAGGGGAAAGGGAAACATGATGGTTTTTGTAAGAAATGTGCTACAAATTCAGGACATCCTGAGGAGGAGTGGGATGTAAGCCCTCTCTCAGATTTGGCCAAAGTAACTCTACTTTCATGTCCAAACAGTTGATGAACCCTCCCCCCTTAACGCCACAAACGCATTCAACTCCAAGTCCTTCTTTCATCCACCAGTGAGGCAGAAGTCGATGCACTTTGTTATCACTGCGAAGAAGAGACATCTCATCTCGGTTTGATCTCAGACATGTGAGCGTGGTGCGATGTGACGGCTGTCTGAGAACTCCCGCTGAGGAAAGACTGCGAGAGCGGAGAGAGGAGCGAACTGCCCCATCTGCCCCGGTGTCACCTCAGAAAGGAGACATCGTCACTTCCACTCGAGCCCCCCCACGGGACATGACGAGTGACAACCCCCCCCCCCCCCTCTCAGCTCGGCCGGTCCATCTCTCTCCTCTCCTCATCCCTAACGCCAAAAGAGCTGATCTTGTTTGCTGTGAGAAATACAATCATGAATGATAATAAGATATTCTTATAGAAACACAGGGTATAAGAGCAACATAATATTGATAACATTGTGAATAACAAAGATGTTAGTTCTGATTATGATAACACTGCTTACTTTTTCTTGTTTTATGTTCTCACTGCTGTTTTAGAATCTGTCGTTGTATCTCTGCTGCCCCTAGTGGCGGCAGCAGGAAGGTTGTTTTAAGTTCAACCAACAAGCCAGAAAGACTTTAACTCTTCTTCACTTTTCTTTGGAATATTTGATCCATGCTCATTCATTTATTTGCTCCTTGTTGGAAACAGCATCTCAAAGACACGTTTCGAGCTGACAGATCCTTTTTGTTGTTTTCAGACATTACTAATCAATGCACACACACACACTAAAAAACACGTTTTTGTGGGCCTGAACTTGTGTTACTGTGAACAACACGCTTCATCACAAACTGAAGACACTGAGAGGAAGGACGTGCCTTAATGGTCTCCAGTGGATGTGCCCTCCTGATCCCATGCGGCCCCCACGCGGCGGCGGAGGCAGCAGGACGGCCCGGCGTGTTTTCGAGGCTGCTCTCTTCAACGTTTATGAACCAAAACTGCAACAGCAGGGTGGAGACGCTGCTGCTCCTGATGGTTTGGATACAAGACGCTGTGGGTTTTATAACTTCGTAAATTAATTTCATATGTCGAGTTTGGGCTGTGCTTTAAGAAGCCGTTGTATTCAGGATGTCCCACCGTCACGGATCGACAGACGCGTCTCATTTCACAACACGGCAGCCTTTAGACCACTTCTTTTATTCAGGTTACATGACAACAGTCGCCGGGCACTGACGTCTTTCGGACTCTCCAGGAAGCTTTGCTTGGACGCTGTGTTTGATCCAAATATGCAGCGTCATTGATTTGTAGGTGAAATGCTCCTAAATGTGCAGGAGTGATGTCGCCCCGTGACAACGATGCTGATAAAAGCTTGAGCTCATTTGAAATTCCTCTAAAACTCTTGACTGAGGCGTCAGGAAGTCGGCCATCTTGTGAAAGTTCTCCTGCTCTGTCCTTTGACTGATGTAGATAGTCTCCTTTCAGCCCGAGAGGCCTAATTTATTGCACAGGACATTTTACTCAGTGTAGGTTCAGGCACTAAGTAGACATGCCTTATCGTCCCATCAACCCCCCCGCCCCCCCCCAGACGCCGAGCCGTCTGATGATGACTCATCATTTTACTGTACAGAATAAAGAAGCTTCTATTAGTTATTTTAAAGGTTTGATCTTCGATTAGCTGCCGGTGTCAGAAGTTCAAGGGCTGCAGGAGATTGTGCAGGAGTGCTGGCAGAGATTGGAGCTGCTGGAGCGTGCAGAGAGCGAGAGTTTTATCTTCCCCCCCCATCTTAATGCACGGATGTAATAGGTTGCCGTGAGTGTGCGAGTGTGTGAGTGTGTGTGTGTGAAAGGAAGCAAATCACGATTGAATGATAGCAGCTGTTTTTTTTCCACAAACTTGCTAATAACTCCTCATACATCCAAAGCCTCTCCTCCTCCTCCTCCTCCTCCTCCTCTTGCTCCTCCTGCTCCTCCTCCTCCTCCTGCTCCTCCTCCTCCTCCTGCTCCTCCTGCTCCTCCTCCTCCTGCTCCTCCTCCTCCTCTTCCTCCTCCTCCTGCTCCTCCTCCTCCTCTTCCGCCTCCTCCTCTTCCTCCTCCTGCTCCTCCTCCTCTTCCTCCTCCTCCTCCTGCTCCTCCTCCTCCTCCTCTTCCTCCTCCTCCTCCTCCTCCTGCTCCTCCTCCTCTTCCTCCTCCTCCTCGTCCTCCTCCTCCTACTCCTCCTCCTGCTCCTCCGCCTCCTCCTCCTCCTGCTCCTCCTCCTCTTCCTCCTCCCCCTCCTGCTCCTCCCCCCGCTCCTCCTCCTGCTCCTCCTCCTCCTGCTCCTCCCCCCGCTCCTCCTCCTGCTCCTCCTCCTCCCTCGCTCAGCAGATAACAACGCTAAAGTGAGACAGATCAAGTTAGCCTTAAATCAAACAGATCCTTCCACCCATCCCCCGCCCTCGAATCACTCCTCTAATAAATCGATTGGGATCTCTGGAATTTTTATACGCACATTTTGAAAGTTCAGGTCAAACATTATCAACGGGATCCAGAAGGGGGGAGAGCGGGGAAACAAGGCGAGGAAATAAGAAGGAGCTGAAGACGGCGTGTGGAGACGGCATCAATCAGTGTCAGCATTTGTACGTTCGATCTTTTCCTTGTAAATACAAACTATTTAAAACTCTTTTCACTTTTACAGTAAACAGACAGACAGGATGTAACTTTCAATATGTTTTACAGCGATTTAAGAAATAAACAAAACCACCATAAAAACTCAAAAACACAAAAAAAACACAAAAGAAAAATATGCAAAATATAGTTAAGACACAGATATTACTAATCCTAAGTGATGGAATTGAACCTCTTTCTTTGGTTAGTTTACCGATCAGTACGCTGATTCTGTTAAGACTTCTGCTTTGTCATACTTAAACGACGGTGTCGGAGGCGGAGGATACTTTTCTGTAGGTGTAGACGTTTGGTGATCTAAAGGGGAACGTTTAGTTTTAGGAGTGGTCGCTAAGTTTCCCTTCAATTGTGTTAGACTTTTCTCTTTTTAAGGTAAGCTCTTCTTCATGCTTTTTTGAGATGAACTCAATTATTTACACATTTATGTCATACAATAATACGTGTATACATAGATGATATTGCATATAGAGGCAGTATATTGTGATCCTTCGTTTTGAAAGCAGCGGTCCTCGCTTGAAAACGTACGACTTGTTTGTGTTTTGGTTGCCCGCTTTTTTGACCCGGGCTCTGATCGTGATTGCACACAGAATTTAGAGCCATCATCGACCCGGCCTATCCTGTTCCCTCTCTATGTTTTGAATAGATATCACTGTGGTAAAGGACGACACACACACACACACACACACACACACACACACTGGATATTTCCCAGTGCTGACGTTTTGTTCATATCGCTGAGATGTTCAGCACGATATCGTGACAAACACGTGAAGTTTATTGAGAATCAATTTGAGGCTGAAATGCATTTGTGCAACCCCTTATTAAAAGGTTTGTTGTGTCATGTCTCATTTTGTGTCGAGTCATGCTTCAGGGGGAATCAAATGTTTTTACTTGACCTCACATATTTTACAAAAATGTGTCACCTGACGACGCTTTGAAACCTGATTTATTGTTTGTGCATCTTTGAGCACACTTGTTCCTTTCACTGTTTTAGACGGAACATTTCATTTGTGATGGAACCTTCACCCCCATGCAGCCACAGATTCTTCTTCTGTGTGCTCCTGATCCTAACGAGTCTTTCAGCCGAGGAATCCACCCCTCTTCTGTTTTCCTTCTTTCACGTCTCAAGAGTCGATTGAAGAAGTGAAAAATGTTTCTTTGTGCACATAAAGTCTGTTAGGTTTGCAAACTTCTCATACAAGCTGCTTTTTTTTAATTCCTCATTTGCAATAAACGAGCACACAGAGAATGCTCCCACCGTACACTGAATGTGGACACGCATCACTTTATTCCTGCACTAGAGCGAGCTGCTGGTTGGGACGTGAAGCTGCACTGACACTGTGCTAAACACGCTATCATCAGGCTGTTAGCACCTCCAGCCGCCGCGCTCTGCAGCAGGCGGGCGTTTTCACGTCCTGCCGGGATGCAGAGTGAGCATCACAAGTCTTTGATTCGCTCGCGGCCACATTCAGTTCCCCTGCACACGAGCATGCCACAACACATTTTTTTCAAACGGTGCACGTAGAGTAAAAACACTGTGTCACATATTACCAACACGGGGAAGTGGCTGTGGCGAGTTAGCGGGCTGGAAAAACCTGAAGGTGGAGAATGTAAATATCACCTCAGCTTAACGTGTGTGCACATTTTCAGCTGCAGGGATCGATGCACCGGTTCAAACTTACCTGTGAAATTGTGCATTCTGTGTGCTGCAGGAATCTAAGATGTTCATTTGGCACACTGTTTTTATTTCTCAATGAGTCCCTTCTCACGCAGAAGCGATCAAACTGTGATTTTCAAACGACTCATTTGATGTGAAGGGTCGTTCGTTGGACCCCGAGTCTCTGCAGAGCTCGTGTCCTGATATTTTAAAGATGTTTCTGTGTGAGTGCTGTGTTGATATGGCTTTATATTGATGCATACACAGTTTTCTATCAATCGTGTACAGTTTGGTTTGTTATATTGCTATTTTCCATCCTCATTGTTCCGACGGCTCATCATACGCTGGATTGTTGAACCGTGAATGAAAAGGAGATAAGGGGTTGCTACTAAATGTATTTCACAAACGACAAAGCCAGACTAAATGACCTGTGGGCGGAGTCAAAGTGTAACATGTGACACAGGATGATATACAGAATTCTATTCTTGGCCATTCTTTTCTCTTTTTGTGGCCATTTGCTTTGAAACAATCCCACGATTTTTACACCTGACGGACAGAGAAACGACACAGAGACAAATAACTGTACAGGTTTGTGTAAATACTGAATATCTGAGGGGAGGGGGGTGGGGAGGGGGGCTTTTACCTTCTTTTTTTTGTATCAAGGTAATCTCAATAACAGAATTAACCACGTCATGACAAAATTGCAAAAAAAACATTATTAAGGTACTTCTAATAAGGATAATATCTACGATTATAAGAGCTCAATAAGACTATTCTTTCTCTTTGTACATGATGAACAAATGAAGTGTTGAGTATTAATAATAAAAAACTAAGTTTCACGCACACGCTGACGAGTCTTTTTGTGTCGACCTTTGTCTCTCTGCGTGGCTTCTGATTTATGTCCTGTAACGACACGCGGCTCGATGTTCCCCGAGCTGCGACTCAATCGATCGAGTGTAAGAGGAAAGGTGCGTGCCAAGTTAAGATGTGGATTTGTTCTGTACAACATCAGGAAGATCAGACCTTACCTCTCAGAGCGACACAGCTCCTGCTTCAGGCTCTTATAATATCACACATTGACTATTGCAGATCCCTACTGGCAGGTCTTTCTTCATGCACTATCAAACCCCTGCAGATGATCCAAAACGCAGCAGCACGACTCGTCTTCAACCTCCCAAAACTGCACATGTCACTCGGCTCTTCATCTCCCTCCACTGGCTCCCAGTTACTGCTCTCATCAAATTTAAAACTCTGCTGCTCGCTTACAAAACAGCCACAGAAACGTCTCCTTGTTACCTGAACTCTCTGATCCAGGTCTACACTCCCTCCCGCCCGCTACGCTCTGCCAATGAAAGGCGTCTGATCCAACCTTCACAACAGGGTCCTAAGACGCTAACTAGACTCTTCTCCTCTGTCGCCCCCCGGTGGTGGAACAAACTACCAAACCACTCGATCTGCAGAGTCCCTTTGCATCTTTAAGAGAAAGCTAAAGACCCAGCTCTTTATGAACACCTACGACCTTCATGACAATGATGTTTAGGATGGTTTAGATGCTGATTAGAACTCTCAAGAACAGCTGTCGATGTAGCTCCGCCTCTGGTCATTTCCTGTCAGCACTAATTATCTTCTGCATACACGTTACCTTGTAGAAACAAGTAATGTTGTTCCCACAATATGATTGTCTTGTGGTATCAAGTTATTATCCGGTGGAAAGATATCAATATCATCAGTGCACATGTTATGACAGAGTGTACACTATATGGTTATCTTCTAACAACCGTTATTATCTTGAGCAGGAGTTTTTGTCCTGTGATTTCAAAATGATTACCTTGTGCGCAGGAGCGCTTAAGTAACGTTTTGCACGTAGGTTATTATCTTGTGGGCATAATTATCATCTAACTTGTTTGCACTCGTTCCCAATCGTTGTAACGTGTGTGCAGAAGTTAATTATCTTAAATAAATTGCAAAGTTGCCGCTCCACCAGCCGATCTCTCGTGCACAGCAAAATAGCGACCGTCGTGGGTGTTATTTTGGGTTCAGTGTGGTCAACAGGAAGCGGTGGAGTCGATGAGTTTGAAGAGTCAAACCACAAAGTGAATGCACAACTTTTGCAGCTGCGAACCTGCAAAATGAGACATTATAACACCATCCAACAGGATCACCTTGTAGGGCTGAATGTACACTCCCGCTCTAAACACTACAAGATACTCAGCATGACCGTCAGTGATGATGTTTGTGAAGGTTTGGCAGTGACGCTCGCTGCAGTAAAAAGGGGCAATTTTGCCTGGAAAGAACGCATAATGTCTGACTTAAATATATGCAAATAAATGTGAAGCACAGACTTTGTGCCCTGCAGCCCACTTTTGGGTACTTAACTCTGTCTGTGTGTGCTTTGAGATAATGATGCTGTTTTTTGTGTGTCTCATTCTGCAGGTTTTCATAGCTGGAAAAATGTTGCACAATCCCTTTGCGAATTTGCCCTTCAAACTCGTTGAATCCACCTCTTGCTGTTGTATAAAACTACACCCCAAACTACGCCCACGAGGAGTGCTGACAAACTGCACATCTGAAGCCAGAGTCTGTGCAGGAGAGATCGGCTGTTTTCAAAAACGCCTACTACAGACTACTGTTGAACACATAGTCTGAGGTCTAGTCGGTGGTTATTCTGCAGTACACCAGGTACCGCTTCGCTGGTTTCTGGCCTTTGAATGAGGAAGTAAACAACAGCCCAGCTGACGTCAAACGCCGCTACAGCTTAGCGTCCACTTACAGTCTGAATAAAGCTGACAACAGATTAAGTTAGATTTTCATGATTTAGAGAATCAACAAAGAGAACTGCTGGTATCTTTGTGTGGTTTGGTCTGATTGTGATTATTTCCTCTGTTAGGATGGATGTTGCTGTCCGTCATTTCCATCTCCTGGCGCTTTGCATTGTGGGAAACAGTACGGGAGGGAGACTGGTATGATGCAGACTGTAGATCTTTCCTGAATCAGTACGACATCAGGGTAGTCTTGGCAAACTCTACACTGCGTACTGCATTTTGGCCAAATCAATACTTACCACTAGTAAAGTAGGCAGTTTAGAAAACAGCCTCTGTCTGGTGCAGCTGCAATTTTGACGTCCCGCCCCTTCCTCTAACCAAAAACACATTTGAACTTCCTGATTGAGGTCAAAGGTCGCTCAGGTGGGTTCGGTCCACAGCAGAACAGATTCTTGTGTCTGTTTGAAGCAGACGCTCACGGTCATGTAAAGTTCAACAACTCTTGTGTTCGTGACGTTTCCTCTCACTGTTCCTCCTCTGCTCTGATAATCAGGCGCACACAGCAACGCAGGAGCCTCATTGGTCAACAGAGCTGTCAATCATTGTGTTATTCACCTTTTAAACAAATAACTCAATAAAACTGAACTTCTCAGAAAAAGTAAACCAGTGTGATAAGAACTAACTTTAACACCACGAACAGTTTTTGAATGACACATATTTGAACTACACATTCCCCAAGTCTCTCTCCCCTCTCTCTCTCTTCCTGTTGCTGTCCTGATAGAAGGGAAAGTAAGGGGGGGAAGAGGAGAGGGCTGCCTGAGAAACGAGGGCCATATGGTGACTGTATGGTGGCTTGGTTGGGTCCGGGTCTGTCCCCTCAAGAACCCACACTGCTGCTGGCGCTTCACACAGCCTCAACTGATGGCGTCCAGCACCCTCAGGGGGTCTCCCAGGCTGCTCTCCCTGGCCGCTCTCTCCTCCTCCCCCCAGACACTGTCGCTGTGCGGCAGTAGAAGAGCCGCCACAGACCTCGTGGAAATTAAAGTTGGGGAGGGTTTGTTTCACCATTAGATCTTTATTTATCGAGTAGAGATCAGCACTGAGATTAAGGATGTCTTCCATGATGCATAATGATAATCTGAGGTCAGGGAGGCGGCTCAGATGGAAAAACTGGATGATTAAAGTGAATGAAGAAAACCGTCCCATCAAACTGACATTGAGAAGGGCATTTATCTTCCACCTCACACACTGCTGCTCAGCTGCAAATGTGAGATATTATGTTTGTACTGAGCATGATCTTTGTGCAAATGTATTTAAATGTATGAATAACAAGCAGGGCCAATTGCAGAGAAGGTTACAGCAGTGAAGGGTCCAAACTTTTAGACTGGGGTGGCCCAGCAGGAGCACTAACATTTGCAGGGGTTGCTTGAAGTTTGTGTGCAAACCAAGCAGCAACCTCCAGTGTTGTAAAATGAAGCTGATGCTGAAGTGTAAAATCCTGCAGTTCCTCGAGTGTCCACTAGAGGTTGGCTGCAGAAGCACAGGAAGTCACATACACACCCATTCTAAAAAGCCTGTTTTTACAGCAGACATTAACATGTTTACAGCCTGGTTCAAAAAACCAAATAGGTCTGATTAGCTCATGTCAGGATCCCGCGATTCGGTTTTACACTCTGTTTAATGAACATGAACACATACATAGGCCGAAATACACACACATGCACAAACAGGATCCTGTGGACATGCATTAATGGAGAGGTCTCAGAGTGAGGGGGCTGCCCACAGCGAGCGCTCCAGAGCAGTTTTGGGGTTCGGGCCTTGCTCAAGGGCACCTCGGCAGTGCTCAGGAAGTGGACTGGCACCTCTCCAGCTACCAGGCAAATTTCCGGACTTGGTCCGTGTCGGGACTTGAGCCGGCAACCTACGGTTCCCAACCCAAGTCCCTACAGACTGAGCTACTGCCGCCCCGATTTGATGAAGGATAAGAGTTATTCACAATAAGGCGTGTAGCTGACCTGATTGACAGGTGGGCGCGGTGTAACGGTTTGTCAGGAGGCTTAAAACCCGCCTCAGCTCCAGCTCTCAGCCTGTCGTTAGGTTGATAAATTCAACGCTGCAGGGCTGCCGGGGGAGGGCTGCTCTCCAGTGCTTGAAGAAGAGATCCTATGTAAGAAGTTCACCGGCTTACTTAGAGGCTCGAAGCCGTCTCGTGAGATTCTTTAATCTCACATATCAAATCCAAAACAACTGGTTTGTGCTTTCATCTGAAACTGAGCTACCTTCTAAATTTCACATTTTGACATTTTGATGAGCAGATCTTTTTTCAGAGTGACTTAAAGATGCATTAAGATTTTTACTGCCTGGTACAGAATGAGCACAGTATATCAACCAGGCCGTAATAAGGCTGTCGATCAATACTGAAGAAGGCCCCTCCCCCCTCTGTGTGAGTAAACTGGCTGCTTAAACTCGTCCCGAGCCAGAAAAGCAAAGCAGTGTTACTACACAGCATCTTTGCTGTCCGTCTCTCGAGTGAGAACATGAGATCGGTGCTGCAGAGTGAAATGTCATAATGAGTGCAGTTACTGTCTCCGCTCTGCTTGGAGAACTTTTAATATTTATGCAGTTCCCTGGAGTTAAGAGTTTATTTTAAGGTTTAAAGCTCAAAGTTGTCCTTTAAGAAATGTTTCTGTGAAAGATTTGACAGTGAATAAAAAACACAACAAACACTGACATTCATGCTCACATGCTCAAGATGACCATGCAACCCCCGTCATATTCACAAGATTATATTCCCCTTGTTCACTATCTGCTTAATCGCACAAAGTCAAGCAATGCTGGTCAATTTGAGTCATCAAAACATTCACCCCCCGTACAGTGTGTGCTGATCGAGACATGAGCTAATCAGACCTGTTTGTTTTTTGAACCAGGCTGTAAACATGTTAATGTCTGCTGTAAAAACAGGCTTTTTAGAATGGGTGTGTATGTGACTTCCTGTGCTTCTGCAGCCAGCCTCTAGTGGACACTCCAGGAACTGCAGGGTTTAACACTTCCGCCTTGGCTTCATTTTACAACACTGAAGGTTGTCGCTTGCTCCAGACACGGACTCAATGGGGCAGGTTGCTTGCCATCCGATGGAGCAAACCGTGGTGCTGAAAGAACGCAGCGTGCACGGACTCTGTGGAAATTTTGGGGGACAGGGATAGTCTCCCCCGCTGTGAAGATGTGTGAACAAACAACTCAGGGGTAGTCCTCCTGCAAAAGAAGCCTACAAACATAGAAACTTACGTTGATTTTTTTTTTATCCGCAAAAGCAGAAATGTGTAAAAAGCAATCCCCCCAAAAACACCCCTAAAATCTTAAACTGCTGATTTACTCTAACGAACTCCGACTCCCTCGTTGTATGCCACTCTGACCTTCTCACTCCCGTCAGAGTTCGATCCTTACCTGCACACAACAGTGCGTTTATCCACCACCCGGCTCTCGGTCACACACCTCCTCATCCATCATCCCTGCAGCGGCCCACCTCCCCAACACTCCCAGATCACATTCATTTTCCAGTCACACAGCAAGCAGGCCGCGTTCAATTATTGATGGTGAGAGCGAGGTTTAAGGGAAGGATGAGTTATGTTAGTAAGAGAGACTTTTACTTTCGGAGTGGGAAAACATTTCTAAAAGCTCCAAAGTTGAAGATTAGCGGAGCTGGACAGTCTGAACGTCTGAGCAGAAACACGACATCTGAACAGCTTTAACTCGACAGCAGGTCAGAGGAGAAAGCTTGCTCTCTGTGTGCTCGGCCCGGTCGCTCTTTGTCTTTCACTTCATCCTCGCTCACCTTCTTCCACTCTCACTGCCTCTCCTCCTTCCACCGTGCGTCAGCTTGAATTATGAGGATGAGGAGAGAGGTGGTGGAGGTGGTGAGGAGGCTTGGCGGTAATAAAAGGAAGAGAGGCCTGTGAGTTATGGATGAGAGTTCAGTGGATTATGGGAAAGGAGAGGAGGGAGCAGGATGGAGGGGTGAAAAAAGGACGGATGACCGTTGTGGAGGTGCTAAAGTACTTCCGTACGTCCAATAAAGCGAGCTTCCATTTGGGCGACACGTCTCACTTCATCCTTGAATCTTGTGACCTTAAAAGACTCACTTGTTAGCAGAGTGTTCGTCATTTTATTCCTCTCCGCTCTCTGCTGTGTATGAAGTATACCTGCATTTTAACAATTAGCAGTAACCTAGCAACAGGATGAATTATGTGTTCAAGCAGAGAGAAGGAGGGTTTGACTCAGGAATGAAACGTTACAGATCTCCTTTTTATGCATTTTAAGCGTTTCTTTCATTAAAGGTCAAACAACCGATTAAAGAAGAGCAGCGGAGTCGATTAATTTATTTACGATGGAAGCAGATCATATGAACAGCAACAACAAACTGATCACCAGATGGACATTTGCTCTTTTCAGACAGCTCAGCCGTCATCACGTCTTTGTACGATATTGATTCTGCGACGGCGTAATATTCTTGTCCCAGTCTGTGAAGTCACATTGTGTGTCGGCATGTTGGAAGCACGGCACAGCGGGAGCTCCACATACACACACAGTCAGACATGCACACACACACAGCGCTGTTCTCCCCCGCTGGCTCAGCTGATCCCGTCTCTCCTCTGTAACGCCTCTGTTACTACCTCTGAAGGTCACTTCGTCCCCACCTTACGCCTCCACGACATTCAGATTGAAGGCGAAATGTCACAGGGGTTGAAATATCGCGTCTTGAAATGGCGGCCTGAACAGGCCTACTGATGGTTGTCTGTGTGTTTGTTGAGCTCTTGATGGAGGGAACGTCAGCTTTAGATTTCACACAACTTGTTGGAAAGTTGATGTCAGAGGGAAAACAGCCGCCTGTGAATCGATGTGTGGAGAGGCAGCTCATTTTAAGAAACACAATCATCGAAGAACGAGGCAGAGGGTGAACACGGGAATTTGGCAAGACACGTCGTTGGCACGGCTTCTCCTCTGACCTCTAAATGTTCTGTTTTCAAACTGGCAGCTGGCCAACATATTAAACTGTTGCACTGGAGTGAACTTTAATCCTTCCAACTTTCATTTCTTTGAGAATTATAGATTTGATTTTGGATAGAGCACAAGAGGGATGAACACCAGCCCTTAAAGATTCTGTCAAATGTGCCTGAAACGCCTTTCCAGACAAACCTCCAGGAAACTGAATGCTGCCCTGTTTGAAAGCTTACAACCTGCAGTTTGAGGGTGTGTTGACATTCTTACAACAATCATTCAAATGTTGAAATGAAACCAGGCCTTCGTCACAGCCCGCAGTCTCTCACTGCTTTCAGGATGCGAGTTGTTAGCAGATCCACGTGTTCAGAATCTCATTAGTTTAGAGAAATGTCAGTCATCGTCACAGTGGCGTGTAATTGGCTGGATGTAGATACATCAGAACAGGGGCAGGCACCTCCTTTCAACCCAGGCTCTGATTGGCTGATATCAATCAATCAATCTTGTAAAGCGGCAATTCATAACAAGTGTTATCTTGAGACACTTTACAAAAGAGCAGATGGGATAATATGCAGGAAGGATTTCTTCTTTGTCTTCCTCTCGTTCCTGTTGTCCACACTTACTTTCCGCTGAGATGGAGGTGGGACAAGGCCCCCGGAGAGTCTAACAGATACAAGCTTGGAACATTGAAAGGGAGGTCATAACTGGCCAAATGAGGTGTCAATCAAAAGGCCAGAGGTTGGCCACCATTTTGATGTATCGCATACCAAAAATTCATTCATGAACATTAATTATTACGGAAAATACAGCCCCAGCGGGAAAAAGGTGTTGAATCCAACCTCATCCCCCCCCCATACCACGGCCATGCTTGCAGCCGTCACGACACAGAGTTGGAAACCTTTTCTTCACAAGACTGCAAACATGTTTCACCCTGCCTGTAAAGTTGGGTTTTATAGGCCTGAATAGGAGCTGACTCAACCTCTAGTGGCCACCTGAGGAACTACACTTTATGGTATTTATTGCACTACTTTCACATCTGAAACGACCTGAGAGTGTTGTCAGCACTTGTCCCTTCACTTTCATGCCAGCGTCCATGTTGTTGTTTAAAACATCTTGCAGTTGAACGAAGACGTCTTCTAATTTAATCAGGACAAACTGTGACTGTTCTTTAGCAACAGAGTGACTCAGAGTTAACAAAGCCTGCATGCACAGAAAGAACGACAGGTGTTCTGACATGAGGATGAATAATCAAGATGAAGGTGAGACTGGATGGATCACGAATCAAGATTTTGTGGAAAGAGAGAGAGAGAGAGAAGAGAGGGACAGATGGAGTGAGAAGACATCAAAAAGTGAGAGATCGCCACGATGGTAAAGAAGACAGAAGGTGAAAAGGAAGTGCTGAACGGAAAGGGTTAAAGAGGCGAGGGGAGAGAGATGGTTGCCGCGCAACAACAGCTAGCGTTTTCTGTCTCTTTATTACACACACACAAAGAGAGAGAGAGACATTCATACAGATGTTTCTCCCTCCCTCCTTCTTGTCTTGTGTGTGGCTCCTCAGAGTTGAAGTTCTGCAGCGATTCATTAATGCATCAACATTTCTGCAGAGGATGAGGTGTTTGTGTCTGAAGCTGTGGTGACACGCTGAAGCACAGGATGTGCTCCCTCTCTTCTGAAATAACTCACATGTGTAATATTATTACAACATGTAGGATAGAATTGCATATATTTGAGGTATATTGTGCTTGTTTTGAGCCGTCAGTCTTCACTCCACACACTGGCGTTGTGTTGTGTAGCATGCTGACGTTGAACATGGCTCAGTTTTCCTGTCATGTGTGTACATGCATGGTGCAACCTCACATGACAGATCACTTCAGGGGGGAGGAGATCCAGTGTCTAAGGTCACTGTGGCGTCACACGAGGAGTGTGAAAGCTTGTGTGTTGTGACTGTGAGTGACGAGCGTGTGCGTGTGCGTGTGTGCGTGTGCGTGTGTGCGTGTGCGTGTGTGTGTGTGTGTGTGTGTGTGTGTGTGTGTGTGTGTGTGTGTGTGTGTGTGTGTGCAGTGTTTTCTGTGTTTCCTGTATTCATGACATAAACACAGAATGTCATAAGCTCCTTATGTGACGAGTTGTATCTCAGAAGTGTAACTAAAGGTGACAGGTGTGTGGTGAAGTGCAGGTTTGTAGTTTCCATCTTTGAGTCTGTCAGTCAGGACAACAGATTTGGCACCAGGGGAGCTTTAATGGGACGGACTGTTGGCATGGGACTGATGGTTTCTGACAAGAGAAGAATAACAAATAATTTTAAAAACATGGTGCAGGAACTAGGTATAGAACTGAAATATATATTAGCTGAGGCGACGCCCAAGTAGTCGTCAGCTGTCAGAAACCGGGGAAGGCGTCTACATGCCACAGTGTCTCGTTTTCTTTCAGAGTTCTCCAAGTAGCTAAATCAGGATAAGGGTGTATCCCGGTGTCTGAAATCTGGAAATGATGTTTGCATGCACAAACACAAAAACAAGATCCTTTAAAACCAGGATACTCCAGTCCATGCTCTCACTGTTAGAGACTCCAAGATTAGAAACTGTCGCTGTAACTTATGTTTACGTTTTTCCAAACACGAAACAAACTCCCCAACAACAGAAAAGCAAAGACTAGTCGTCAACATCGGTGCTAAGTGAGTACACATATTTTTATAATCTAACACAGATCGATGTATCCTTATTTATGTATTACAGTTTTTTTCATAAGTACATGTTCATCACAGTGTTTGGACAGAGGAGGGTCTACAGGTGGGCTCAGTCTTTTTCTTTGGGGCTCGAGACCCCTCTGGCTGTTGTTGTTTGTGCAGAAGCTTGCCTGCACATCCCGTGTGTGGCAGAAACATACATCACAGGACAGATGACCCCCACCCCAGAGGGAGAGTGGAGTAATAAAGCTCAAAGGCCCGCCACGAGTCACAAGGACAGAAGGAGGATGATGATGTTCCATCAAAATGAATGTTCGCAGTAAAGGTGGGTGAGAGGAGAAGAGCGGGCAGGAGGAGCTGCTGCGGGGGAGGAGGGGCAATATCACGAGACAAACAGGTTTAATTGGGTCACTTCACTCTCCATTTTTTAAATAATTCAATTAAGATCTCAGTTTGTCCTCAGGAACCTTTCATCTATAATCCCCCCCCCCTTTGTATCATGTTTTATTATCACTATTTTTATTTTGGGTGAATCGCATACTTGTAGTTTTACCTTTAGGGATGCCGATGCCATATCTCCCCCCTCCTCTTCCTCCTCTTCTTCCCCCTCCGCCTGTTTCACACCCTCCCTCCCTCCCTCCCTCCCTCCCTCCCTTCCTCCATCCCTCCCGGTATCCGTAGTGATTGGAGGCAGGGTTCCGTGGTTGCTAGGAGACGAGGAGAGTGTGGCAGCCGGCCTCAGTGTGAGAGAAGGGGTGGTTAATATGCGAGCAATGAGGGACGTTAGGAGAGATCGCCGCCTGCTGGCTACGGCTGGTAACTGATGATGTATCAGGACTCAAAGAGGGCCTCATGTTTTAGATTCAGAAACATCTTTATTCTCCTTTCATGTGCAAAAATACAAACAATTGAACTGTGGTTTCACTTAGCTCTAAATGTAGGCTACAAACACAGAAATAGATATACAGTACACGCTGAGAGTACTTTACTTGCTTTGTGCTTTTATTTTGAAATAAAGTAAGGAGCTTCTGGTAGATGGAAGGTTAGGACATGAAGTTAAGCACAGAAACAGGAAGTGGCGTCAAACAGCTGAAAGGAACGGTAACAAAGGTCAATGTGTGATGTCATCAGGTGGATATGACTTTGGACTCGTCAGCTGAGCTGTCTGAGAGTTTGTTAAAGTGAAATGAGACATTCAAAGATGCAGCAGTGTCCTTCTTTTACATCACTGAGACTACAGGGAGACACTGAGGACCACTATCTACAGGGAGACACTGAGGATCACTATCTACAGGGAGACACTGAGGACCACTATCTACGGTGAGCCTGAAGGGATGAGAGGGCATGAGATTAATTAAAGGTCACATATTCTCCTCCTCTTCAGTGTAAAGAAGTCTCAGAGCTCCTCTAAACATGTGTGTGAAGTGTCTTGTTCTAAATCCACTCTGATCCTGTATTTGATCATGCCTATAAACCCCTCTATTTCAGCCCTGCTCAGAACAGGCTGTTTCTGTGTCTGTAGCTTTAAATGTAAATGAGCTGTGTCTGACCACGCCCCTCTCTGGAAGGGCTTGGGTGGCTCGGGCTTTCTCGCTCCATGCCCTATTGTTTACGGTGAGAAGGCAGACTCAGAAGGCAGAACAAACACCTAGCTGTGGGAGTGTCACCCACCTGGGGGAGGGGTTACTGCCCTTTGTGATGTCATGAAGGGAAAATCTCCAAACGGCCTGTTTGAGCACACATTTTCTGAAAAGTGGAGCAGGCAAAAGACGGAGAGGATGGACTTCTCTCATCCTTGGGGGGTTTGTAGACGGACTACAGACACATGTTAGAGTTAGAGGAACATGGTGAAGTGGATTTTGCAGAATGCGTGACCTTTAATGCTGACTGAGCTACAAAAAACATTTCCCGAGTCCCCAAATGCATTTGACAAAAACAAAAATGTTTCATGAAACATCAAAAACATTTCAACAAAGAAAAGTTCAACTTCTAAAAAAAGTAATACCTCTGAGAAAAATATTTCAGCTTCTGGAAAAAGTTTCATGAAATATTTTTGTATTCATTGAAATATTTTATGCATCTGGCACTAATTACATATTTGTCCATTGGACCTTTGGGGCCACCATAAATACCATAAAGCCTACGTAAGTTTAAACAGATTTTGGTTTGAGAAACGATCTTCCCCTCAGACTCTGTTGAGGTCAGAACTTGAGAGTTTGGAGCCGTTGCGTTGGGTTTCACTCGGGCTGCATCATGCTCTTTGATCTGGGAGAGTTTCACTGAGAGCGTGGAAGAAAAAAGAAACACCACACCTCGTACAATCAAAGTTCAACATCTCATTCCTCCGTGTCCTCGGATTCATGTTTGTATTATCAAAGCGGCGTCCTTTCTCCTCCCATCACACTTTACGTCTGTGAGACACTAATTGTGATATTGTAGGAAGCTGCAGATGACAAAGGATCAAAGACGGTGAAATTAAAGCATAACTTTAGAGACAGCACTTCAAAGAGGCTGATGGATTTCAGACAAAATAATACAAGGGCCATTTTTTCACTGTTGTAATTCAACGGGCGGCCTGTGAGCATGAGAGCACGGCTGCATGTTTGTTGTGTGACTCTGACTCCATGTGGTCATCAAAGAAACTGCAAATCAGTGCTGCTTTGTCTCTGATTCTTCCTCCATGCAATGGATGCTGATGTTGCACAAGCAAGCATTTTGACTTTTGCAAACTTCGGCGTCTGAGAGCTGAATCTTCTCCCCTTTTTACCTGGTCCTAAGGCGGCTGCATTCTTCTTTCATGCAGGTTTCCAATCAAAATAAATAAAAAATGCAACCTGTAGTACGAAACATCTGTTATTAGTGCACATGTAAGAATGAAAGCCATGTGATATACAGTTTATTTGAAGCTCTGTTTGTTCTGCAGTCTCTGTAGTGCATGTTTTTCAGATGCAATCAAAGCATCAGGATTGTAAATAGAGTCCTTATTGGTGCTTAAATCCACAGGTGTAATCAGTAGCAGAAAGGACCTCCTGAGCAGACTCACACAGAAATGAGTGAGCGGTGAACACAACGTGCAGACACTTATCCAATGTTCCCCTCTCCATGCACTCAAGTTATAGACGCGTGTTCCTGCTGACGTTATGCTGCAGCTGTAGTCACAAACATGAGGACAAAACAAAACACAGTCAACAGATTCAAATTCATTTTGAAAAGGTAGCGTCAGCTTTGAGGCTAATTTTGAAGAAATCAGAAAGCCTTGGTCTGCTGCGGTGCCCAGATCAGCCTCTCTGTACAGAGTTGAATCTTCTGACCTGCTCAGGCCGACGTGTGCGAGTGGTGAAGACAAAAAGGCGTCAGGTCTCATTTGTACCTGCTGCTATTTTTAAGTAGCAATTCTAATTTCTCGCTGCTCACTGCATGCTGCACTTCTCACTGGAGGATCTTTGCGGGGCTTTAATGTTTTTTATGTAGTTAATGTTTGCATACTGTTTATTAGAGTTGCATAATGTTTGTAAGTTTCCAACTGCAAACCAATTTCCCTTTAGCGACAATAAAGGAACATTTGAACATTTGATAACCTTTTGCTTTTATTTTTTGAGAGAGATGTTCACTTTTTTCTTTTCTACGGAAGCCCTAAGCTGACATGCCTCAGCATTTATTCAACTCTGTTCTCTCGTGTTAAATCAAATGTTTGGATGCATCTTAGGGCTTCTGTAGATAACAAACAAAACTTCTTTACATGTTTTTATTCTTTCCCAAATGTATTTATATTAAGCCTGACTCTTTTTAAAGTCGGGCGTACCCTGAAGGATTTCAGTGGTGGTCGACTGCACACACACTCAGAGAGAGCTGAGCCAGGGTTTTTTTTCCTCCTGATCATACCTGCACAAACTGACAGACAGCATCTGGAATCACCATGGCAACAACAGGCATGCATGTTTAATCTGTCTTCCCGCTCCGATCATGAACGAAATGTCGGCAGGAAATATCTGCGGAACTCCAGCTCCAACCAGCGTTCATCACCGTTATGTCATAATGAATCTGAGACCGCGAAATAAAGATTAAAAATCCTTGATTTTCCTCCGCTGACTTTCATTGACAAACATCAACACAGCAGTAATTATTCCAACCATGACAGTGCAGCCAGAGTGAGGGCTGTCATATGGGGCCACCTTAGGGAGGTGTCCTACTGTCATTGCAAACTTTGCACATTTTGAGTCACTGCTGTGGTTGAAGCTTTGTCAGAGCAGGAGGGCCCCCTACTGCCTGCCTTGCCTGTTGACAAGCAGCGCCCCTGATTGACGGTTATCTCTGGGCAGGCGGGTAAAACGGCGCCCATGTTCGTTTTTTTTCATCATATTTCTACTGATTGTGGTTCTTAATTTAGAAAAGCATCTAAAATATGAGTGCTGCCATTTTATTCAACTGTGTTTTTATTGTAGGAAACATCTCAAGGCTGTCGTTCATTGTGTAGCTGATCTCTAAAGGAACGGCTACACATCCTCGACTGAAAGAGACTACACGGTGTGTCGTACAGTATGAGACCTTCATATTTATAAAGTCCACCCTGCAAGGTTTAGATAGGAACACACTTTGTCTGATTTCACTTCTTTGTTGTTACAGAAGTCAGAGCAAACATCTGCACGCAGCAGTTTGAGCCAATCTGAACTCTTTTGCACCAAAATGAAATCCTTCTTTCTAGAATCCCAAACTAAACAAGGACAATCTGAAAACATTCACGCCATCTTAAAACAAATCAGTTCAAAACTATGAGTGAAAATGTCACGCTTAAAACACCTGTGGGAGAGAAAACTGCTCATCAGGAGGATTTCTTTGTAACTAAGCGACAGAGCAGACGTGATTTTGCAGTGCGAGGTTGCAAATGATGCTTTGTGTGTAGAAAGCATCAAACTTTTGGATGGATGAGAGAGGACGTTTCTGCAGGGCCATGTGTGCACATGACTGCGTGTTGTGTTTGTGCACAGGAGAAGTGGACGGTAGCACAACCGGTCGTCTTTCTCAACATCTGTGCGCTTTGAGCCTCCTCGCTGGAAAGATTTTGTGACCTTGCCCGTGCTGTGGAGAGTCTATGTGCAGCCCAGCAGGCGCTCCTGTTGATTGGACGGGCCTGGCTGAGGATGACTTGCTTGGCTCAGAGTATCAACGCCCTTTATCTCGCCTCTCGGCTCTTTTCAATCGGACTCAGTCGCAAACACACAACTGATTCGCGAAAAAAAAAGATTCACGGTTGAAGATTTGAATCGGCAAACAAGAGAGTCTGCGTTTAATCTCACATGTTTAAAAAAAAGAAAGAAGCAAATGTAGATCCGACGCCTGAAAATTATCCACAGTTAAGGCTCTGTGATGCAGTTGCTATGGCAACTATGATAGAAATAGACGTGTATCTGCAAGGGAATGAAATGTATTGAACTGTTGTTTAGAATCTGAAGGAGATTTTACTCCTGTGATTGACAGCTTTCTGACTGCACACGGATGTTTGTGTTTGGGCATTTCACACTTTTTTTTTCTTCTAAATTGTACGTGTGTGTGTCTTTGTGTGTGCATGTGTGTGCATGTGTGTGTGTGTGTGTGTGTGTGTGTGTGTGTGTGTGTGTGTCTTTGTGTGTGCATGTGTGTGTCTTTGTGTGTCTCTGCAGTACATTAAAAGTGCAGCACCATGGATGGGGGTTATAGGGCACGTCATTATGATGGTATTGGAGAGTGTGAGTGGGTCCGTGCTGCACTCTGTGGCCCTGTGTGAGAGCAGATAAGCTCCGGCAGAGACAACACAATGCGTTTAATGGGAATGGGATTCTGATTGTAGCACCTCTATTGTTGTGTCAGCCGTGATGATGATGATGTTGTGTGAGCGTGTCGTGTCAAAATTACCCTGACATCACAGTAATGATTTAAATGACTTTTCTTTGTGGGCCAAATTGATAAAAAAATCTGTGTAACAACATTTAAAGACCACAATAAACTTAAAAAGCATCTTTTTGGATGCTTCTTGACAACATAAATTGTCTTTTTCTCAGTTTTTAATGCATTAATTGAATCCCTTTCTGCTCTCCATATTGCCTTTGTACCCTGGTGCCTCCATCAGGCTCCCCTTATTCATCCTCACTTAGGAACAAAGAAATAAGAACAAAGGAGCTGTTAGCAAAGGCATGCAAAAGCTGCATGTGCATTATAACTCCAATCTGATGTTTTATGGTAGAAATGGGTGAAATTCAGTGAAATGGCAAAGCTGTGGAGAGAGGGTGGGGAGTTGGAGGGATGTGATGGAGAGAGATGAGGGAGGGGGGGTGCAGGAAAATGAGTGTGTATGCATTTTCAAGGCGGTCTTTTCTGTTGCAAGGAGAGAGAAGAAAAAAAAAAAACAGTTGTCTAACAGGAAAACGCACAGGGTCGAAGAAGGCATGCAAATGTGATTTTAGAGGCGGAAAGTGACGCCTGAGATTTTCGTGTGTGTGTGTAAGTGTGTGTAAGTGTGTGTGTGTGTGTGTGTGTGGAGGCTTCAGAGATGTGTTTCATTTTAGTTGGAGATAGGTGGAATCACCTCAGCGGTGTGTGAAAGAGGGGGAGAGAGAGAGAGAGAGAGGGAGGCGAGGAGGGAACAAGAGGGGAGGAGGGGGCGGGGGTGTATGGACCTCACTGCTACGGGACCTACAGGCACCCCGATTGTGCTCCGCTCTCATCATTTTTTGGAGGTGAGGACAAAAGAAAAAAAAGGGGGGATCGGAGGGAAGAAAGGCCCGGGATCTGAGCGTCGTGACGGGCCCCCCGACTTCGCCGCCGCTGGCCGGGGCTGTCTGGACCGAAGAGGGTGAAGGGAAAGCGGCGGAGGAGTCGACTCGAGGCTGGGGTTTCCTGCTTGTCACAAAACAGCCTTTCAGTCCTTCGAGGGGCCTTGTGTTGCTTCGTTTTCAGGTAAGAGTCTGTTAGCTCGTCTGTCATGCCTCTCCCTGCAAACCTTAGCTCTGTTTATTCAGCCTGCGTTACATTTTCTGCTGCAGCAGCTCTCTGCGTTATCTCTGCAACATTTGGTGAATATGTGAGGGGGGAAACATCTGCACCCAATCACCTCTCCATTGTAGCTGCTCGGCTGCCAAACACGTCCTCAAACCTCGTTATAATGTAATAAACGCAAATTAGCTGCCATGCTAAGATGCTAAGTAATATAGCTTAGCACTTAGCTCCCACATATGCAGCTCGCTCACAGATGTTGTAGCATAAAGGCTGCACTGTAAAGCTAAATGCATTGCGTATAACGTTACCTAGCTGCTGGCTAATGTAGCTACCAAAGCAATGCTACAGTGATCAATGATAACAGAGCAGACGGTTATAATTATCTGCAACAACACTGCGTCTGCTGTGATCAATTAGGCAGCTCTGCAATGACAGACAGGCTGAGTTTATGAACGCTGCACTGCTCTGCATGCTGTGTTATATCGGATGGGGGTCCACACTGAGCTGGCTGACCCTTAAATGTGACACCTGGGGTTGTCACGATACCAGATTGTTAAACTTAGATACGGTTCTAGTTCTGAAGAAACAGTATTGATGCCTGTTTTGTTACCACAGCAACAGAAAGAGAAGACGTAGACACTGAGGGTGTCACATTTCCAGATACTTTTCAATATCTCATGTGTCTTCACGATATAATCTCAGTTTAGGAGAGGAATGAATCCTTCAGAAATTGCAAGTAAAGTCTGACACACGAGCTCTTTTCATTGTGAAATCCGCAACAGCACCTTAACGAAGCGCCGCTGTCATAACGCCGCCTTTAGCAACAGTGCAATATTGCTAAAATCACATAAGCCCTGAACCCTATTCAGACCGCTATGTACGTCCCTGTGACGTTTCGCCTTCAATATGAATGTCGTTGAGGCGTCATAGGGGGACGAAGTGATCCCCTGTAGCAGTAACAGAGGCGTTACAGGAGCAAGACGGGATCAGCTGAGGCAGCAGGGGAGCGCAGTGCTTTGTGTGTGCATGTGGAGCTCTCGCTGTGCTGTGCTTCCGCAACACTGAAACCGGTGTGAATTGACAAGAATATTAGGCCATCTTGGAATCGGTGAATGTACAAAGACGTAATGTGCGGCTGAACTTTTGAGGAAACGCAGTCTGAAAAGGCCTATTTCCTCACGCCGTTGCGGAAGCATGCGAAAGAGCATGCCACAGTGGGAGCTCCACTTACACACAGCGCTGCACTCCCCCGCTGGCTCCGCTGATCCCAGCCCAGCCCTGCAACGCCTCTGTTACCACCTCAGAAGACGAGGGGGGATCACTTCATCCCTCCCATTACGCCTCAGCGACATTTATACTCTAAGGGAACATCTCATCCTGAAACAGTATAGGCTACTGTCATTGCATTCATTCGTTGGCAACATTTCGTATGTGAGTTTCTTGCATTAAAAACAAGAGATTGCCCGATATTGGAGGCTTGGACTTCTGTTTTTGTTGCCGTGGTATCCAAACAGCTATCAATATTGTTTTGGGGTTGTTTTTTTTTGGCCTTTATGCCTTTTATTGGATAGGACAGCTGAAGAGAGACAGGAAACGTTTGGGGGAGAGAGTGGGGGATGACCTGCAGCAAAGGGCCAAGGTCAGATTCGAACCCACAGCCGCTGCGATGATGACTATAGATCTGTACATGGGGCGGGCGACATAACCGCTAAGCCATCCGGTGCCCCTGCGTCAGCTGTAAATAGCTCTACTTTTGGAACACCGCCACACTTGTCAATGTCACTTCTTCCTTACCGACCAATCAGAATCAAGAAAGGGGCGGGACGTCTGTTAGCAGCTTTGACTACAACAACAATAGTGGAGGAGAAACTAATCTGCCTCGTGTCTTTGAGAGGACAATTCCAAGTCTAGAGCTGCTGCTAATGCCAGGACGCCATTCAGTGACATTTCTTGGTGATATTTCCTTGAATAAAAACAGAGCGTCACAAAGGAAGTAGAAGTTAATCTTTTGTAACCTAGCAACAGTAAGCGATGGTGAGAACCCTTAATGGACACAGGCCTACATTTCTTCTTTTTAGTTAACAACAAGTAAAGGCAAAGTCAGGGAACCCAAGGTCTTCAAGTCATTGGAAAAAGTCTTGAATTTGATATTCTACATTTAAAGTCTTAAATGTGTTTAGAAAAGTCACGAGTGTTGCCATGACGTTGACCTTACATTTCACACCAGTATGGAGAGCAGAAAGGGATCAGCTCAAGTCTTTATTTTAACTTTGAGAATCTTACGGGTTCCATTATCTGCACCTCTCTCTCTCTCTGTCTCTCTCTCTCTCTCTCTCTCTCTCTCTCTCTCTCTCTCTCTCTCTGTCTGTCTCTCTCTCTCTCTCTCTCTCTCTCTCTCTCTGTCCCTTTAAAATAATAACAGAGATTGTGTTAAAACACCTGGTACTAAAAAGTATTGAATAATTTGACAACCTTACTAAACACAGGTCACAAGGCTTGACCTGTTGGGTGGCTTAAGTGTGTTAGGGCCATTAACTGTTTTACTGTATGCTCCAGGCAGGCAGACCATACGGGCTCGTGTCACAGAGGGCAATCATAGCTCCTGCTGACCCCACAAAGGTGGAGTCATCCCTTTAATTATCACCTCTAATAATGAAAGCCCATTAAAAGCAGTAAAGTGAATGGGTTTGGGTGTCATTGTAAAGCAGTGGGAGAAGCTCTTCTGCTGTCGTTGCTCTATGACGTTGTTTGTTTACATGTGGAGAAGTGTTTGTGACCTTGTGTCCGTGTTGCTTTGTTTCCTAAACTGCTGCTGCCGCCGCTAACCCACTTCTCTCCACCAGCTCTGTTTGTTATTAGTCGAGGGAGACGGCTCAGTCGTGTATTGTTAACGCTCCAGCCACAGTAAATGTCGTACCCTTGGTGCATATTAAAATACAAGCGTTGATAAGAGGCCAGATTTCTTTTTTTAAGAAGCAGCGAAAGAAGCTGGATAGATTGTGTATGCAAGAGGAAGAAATGTACACACTGTTGGTTTGGTGAATCTGTTTATGATTTGATCCTGGGTAGGGTCGTCACTGTCTCACCATTCAAGTATTTTAAACTTTGAAATGATTCGAGTCATAAACCAGCGATATCTATACCTGTTTGACTCCAGCACACAGTCTTGGGTAATTTCTCGTTTTTGAAAATGAAAAATGCAGGTGAACTGCTGCACACAGTGCTCAGCCGTCGTCACGTCTTTGTACATTTATATCGATTCCACGAATGTCCCAGTCCGTGAATTCACGTTACGTTTCAGTGTTCCGGGAACACGGCACAGCGGGAGCTCTACATAAACACTCAGACATGCACGCACACACAGCGCTCCCCCGCTAGCTCCGCTGATCCCGTCTCTCCTCTGTAACGCCCCGTTACTACCTCTTAAGACGGTACAGAGGCGGAGTCACTAAGTCCCCCAATTACGCCTCAGCAACATTCAGATTGAAGGTGAAACGTCACAGGGGCGTAAATATTGCACCTTGAAACAGCAGCCAGAAAAGGGATCTAATTGCACAAAACATTGCCAATATGTCTGTTATTGTGCAATGTTGACGTTTTCTTTGAATTTGAGATGGAATCATTCCTCTCCTCAGCACCTGACGTATGAAATAGATGTCGTTTTTTTAAAGGATTTGGTACTTTTTGGAAGTATAGGTCATAAAATAACAGATTTTAAAAGTCCTGGTATCAAACTATGGAAACCTAAATGTTGGATCGATCTAAACGAAGTCTTAACGAAGCTTTACAATGACACTGTGTAAGTTTTGTTGTGGTTGTAAATCTCTTTTCTACCACCTAATTGTTTAGATTAACTCAGATTACTCTGCAAGAGAATAAATCCAACAAACACACATTACATTCTTATTATGACATTTTAACAGTGCTGATTAACTTGCAGCTTCATGCTAACATTTTGATCCGTCTTTTGTATTTGCAGACCTGTGAAGGCGTCTGGACAGCGTCTCCTGGAAAAAGAGCTTATCTGCCTGGAAATACTGAAGACAAAACTGAAAACGGGAGCTTGAATTGAGTGAACTTGAAGTGGACTAAAAGGATTACCCTCCTTTTGGAAAATTGTTGCCATGGAACTAGGTAGACTCAAATGATGGCAGAGGGAAAAAAACAAAGGTAAGACAGCAGCACGCTGCAGATACAGGAAGGCACCGAGAAGAATCTGAACACAGGGACCAAAGACTTTTACAGTCCTGATGAATGCATGTAGCAGAAAACCAGAAAGAAAACAGTATTTGAAAGGGAATGGCCAAGAAAAAGGACGTCTTGAAAAGTATTACACTCTGCATCCAAGAGCTGATGAGAATATCAATGGAGTGTTTTCCTCTGGGAGAGTTTAGTGAGGGTCGGTATTCTGACCTGTATTCAGTTTTAGTCTCACACAGGTGTGAGTCGAGTCCTGGCAAACATACGGAGGAACTGAAGGATTGTTGCGACCAAACCCAGTCTCAATGGTTTTATTGAGATCTTTTTTTTTTTGCACACGATGTTAGTGGATTGCAACATAATTAAATCCTAACATACAGGAGCGTTGTTTGCTCGAGCTGTTGTTGAAGCAGAGATGACTGAATACATGTAAAGACATTTCAAGTTGAACATTTCACACGGTGATGCTTCAGTCTGTGATATCTGCTCAGTGCCAAAACTGTTTCAGCTTCATTGAAAGGACATCACACTTTTAATATTGTATTTTTCTGCAGAGGAGACGTGCGCCAACACATCTTTTTTCTTTTTAAGAATCCCATTTTTTAGGTGAAACTTAAAAAAAAAAGTGAGAACAACCACACATCATCACATGACAGATTTTTTACCATTTGGCCTTTTCATAAACTGCTAAAGTCATCATCAGCTAAACCTCCCTCCCCACTTTCTTCTCCTAACAAAGTGATCACATCCTCTGTGATACATATTCCCCAGCTTGAATCTGTCTTGGATTTTGAAAGCATTTCCCTGCTTCACTGCCAGGCTCTCATAGTTCTCTCTTTGTCATTTATGGTTACTGCCATAAGCCAGGTTTTTGATCAGAAGCATTCCCTACAATAGACACTGACAGATATTTCCGTTTTTGATCCAAACTTGGAAAAACAATGCAGAATTTTTCAAACAGCCCGGCTCCACCCTCTCTGCCCCCGGGGTTTAGTGGGAGGGGTGGAGGGGGACCTCTGTATCCCCCTCAGCCAGCAGAGCCTCAGATCTCTCCAAGGATGACCGATGATTACGCAGGGATGCAACAGCAGAGTCTGCACAGAGGCCATCACCTCCCCGGTCAGGCCAGCCACATGCTCGCCTACAGCGCTCGAAACAGAGGAGCTGTGGAGGCAGCACCATCACAGGGGGGCATTCACAGCGGCAACACTAACAACCCCTACAGGAAGGACGTCATGGATTATTATTTTTCAATGGGGGGAAAGGACAGACACAGAAGAGGGGGCATGGGCTATGGTGCAGGCTTTGGGTACCCTAATCTGGATGGACATATACCTCATCAGTACCGACATGCTGGATCTGGCTCTGCACCATCATCTGGCATGATGTCATATCCAGCAGACTACAGCTCCAGTGCCAGTTCGGGTGGAGGGGCTGGTGCTGGAGCGTTCTCTCCGACTCCTCAGTACAATATGAGTCAGAACCCTGCAATGCAGTCGGTGCCGGGTTCTCAGATGCAGCACCGCCAGCACAGCCAAACCTTCCCCGCTGTCCACCATGGGCAACAGCAGAGAAGCTATCCACACTCTGGGCACAGAATGACCCCCCAGTACCCACACTACTCCCCACAGGGTGGTGCATCCACTGGGTCGTCAGGAATGTACAGCCCCCCTCCACAAAGATATCTGGACGGGGCTGCCGGCACTGGGTTCGATCCCAAAGTCAACAGCTCTCCCAGTGTCAACTCCAGTTCAAACTCAGTCTCCAGTTCAGTTGCTGCTAACAATGTGGGGCAAATGGAGAATGTTCAACAGGGTTACCATGCCGCAAATTATCCTGGATATCCCCCACAGACACACTCACTTCACAAGCAAGCTACACTACAGCACCGCAACTCACAGCACAATTTAGGGGTAGGTTATGACAACTCTCTCAAGATGCAGCACCAGGGCCCATCTCCAGGCTCTGCTTATGCTAAACATCACCAAGCCTCCAATCCTAGTATACCTCAAGCAGCATCTCAAGAAATAGCCAAATCCCCAATGCACCCCAATGCTCAACAGACCCAAATCAACCAAAACTTTAGCCCCATATCCAACCCCTCTCCTGCTGCCTCTGCAGTACATTCCCCCAGTTGTAGCTCCTCTCCTTCCCCTCTGATGGGGGTCTCAGAGTCACATGGAAACCCCTTGGGTCATGGTCCTTCACACCCTCTGACATCAAACCCCCGTAGCAGCCATGGTCAGGGTAGATTACTGCAGACCATGCCTCAATTAAGTCCCACACCCAATTCAAATAGCAGCATCAGTAGTTGTGGTAGCAGTGGCAGTCATAAGGCTCACAGCATGAGTGCAGCTGGAGGGAGCAGTCTTCCTCCAACAGGTCGAAACAAAATGGGTCTAGGCACAGGAATTGGGTCTCGAGAGGAGGGCCCTTCCATTTATTCAGGTTCTGTGCTTGATAAAATGCAGGACTCCAGCCTGAATAGTCTTAATGCCTTGACATCACAAGTAGCCAATTTACCAAACACAGTGCAGCACATGCTCCTCACTGACACCGTGCTTTCACAGAAGAAGGGGAAAGATGGGGGGCAGATGCAACAGGCATTACATGGCTTGCCCCCATCACAACCAAGGAGTAGAAATGCGAGTGCAGCCTCCAGTACAAGCACAGTTAAAGATGGATGTGCTGTGATGATTGGTGATGGTGCTGGCTTAGATGCTGGTGGTGATGAAGACTCGTCGCTGATATCAGTTGGAGCATCATCAGGGACTAAGAGGGAGCGTGAGGAGGGCTTTTCTGAGGGGGAACATAGGAGAGTGAGGCAGATGAGTGGTGCAAGCAGTGGATCTGAACCAACTGGCTTTCAAACTCAAACACAGATGGAACAAAATGTTAAAACTGTCACCTCTGATTCATTGTCAAAAGAATCAAAAGTTTGTGAAACTAAAAGAAATGAAGCTCATGTTCCCTCTTCATTATCTCCATCAGAGACTGGCCTAATGTCACATTCAGCACCTCCAGTTTCCTCCGCCCTTTCATCCACCTCCTCCAGTATTGCTCCTCCACAGCCTAACTGTGTTTCAGAGCCTGGTTTAACATATAGCGACCACAGAGGAGGCAATGTGAAGACAAAAGAAATTAAAAACGAAGTAATTAAAAATGAAAGTGAAGGTGCAGCTGTGAAAACAGAGAAAGGCAGTAGTCAAATGCAACAAGATGGAGAAGTAAGAACACAAAATGGTCAAGCCAAAGAAAATAGATTGCACACTGCCTCCAGATTACACAATAATGAAGAAAAGCTTGAGGAACAGCAGAGTGTCAGTGGTGTCGGAGTGATTGTTTCAGCCCGGTCTGACGGAAGCCACACTGAAAAAAGCAAACGTCCCCAAGACAACTGTATAGAAGAGAAACAGCCACATCCTTACTTAAGAGAGACAAGCAGCCATAATGGAGAGGAAGGCATGGATCTTAGTTTATATTCCTCCCTTCACCAGAAATCAAATTTTGGACGGACTCAAAATCCTCCCCAGTCTGGACCCCACAAATATGGCCACCCAGAGTCAACATATGGCTCAGATTTGTCAGCGAGGAACAGAGGCAGGGCTGGAATGGAATCAAATTCCAGATACTTAGGGTACCAACAATCACAATCTGGTTATGGCCCTGTGCAACAAAAAGATACTGGTTCTGGAGCAGAGGCTTTGGTTAAAAGAGGGCAAGGAGCAGGGTCAAAGGGTCATGAGGAGAACTCCCAAATGCAGCAATTTCCAAGCCTTTTACAAGAGGTTCTTCAAGGTTACAACTTAGACAGACGTTACAGCAGACCTGAACAGGCATTTCCTGCACATCTACAAGTCCAACAACAATTTCAAAGCAGACACCCGTATAGCATGACTGATGCTATGAGGATGCAAAGTGGAGTTAGTGAAGCTTCGGCTCATTCTGCCCAAATTGGAAGCTCTGGAAAGCACCCACATCCAAACCAGAGGCATGTGAATGAGCCTGATTTTAACACAGATCCCCAGTCCTCAGTGAAGTCAGATGTGTCCAACAGTAAGATAATCCTAAATGCTGAAAAAGCTGAAGAGGGTGTGTCCCAGAGTCATTTACCACAGGCTACAGAACCTCAGCCAACTCCAACAAAACACATCAACTTAGCTGACTATTCTCTACCACAGAGAAAAGCTTTATCCAACGTGTCCACTCCATCCTCTGCTGTTCAGGAACTCCTTTTGCAAGAGCCAGAGCCACTATCAGGTGGCATTGGTCCAACTGAGTCCCAAAAATCATCAGGCTGCACATTAGCCCCATCAGAGCGGCGTTCAGTTATCTGTGATGTGTCGCCAAACAGACGCAGCACACCAGAGAGGGACAGAGAAAGTGACAGAGAGAGAGAGAAAAGTCAGAGTGGAGCCTCTGTGATACAACAGCCATTTTCCTCTCCAGCAGCAGCCAATGATCTGAGTAAAAAAGATATTGGGGAGAAACCAGGGGTGAAAATTGAAACGGCATCAAAGGAGGCGAGCACAGACTCTGCACATTTACAAACTGACCATCATAGTAGTGGTGGAGTTAATGAGGCTGATGTGGAGTATCATTCAAAGTCTGCTCTCTCATCTGGTGTAATTAATGCTGACCCCTACAGGAGAGGTAATGCTGATGTTACACACTTGCCTTCTCATCCTATGAGCACTAATCCTTTATCCTCACCGTCGAGACATCCGTCCTATCTTCACGGGGTTGATTTGTCAGCTGGCAGTGGAAGCACTTTTCCTGTATATCGATATGGAGATACAAGAGAAGGCAATTTGATGTCCCGCAGTAACCCCCATTTCCCCCCCCCACCATCCTTATCACAGTTTATCCCCCCAGACTCAATCCCCAAGTAAGCTGCAAATGTATCCTCACCCCCGTGGTCCCCCTCATCACCCGCATGAAATGAGTGACTGGGTGAAAGCGATGAACAGGCCGTCAAAGGAGATGATGATGCAGCCTGGTTCGTCACCAGGGCGACATAAAGTCAGCCAATCAGAGCAGAGACAGAGGATGATCTCTCAAACTGACATGCCCGGTGATCAACATGCAACCAAAACGGCACTCCATCATCAAAGCCCATACTTTGATTTAAAGATGTGGGAGTCAACGCACCCTGGAAGAGAAGGCAGCAGAATGATGGAGGGTGACTCCTACTACAGAACACAACCACCTCCTCCCCCTCCCCCTCCTGCTGCGGTAGCTTCTCATGGTCCTGTTCCTCCACAACTGACTCACTGCCAAAATGCTGCTGAACCTGAGGCCTCCAGGGGAGCCATAGAGGAAGCCAAACACCCCTGCCCACCTCCTCCTCCCAGCTCTGCTAAACCTTTAGCCGACATGAACTCCTCTCGGCCAAAACTGCAGCGTCAAACTAAAGGTGGGGTTTCAGGAGACACAAATCCGTTAATGTTGCGAAGGAGGGTCCGTTCTTTTATCTCTCCAATTCCCGCCAAAAGGCAACTCCAGGATACGTCTCAGCAGAGGGCTGCCACCAATGCTCATCACTCCCCTGTGGCTCAGACTGAGTCTAGCCATCACAATGAAGATGACTCAGCAAGTTCGGATATCGCGTGTCCTCGGCTTTCTTCCCCTCTGCTTGGAGACAATACCTTTTCACAACCTCTTTCTCCAACAGGTGGTAACACCAAGGTTTTGCCAACCCGGAAAGGCCGAGGTTTGAAACTGGAGGCAATAGTGCAGAAAATTACTCCAAATATTAAGAAGCCAACAGGCCATG
The DNA here is from genome assembly GCA_020745685.1 of Tautogolabrus adspersus. Classification (NCBI taxonomy): domain Eukaryota; kingdom Metazoa; phylum Chordata; class Actinopteri; order Labriformes; family Labridae; genus Tautogolabrus; species Tautogolabrus adspersus. The sequence goes on from CM036553.1 coordinate 25,613,358, forward strand.
CTGATGATGAGTCAAATCATTACCCAGGTTTCTCTCACTCAGAAATGCCACCCTTTAATGATTCACAGGACCAAGACTTAGCACATTTCCCTAGGGTGGCAGGAGGGGATGATAGTTATATGGATGAAAGTCACTCATTAAACGACATGATTCCCTTCAGAGGAGTTGACGACGCCGGGCCTTTACCTCTGTCTGCCTTCCCCTGTGACCCTACTCAGACATCCCAAGCACTAAAACAACAAGACTTTGACTTTGGATTAGGAGCAGCTGTGGCTTCAGCATCAGGCGACAAGGAGGACTTTGCTCTGCTTGGACCTTTACCCCCTCCTCCTCCTCTTCCTCGCCCAGTCCAAGGTTCTCCACCTCCATCTTCATCTGCCCTGTCAGACATTCAACATTTCACAAACACATACCAACAGCTTGAAACACGTAGAGGAGAGCAGTCTGCTGCTAATCTTCTCCGACAGAAACTTCAAGAATCTGGTATAGGGTTTGATGATTATCCTGGAAGCGACTACTATGGCACAACCCCGCCCCACCATAGCCAGGCTCAAGGACACATGCTGAATAGACAGCATCAGATGTCCTCTAGTAGGTCCAGTCTGTCGCCACAGGATTCTAAATCATCAGATAGCCTCGTGCCTAAAGGCTATTTCCCATCTGGCAAGAAAAAGGGCAGGCCTGTAGGGAGCGTGAACAAACAAAAACGGGCCCAGAACCCAGCCCAAACACAGGCGCAAGGCCAGTCTCAAACCCAGGCCCAGAACATGACTATGAGTGGTCCTCCAGCTCCACTGACTCCAACTCCAGCTGCTACAACACCTCCTCCGTCAGAGCAGACCATAAGCACATCAGTACCTGTTGTCCCCCCTCTTATTGACCTTCAAAACACTCCCCCGCTTGCACCACCTGTTTTGACCCAGGTAGTAAAAGTAGATGTTGAAAGTGAGGACACACAGCCAGAGGTCGAAGTGAAACCTGCAAGGAGGAGGCGCAAAGGTGTGAAAGATGAAGACGGCCCGCTAGAGGCAAGAGGTCGTCAAAGGAGGAGGAGGAGAGGAGCCACAGCGTCGACTTCAATAGCTAAAGATGACTCCGAAAATCTTTTGGGGGCAGGAGGGAACCTCAGCGCTAGTAGAGTACCTGTGGATCCAAACAGGAAGGGCCCGTTTGTTCCGCACATACATGTGGAGAAAAAAGTACCAGAGATTGGGGCAGTGTGCACCATTGTAAATGCTGAGGAGGAAAAGATGAAAGGGGAGCGTAGTGCAGTCGGAGGGAAAGCGAGCGGGAGTGGAATTGATTCTCTCCTGACCTCAGCGCTTTCCTCCCAGTTATCTCGGAGAGACAGAGAGACAGAGAAAAGGGAGACAGACGAGGTGGAAACAACACTTCAGTCAGGGAAAGCACTCCCTTCATCTGGCTATGTTGTTTCAGGCCCTGTGATTACAGAGACCAATCACTCTGGCCGTCTGCTTTGCTGCCTCTGTCAGAAATGGGCAAATTACAAACACCTCGGAGATCTCTACGGGCCTTTCTATCCAGCTGAATATGCAGCAAAGCTTCCCAAGAATCAGCCCCAAGTCAGACAATGTCTAGCAACCACCGGCACAAACAAAACGGGACCAAACTCAGACATAAGCTCAAACTCTTTGAGCTCTTTCCAAGACACACAAACACAAGACGCTCCATTCAACCAGCCCTACAATGAGAGTTACTATTCCATGGGATTCGATTCAAACCCAACATCTTTTGCCTCTACATTTAGAACTGCCTCAGTAGCCGGTAGAGATGAAATGATGATGCATATGTCTGCTTGGTCCTGCCCCACCACCAGTAAAACACCATCCCTCTCCTGGGACATGAACCTGGATATCAGACCCATACCTGAGTTAAAGAGAGAGCCGGACCTCGAAATCGACCAGCAACAGACTCAAAAGCAGATTCAGCAGCCGCCAGACGAAGCTCAACAACGACCTCAACACAGAAAGCTGACCTCACACCCTCGCTTCAAAAGGAGGCACAAATCGAGTGAGGATTCCCCCAGAATGGTGCCATCCAACAGCAAAGCTTCCCTGCCCTTCCAGCCCCCTCCCCCAGCCCTGGACTCTCTGGGACCCCTGGCACAGCTCGCACAGCTCCCTCAGATGCCCATGGACCCGGAGGAGCTGTGGGTCCACGAAGGATGTATAGTATGGACCAGTGGAGTGTACCTTGTCAATGGGAGGCTGTATGGCCTACAGGAGGCACTAGATGGCGCCAGAGAAACAGTGAGTGCCTTCTATGTTACCTGAATCTGTTTTGGGATACCTCAGGTTTTTGACTCATTTCTGCTGTAGACCTTCGTCATATTCCAGATTTCACTTGACATAGCAGCTGGTTATTCTGTAAGGAATGAAATAACGTTCGTTCTCTACAGAAGGACGATTTTATTACTTTCTAGAAATGCCTTTTTTATAATAAAGATAAAGTACAGGGGGGTCGGGTATTCACATGTTCTATGTCAGAGCTGTAGAGCCATGATTTAAACATACGTTTGTTTAATCTAATAAACTGTTTAGGTAGCTGTTTTAGGATAGTTTGTAATTTAACATTTTTGGTTTACTTAATCCCCTCTGTTTAAACGTCCTGGAAGCTTCATGAGAGAATCATTTCTGCTCTGAGTTAACGAGATACTGGTTCATTCAAACCCCATCAGTAGCTCTCAGACCAAATCCATCTCTCTGGAGACGCAGTAAAAAGGTGATTCCTTTCCAAAACATAAACTTCGACGATTTGAGTCCATTCATGTGTCGGGGGCGGGTTCAGGAAGTAACCAGCGTTTTGTGTTTTACAAGCAGAAATCTAAATGACAAACAGGTGCACCTCTCCTGAAACTCTACATTTCTTAGAAATAATGTTTTTCACTGCAGCAGTCGGTCAATGCAAAGTATACTTTTTGAATGCTTTCTGAAACTCTACCAAGAAGGTTTTTTTTACTGAGCCTACCCAGAAAACCCTCCAACACTTAGCGTCTCTCATATCTGATGTGGGGCCAGATTGAGGCGGTTTACCGGCCTGATGTAGCCCCCGGGCCACCAGTGGAATATGTCTGCTTTACAGGATGTTATAAAAGTGTTTTATATTTATAGATTTGTGTTTCTCTTAAGTTATGATTCACCTTCTGCTGCACTTTAAAGATGTATTGTTTCTGTTCGTCTCTGCCCAGTGCTGCTCGTACTGTGACATGGTGGGGTCGACCCTGGGCTGCTACAGTAAAGGCTGCACACTGCGCTACCATTACCTGTGCGCTATGGAAGCAGGTGAGAAGACACTGAGATATGCTGTTCCTGTCTGTTTATAGGAGCAGATTATACGTGGTAATACCTGTAGAGAGCTGATAGTTTCTGTCTCACATCCAGATTGCTCTCTGAATGAAGATAACTTTTCACTGCGGTGTCCGAAGCACAAGGTAAAGAAGGAGAGGTTGGTTTTGAACTCTGTTTTCATCTGACACTCACAGCCGTTACACTTCATGTCTTTACATTTTGTCCTATAACTCCATTTTCTTTCCCTCCCTCCCTCAACTCTCCTCTTCTCTTCTTCTCTCAGTTTACCCAGAGCATCCGGCCACCCAAGTCTGTGTATCTGGAACAGTCAGAGAGAGGCTGAGAGAAACACAGAGGAAGAAGAGATGCAGGACTCGTGGAGCTGTACGTTTTGTTTGTGTTTATGATATTTTTCTTTTCGGATGTTTTCAGTGTGTCATGTTGGACTTTCACATTTCTGTTGGTCAAATACTAAAGACTTTTCCTAGAGGTAGTGGGCCTCATTCACCAATATCTTTTTAAGTGTCTGTTAACATGTTTACACCTGCGTTCTTTAATTGATGAATGCCATGTCCTCACTTGTGCATGTTGTCCCTAATCAGTTATAAAATCCAGCTTCTTTTAACTCGGGATCATTTCTAAAATCAGGACATTCATACAACATAAAGACCTCGAAACCGTGCCTTGATATCGTCCAGATTCCATTTCTGTAACTCTTTTTAGTCACACTCACGCTAGGTGATGCACAGTACCGTGCCAAAGCATTGTTTGAACCAGAGACGTTTTAAGACACCCCCACACGGCCGTTTTGGACGCCCCTCGGTTTGCCAGATATGAGAGCAGTTATCAGGTCAAACCAACAGGTGTTGCAGCGATGGAAGCGGGCAAGAGAACTGGTTCAGATAGAAGTGATTGTACCCGACCTAAAAAGCCTCTGCATGTTTCTAATAAGCTCCACGAGCAGAAACGTGCTCAAACTAGGATCAATATTGGAGATGCTTTTGAAAAATGGAGAGAGGTTAGAACGCAGAAAGGTTTACAGACCGATGCAGAGCTGGATAAACACTGAAGCTTCAGTGTCCACCACATGGTGACCTGCGTGAGCATCCACTCTAGAGAGGAGGGGGGGGAGACAGCTCTCTGCAATGTTTAGAATTAAGACTGCAGTACTCATTTTAAACACTAGGGGTCAGAGTTACATATTGCTCCTTTAAATGTTCATAATTCCTTGAGTGTTCATAGATTTTGTTCATAGCTAATCAGAGACGTTTGGTCAAAGAAGGCGAGTCTCTGTTGACCTCCTTGTTTGTGTTTTCTTGCAGGTTGGTTTGGACATTAAAAAGAGGCGTGTTTGTGAAGCAGCCCCAAATGTGAAACGAGAGGACTGACATCTGTGATGGAGAACAAACTAAAAGGGAATGTACAATTTCTCAACAGGAATCAGCATTATTTACTTTGAAGAACACGGAGAACAGAAACCTTTTTTTTTTCTAAAAGAAGTATTTGCTCTTTACTTAAAAGCAGAAAAAGAAAAAAAGACTTGGACATGCAACTCAAAGGAGCGGATCTACACTTTAAAAATACAAAAAAAACAAAAATAAAATGAGACGTCAGGACTGACGGAGGAGCTGAAGGAACTTTCCTGTAAAGAACAAAAGAAACAAACTCCCTCTCTGGGCTCACGTTGGTTTTCCTCAAAGTGTTAAACGCTTCATCATTATTTTTATATTTTCTTTGTCTTTTGATCGTTGAAGACGAGTTTCACGAGCAAGTTTGGAAGAAGAGATTTTTGTATTTTATCTTATATTAGGATGACCACAAGTATTATTATTTTAGTCCTCATTATTATTATTATTTTGTATCCTCGTCGTTATTTACTCATGAAAATGAAATGGATGTATCTGACTTTAAACAATATCAGACTTTTTTTTTTTTTCATTCCTGGAGAGGGGGGGCGGAGCCAGAACGACGTCGTCTGGAATGTCAGGGTCGAAGTTTGCCACAAAGACATTATTGCCTTGGAGAACGGACATTTGTTGCCTTTCAAAACAGTCACGTGTGCGAATGGTTAGCGAGCGAGCGAGCGTGTGTGTGTGTGCGCGAGTGTGAAAATATCTGGGTCTTTGATTCCATGTTTTGGTCCTTTTAAAAAGTGTTCTTATTTTTCATCGCTGGGGTTTTTACGGTACAGATAGTATTCACGGATATTCAGACGGACACAATCTTATTTTTCAAGTACAAAAAATGTTCGTTAAGTTGCGAGGAGAAGGACGGCGTTGGGAGAGGAGGAACAAAAACACTATGGACTTATGAGTGTCGGCCATCTTTAACTGCAGAAGATGACGGACATGACGCTGAGGAGCGGGAAAAAGTCCCGCAAAGGAAGCTACGTTTAACTGACAGAAGTCGAAGTTAAAAAACTTAGGAGATGGTGTCATAGAAACGGCTGTGATTGGTCGACCGTTCCGGCCAATCGAAGCGAGCCTTACCAAGTACTTTTTGAATTGTTTCATCCTTCAGCAAGCGATTTGATTGGACGAAGCTAAATCCATTCAACAGACACATTGCCATGAAATTCAAAAACACGGAGTCGTACATGGTGTTGTCGTATCATTTTTTATTGTTATTCTTGTAAAAAAAAAAAAAAAAGCTGAGAAGAAGACAGTTACACTATCAAAAACCATGCTGTATCAGAAACCTGTCAATATGTATATGAAATATGAATACACAGAAAAAATGCTTCAAGAATTCTCTTCTTATTTCTGAATCATTCGTGTCGCCGAAGCGTCTCATTTAAACCTCTCATGACGCTTTCTTCCCCACTTCCAGGCTCCTCCCTCTTTGCTCTTCACGTATTCGCACATTTACAATCTCTCTCTCTGTCTCTTTTTCCATCACACGCACACCTACGTTTCCTCTTTCCCATGTTTTCCATCCCATCTTTGCAGCGTGATAGCCACATTCTGACTCCCTCAGCTGTATTTAAAAGATTGGTTATTCAAACTACATAGGATACAGTGATGTGTGTGATTGTATCATGAGAGTGATACACAGAATCAAGACGTCTGAGGGTTGTGGAGGGTGCACGCTTGTAGATTGTAGCTGTTTTCATAGTGCAATTTTGCAACAGCGCCGTAACAAATACTCAGTTTTTCTATAACAAGAGAGCACAGCAGAGGAGGAGCTCCACATACACACACCGTCAGACATGCACACACACACAGCGCTGTTCTCCCCCCCGCTGGCTCCACCGATCCTGTTTCATCCCTGTAACATCTCAGTTACTTCCTCCCACGGCACAGTGGTGGGATCACGCCTCCTGATATTCACATTGAAGGCTAACGTCACAGGGACGTAAATATCACGTCTTGAAACAGCAGTCTGAACAATCCAAGACTGACTTTAAACCTGCAACCACAACCGTCTTTCTACGAAACATTTGGAATATTTGTTTTTATTTATTTCTATAGAAATGGTCAATTCTTCAGGCTACATTCAAACTTGGGTTATATGTTCTCTCTCTGTAGTCAGAGATTGTGTTTACCTGTCAATCAAAAAGCTGACATGTCTGATTTTTGTGAGGTTGAAATGTTTCTTCTCATGCAATCACAGTTTAGTCATGAAAGATGTCGACAGGTCTGCCAGATGTGTGGCTTCACTTTTTCTCCGTCAAATGAAACTCAGGTTGGCTCTTCATTGAAGGAAAACAAATATTACAATAATTTAGTAGCAAAGGCTTAAAGAAGGACCATGTTTGAACAAGGAGGTGGTGAATCATAAGATTGGTTTAAAGAGCAGTGACCGAGGTTTCTGTTCCTGTAAAAGCTTTTTAAAGCTCGCTCGGAGAGAGGACAACCCAACCTGACTATTGAATCAGGAATACTTAATTAATCCCAGGGAGAAATGTGGTCGTTACAGTTGCTCTTAAACACAATATAGCAGAAGGAAAAATAGAAATAATAAGCAATAAGTACCAAGTGATGGCACCTGACCGTACTAAAATGGGCAAACAGTGTAGATATCGCAGCTTTGTCACAGTATGGCACACGTGTCTAAACAAATTGTTGACCCCCCTACTGACAGATTGCACAGTTCAAGTCTAAAATAAGTCCAGGTTTAAATAGTCCAGGATTTTTCCGAGCAAGCGTGTGACTCTCAAAGGGAGGAGTTACAGAGTTTGATGGTCACAGGCAGGAATGACCTCCTGTGGCGTTCTGTGGTGCATCGTGGGGGGATCAGTCTTGCACAGGTGCTCCTGTGTTTTGCCAGCATGTAGTGGAGTGGGTGGAAGACATTGTTCAAGATGAGAAGATACAGCGAAGTGTGTCATATGCATCAGCAGTAAATCTTAATGTAGCAGAATCAAGTCGTCTTAGGAGTGGAGGGTGCATGCCAATGGAGTATGTCACCATAGTCCGAAACATAAAAGCTGGATCCACAACCCTCTCAAGACCGAGTCAAGACCACACTAACCGAGACCAAGACAAACTACAAAGGCATTGAAGTTATCCTTGTCTTAGAAGGAGGCGCGTTTCCTTCTAATCACAGTATTGACGTGGAAAAACAGCCTGTCAGAGGTGGTCTAGTGATTTAAAACCTGGGGTCCGAGACCGAAACAAGACCGAGTAAGAATGCTTCTTCAGATGTTGAGAACGACTCAAAGGAGAATGTGGTTGACTGCATGAATTAATAACACACACGGAGAGCGCCCTCTGCTGGAGTCCCCTCCCAAAGCCTGATTTATCTCTGAATATTGTTGCACACATTCAGTACTGCAAAGCAATATTGTCCCGTGTTGCAGTGTGTCCCCGACATTTCAAGGTCATGTTTATTTCCACTTGAGTTCTGTGTACAGTAATGAGGCTTCAGGCGAGGGTGCTGAAAACATGATTAGATGTGACAGACAAAAATGAGTCTAGGAATGAAAATGAAAACAGATGGAGCAGAGTAGTCTGATTTGGATTTAATCAGATGGATTAAAGATGTGGAGAGTGTGTGTGTGTGTGTGTGTGTGTGTGTGTGTGTGTGTGTGTGTGTGTGTGTGTGTGTGTGTGGATCATACAGACAGACCGTTAGCAGAGGTCAGTGTGACGGCTGCAATCCTCCATCCTCCTCCTCTCTGATGAAGACGAGCACAGACGGAGGACTGGATGTTTCTGCTAACTTCTCCCTTCACCTGATGAGGAAACTGAGGACAAAGTACGACAGGCTTTAGCAGGCAAGTATTTAAAAAGTGATTGTCTTTTGTGCAAATGAATTCACTGCTGGACGTCAGGTACTTAGAGGTTTTGGTTTTAAGCATGGTGACAGAAATGTTCCTCTGATAAAGAGGTCTGTCTTCCTACCAATTATCCACGCTGTGCTGATTTTCTGTCAGGGTCTTTTTATTCTTCAAATGTGATTATTCATGGAAAACCCCCGCACCTTCTCTTTTCAAACACCTCACTAATCATCTCGGAAACTAAGAACACGCTGCTCGTATTGTTAGTGACACTCAGGAGTGGAGGTGTGTTAGAAGAGGAGAAGATTGACCGTGAACAACTTGAGCTGCTTTTCACCTGCTGCACTAGCAGAGTGCTGATGTGGTTGAAGTTGAAAACGGAAGATTTTCTTTTCAGCAAGATTGAAAAACTGATTTTAGACAAATGAGGACCTGCATGTTTTCTCTGTTTATTCTTTATCACATATCAAATGCTGCTGACATACTTATTCAACTTAAGAAAGAACCCACCACACTACTCTTGCTTTAAAATAGTTTCATTAATAAATCGAGCTCCACTCTTTCGTCACACTGAAACACACAGGTGATTACATTAAGAGCTTCTTTATCTCTGAACTGAAACATCTGTTCAAAAAGACTCACCCCTATAACCACAGGTTTGACATCTATCTTATCATTGAACGCTGATGAGTGTTTAATAAGTGTGTACTTGTGTACGTATCAAACAGAGGACTTTAGTTGTATGAGTCATTCACCAACAGGGGACCTGGCTGTTGAATAAACTTTCCCTGGTGGAGAAACTCCAGATAATGCTCAGACCCTTTCAGGACATTCAGTTCCTGATATGTTTGTGACTTTCCTTCCACACATATTCCTTTCATCATCATCACACTTCACAGCAGGATACCTGGCTTGGTCAGGTGGGTGGGTGGAGGGTGCACCTGGTAAGAGCTTGCAGAAGGAGTGTGGTTATATTTTCAGGAATTTCTGAATTTCCCAGGAGTGCAATGCATGCGTGAAAAGCTGTTTTTGTATTATATAACGTGTCTCTTTGCAGATAAAATGAATAAATAAATATTAGACCTGGATTTTTTTTGAGTGAAGCAGCTATTGCATTTGAATATTGTCCTTGTGTATTTCCTCCGGCAGCCCTGAACCCCCCTCATCATGACATTCCTGCAGCAGGTGCGTTCCCCTCGCCTCTCCTTCATCCAGACCGTCGTGTCTCTCTTTCTCGGGGGCAGTGCCCTCATGTCCTCCTACTGGTGCGTCGGTCAACAGAAAGTGCCTAAGCCGCTCTGTTCGCCCACCAAGCACAGCAACTGCATTCCTGTCCCCGGCGTCTCCAACTCCTCCAGCATCCAGTTCTCCTGGGAGACGGGGGACGACCGCTTCGTCTTCCCCACCTTTCACACCGGCCTGTTCATCACCTGTGAGGAGAACATCTACACAGACGCCTGGGGTAAGGAGCAGGAAGAAGAAGAAAACCTTTTGGTTGATGTAGGAATGTTCAGTTGTCTAAAAGAAGAGAACATGTGTGTAAATAGTAGCGTGAGTAACTGGTGGACTTCTGTGTTGCCCCTTTGAGGGTGACGACCATTTAACCTGATAAACACTAAGTTAACAAAACGTTTGTATTCAAAAAGGAAGTGAGCTAAGTGGGCTGTAACTTTAAGTTAGTCCCTCATTTGTTGCTCGTTTGTTGGAATGGTTTTCCCTTTAACTAGTGAAGTAGTAGTTAGATCGTATATAATCCTCAGTCACTTCATATTCTTCCAGTTTCAGATCTGTCCTCCAGCCCGGGTGTTCTTAAACGCACGATTGTGTGTACAACCGCTGTGTGTACTTTTAACTCATGCTGTACATCATCAGCTGTCCATGTAAACCAACACAGCAGTGATAAGCAAAGTTAACAGCAGAGATTGAATGAAACTGATGGAGCACACAGAGGAGATCAATGAATGTTGACAAAATGGGATCTAAGTGAAGAAGTCTTGATGAAGCTGAGAAATAAAAGTATACATTTCTACAGTTTTATATCAGAATCATTTCCATAAGTCATATTATCAGATCAGATTGTTCGAGGATATCCCCGAGGTGAGCTGCATGGAAACACAAAGTGAGTTCAAACTGTCTCAACTGAGGCACGATAAATACAGGTCACAGCAGGAGAGGAAATCCAAGGTGATGATATGAACCGAAGCCTGAGGTGTGTTGATTTGTGTGTGCGTGTGTGTGTGTGTGTGTGTGTGTGTGCGTGTGTGCGTGTGTGTGTGTGTGTGTGTGTGTGCGTGTGTGTGTGTGTGTGTGCGTGTGTGTGTGTGTGTGTGCGTGTGTGTGTGCTCAGCCCAAAGAGGATTATCATCAGTGTGTTTTCTGTTGCAGAGATTTAGTCTTCATGACTCAATGATGGATTAGAAACCCAGAGAGAGAAAGGTTAATAGGATTCACAAACACCGGCCGGGTTTTCACCGTTTCTCATCTGCAGCTGATTTGCAACAGATTTTAAGGATTTAGTTTGAATGATACCAAAGTCCAAAAATATTACCTGGCTGATGTGATCATATATTCATCCTCTCCATTAAAGCCTTATGTGTTTTTACCAGAAATGTCCTTTAATATAAATCATGTAAAGATTCATTAGAAACACTGATCAGAGGGTCCGGCAGTGACAGCAGTTATAATCTTAATAATCTGCACATGTGTTAATGTGAATTACATGTTTTATTAAGAAGTCCAAATATTAAAACTAAAAATACAGTTTTTTAATGTATACTTGTGTAGAGTGTAGTTAGAGCCACCAGTGAACCTAACCAGCACGTCTTTGGACTGTGGGAGGAAGCCGGAGTATCCCAGTACTCCACACAGAACGGCTCCTGTCTCCAGGAAGCTTCTCGCTGTGAGGCAACAGCGCCAACCGCTGCACCACCTTCAGCCTCCTGAGAGATGAATCCACTTAAATTTAAGAAAGCATTTGCAAATAGAAATAACAAATGCCATTAAAAAGTAAGTTTGGCAGGTTCAACAATTAGACAAAACCCCTGTTTAGTTAGGAAACATTGCAATGTTGTAGTAAACAATCAGATTTAATTCAATGAACTGAACATTTCTTTGCAGGGAGCCGGACTGTATAAGGTGCACAAGTGTAGCATGAAAATGTTTTCCTCACTTCCTCCTGCTTTGTGTAGTAACATCTGTTTTGAGCTTCCGTAATTCAGAGCTGATTATTGCAGCTGCTGCGTAAACAGGCCGCAAAGAAGATTAACCGGCTGCAAGAACAGGTTGTTGTTTAACACACAGGAAAAAACAGATTATAAGATGGAAACAAAAAGATAACGTGCTAAAATAAATCAGCTAAATGAAATAACTCAAAACTATAGTAGGCATGCTGAAGTTTTCTTGCACCCCAGACATTCAAGATTTAAAGCAAACACATCTTATAATCTCCCAGAAGGTTAAACACAAAGCAAACTGTAACCTCGCTGTGACCAACCTTACTACACGAGCAGCATTTAGAGAAACACTAAAGAATAAGAAACATCCTGAAAGAACAAACACAGACATTTAGAGAAACACTAAAGAATAAGAAACATCCTGAAAGAACAAACACAGACATTTAGAGAAACACTAAAGAATAAGAAACATCCTGAAAGAACAAACACAGACATTTAGAGAAACACTAAAGAATAAGAAACATCCTGAAAGAACAAACACAGACATTTAGAGAAACAGGCAGTTTGACAAAACACAAGAAAATGTTCTGATTTCCTTGATCTGTTTTTTCTCCTTTTGCAGCATTTGTTTCTCTAGACGCTGCAGGAATGAATCACATAATGAAAAATGTGTTTTTTTGTGTTTAGTCTATTTGCATCTTAAGTCGCAGTGTGCTAAGCTTTCAGGGACACTCATTTAGCCCTAAATACGGTGCAGCTGTCATATAAACACAGCGGTAAACAAGCCAGAAAGAAGCTTAGCCGTCTGCAGAAACAGGTTGTTTTCTACTTTTTGTTTCCTGTATTTAAATTAGCGTTGCTTCATGCAGGCGAAACTCCTTCTTTTAGTGGTTGAAAGGTGATAATAAAAGGTTGAGGAGTAAACACCGATCCTTCCTGATTCACCAAACAAACGTCATCATCCATCAGGTGAACTCGGGCCGTGTAAACATGTTTGTCAAAGTGGTGATGGACACTGAAGGTAGATTATTTAGTACTATTTTACACTTTAGAAGATAGTGAACAGATTGTTCACAGTGCATCATCCTTTCAAACATAGAATCTGAAAATGTTGCTCATTTATTTTGGAACTGTCCTCTCTCTGAAAACTTTTGGAGACAGATTTTTGATGCACTTCACAGAATATTTACCTCGAGGTAACGAGAAGCAAAAACAAGATCTGTACACCAAGAAGATCCCGTTTGAAGGATTTATCAAAAAGTGAAGTTTCAAGCCAACATGCTCTTACCCTTCCCAACTTTTGACACTGGGAACAGTAGCAGAGAGAACTCCCATGATTCCCCGCTAGCCTCTACGTCATTTTGTTATTGTTTGATTAAGAGCCCCCTGGCGGCGGATTTTACATACTGTGCGTTTAAATCATCATATTTTGTCCAATGCAAAAGAAAATGGGACTCAGTTTCCACTTCGTTCAAATCACACGTCTCACAAAGTCTATTTTCTTCAATCGAGCGATTTCATTGGCCAGAGGGAGAATACCAGATCTGATCTGTGCGAGCGAGGATCTTTGGCCCCTAGATAAACAACATGTGACATATAACTCAGGCAGACATTTATGTTTGATCTGTACGTGTCCTTCATTTTGTCTTGATTTTTGTGGTTAATAATGTTCTTTCCCTGATTTTTTCGACCTCCATTTGAATTTGTGTTTTTGGTTTCTAGAGGAGAAGTGTCGAGGGTTTTATACTCTGACTCCAGGATCTGAAAAAGGTAAACGTAATCTTCATTCGTGGGCACTTTTCTCTTTGTGCGTTTCAAACCATAAAACCTTCACCTGTGTTTGTGCTCCTCTCTCTCTCTTTGTTTCTCTGCAGCCATGCTGTGGCTGTCTGTGTCCATGGAGCTCATGTATGTCGGCCTGCTGTTCATCAGCTGCATCCTGCTGTCCATGCAGTTGTGTATCAGGGCCTGGTGTCCGTCCACGCAGCGCTGGGGTCAGCTGCTCAACGCCTTCGCCGCAGTCTTCACGGTCCTGGGAGGTACACAGTGTTCAATCAAATCATGGATGTTTATTGATTACCTTTTCATGTGTTTTTAAATATATTTGTCGATGATTTTATGTCCGAGAGGAAGTTTGTAAAATGCTTAATGTCGGTGGATGCTTTGGTTTAGTGGCACGTATCCAGACGCGCTGGGTCAACTGCTCGTGGCCCCAGAGGGCTGACAAACTTACAACGAAACAGTGGCCCAAAATATGCAAATTTTGCAACGACAGTAGGACACCTCCCTAGCGGGGCCCCATCTGACAGCACTCATTCTCATTGCCCTGCTAAGCGTCACATGCATTATTTCTGTAAAAAGCCAAAGTTTGTGGATGAAAGTCGACAAAGAAAAATGAAGAGGGACTATCTGTCACAGGAGGAAAAATGAAACGGGTAAAAAGAGGAAGAGGAGTAAGTGTCGGGACTCTGGCAGACATGATGGTGATGAACGCTGGTTGGAGGGCCCTCAATAGATTTTTGCCTAGGGCCCCAACAGACCCTGGGATCGCCACTGCACGCATCTATTTGTTGTTGATACTTGTAACTGAAAAACAAACCAGCTCCCGGTGTAACCTGGGCAGAGGAAGGGGACAGATCCTCTGTGGGGGTCACACTCTGCTCGACCCGCCGGTCCTCTTCTCGCAGCTCATAGTTAAGTTTAGTCCTTGAATAAAACCTTGAACTTTTTTAACTCAGTGAAATAAACGTGGGTATGTAGAGTGATCACTCAGAACATTTTATTCTTGTGAAATTATTAATCTACTTTTCTATATTAACATTTTTCAAATCCAGACATTGGGTCATCAATAAATCCATACATACTTTTGTGTCTCCACAGGTCTGGTTGGGATGGTGGGTCACATGATGTACATGCAGGTGTTTCAGACCACAGCATCGATGGGACCTGAAGACTTCAAGCCTCACAGCTACGGCTACTCCTGGGCTTTCTAGTGAGTTCTTTAAACGCACTGTGCACGTAAAGTCTGACTGAAACTGCACAAGATCAACGTCTTCACCTTAACCTTTCTGTAGTAGTGGCTTAAAGGAGCAATAGGTAACTCTGACACCTAGTGTTTAAAACATTAGTGAGAGCTGTCCCCCCCTCCTCTCTAGAGTGGATGCTCACGCAGGTCACCATGTGGTGGACACTGAAGCTTCAGTGTTTATCCAGCTCTGCATCGGTCTGTAAACCTTTCTGCGTTCTAACCTCTCTCCATTTTTCAAAAGCATCTCCAATATTGATCCTAGTTTGAGCACGTTTCTGCTCGTGGAGCTTATTAGAAACATGCAGAGGCTTTTTAGGTCGGGTACAATCACTTCTATCTGAACCAGTTCTCTTGCCCGCTTCCATCGCTGCAACACCTGTTGGTTTGACCT
This sequence comes from Tautogolabrus adspersus, assembly GCA_020745685.1. Classification (NCBI taxonomy): domain Eukaryota; kingdom Metazoa; phylum Chordata; class Actinopteri; order Labriformes; family Labridae; genus Tautogolabrus; species Tautogolabrus adspersus. Next base: position 25,628,479 of record CM036553.1, read on the forward strand.
GATAACTGCTCTCATATCTGGCAAACCGAGGGGCGTCCAAAACGGCCGTGTGGGGATGCCTTAAAACCGCCTACCTTCTCTGGTCCAAACAAATCCAGACCATTCAGGACCAGAATCTAAAGTTAGAAGGAGGACATACTGGCTGCTGCATTGTTGTCAGAGAAGCCAGCACTTCAACATAGCATGTTTCCTTAATGTCTGATCATAGAGTAAGCTCACTTCATCATTTCACTCTCTACACAGCTCACTGATTGGACCTTTAACTTTAAGTTAAGTTTTTTAAGTTAAGTTAAGTTAAAATCTACAGCGAGCGACTCGATTGGATCAAGATGTTATAAAGCTGTGAAGTAGCGATTTCTTATTTTTGTTTTTTACCGAGGCTCGGATGGGGGGAGAAAACTGGCTACCCCCGGCCCTGCTTAGTTTCACACGTCCTGCACAGGTTTGACATCACAGGAACACAATCAAAGTCCATGTTTGTGATTCATTTCCTGTTCCTGTCTGTCTCAGTATGGCCTGGCTCGCCTTCACTGTCTGCATGTCCGCCGGCGTCTCCACCCTAAACAACTACACCAAGAAGGTCCTGATGGTGGGACCCCGGCATTACTCCAGCCTCAACCCCTGCAGCTTCAACTTTGTGGGGCTCCTCCCACCATACTACACACCTGCCAACCCAGACAACGCCATTTCCCACCTGTCTCCTTACTACGCGCCCCCTGCCATGACGATACCGCCCCCTCCCCCGAGGCTCACACACTCTGACTCCTTCCCTCCTCCCCTCTCTCACCTTGCACCTGCATCACCTTACCACCGCCTCTCCCTCCCCTCTCCATCGCTTGAACCGCCTGTCTCTGTCCACATGATGCTGCCGGGACACCAGGAGGAGCACTACGAGCCGGAGGACGACTTCAGCCCACTTTGAGCTTCTGTCTCTGCACAGACTGATGTTCAGTTTTATGTTGAGTTTGTTTTTCTTTATGTGTTCTGTGTTCTGAGTTTACCAGGACATATGAATCCAGAAAGAAGATGTTTCTGTCTCTGTGTTTAAATAAAGAAGGAAAATGTAAAAGTGGTGGACGTGTTTGCAGATAGTTCAGACATGCATCACAAAGTGTTTCACGCACACACAAAACCAACACATCAGGAAATCATTTGAGAAAGTGTGTGAGAATGGTGTTGACCTATGAATGGTGTGTATGAAACTACAACACATTAGATTAGAAGGTTAAATGGGTCAGAGAAGGTCGGGGCATCGGGGATTTAAAATGTTACCGTCAATCAGGGGCGCCGTCTGGGGGAGAAAGGTTAGGACGATTCTAAGGGCCCATGACTGATAGGGGCCCTCAGAATATTTGAATTTCTTTTCAATTTCAAATTGTTTTAATTTGTTCATGGGGCCTAAAATCCCTGGTGTCACCCGTGTCGTCAGTTACTGATCTTAAATTGTTGCTTTAACACTAGTTGACAATAAACAATAGTTTTTATAGGTCTGACGTTGCAGAAGTGGGCGGGGCAGAGAGTTGTATGTAGTCAAAGTCAGCTCGCACTGACTGTAAGACAAAGCTCACGATTTTAAAGCTCACACTGTCAACCCGATTGTCAAACAAGACTTGAGAGCTCACGAGTTATATCAGGATGGAGCATTCACAATTGTCAATAGAAAACTCCCCACAGACGGAGGTTGAAGTCAGACGTACGCATATTTCAGTTGTCTCATTAGCACTGCTCTAATACAAACTCTCTCTCTCTCTCTCTCTCTCTCTCTCTCTCTCTCTCTCTCTCTCTCTCTCTTTCTCTCTCACCCACACTCAACATCACTGATAACCACAATCTAACCAGCAGCTTAATCATAACAAATATTTCCTGTCAGCTGGAGGTCTGCAGACATTTCCAACATTTCTTTCATGATCAGAGGGGAAAGACACATTGAATAAGCATGCCTGCTGTTGCCATGGTGATTATGGATGCTGTAGTAAGTTCATGCAGGTGAAATCCGACAAACCCTAAAGTCTGGTAATCGGCTCGTGTCTCTTACTGTGCATGTGTTTGCAGCCGTACGACCAACATTTCAAGCATGTCAGAAAATCATCCGACCAGTCGGGAGGACGTGTTGGCGGTCGTGCCTAAGTGTACACTGCATGACTAACGATATCCCATTGACTGAAATTCGTCTTGACCTTGAAATCAATAGTGCGACTCAAACATCAGGTCTCAATCGTCCTGAAATGGTGACAACGTCTGACTTTAGACGTCTAGACCTCTTCTCAACAAATTACAAACTCTAGTGTTCAACGGGTTTTTGATGGTTCATTATGTCAAACCCGTTTAGCTGACGTCACCCTACATAGCCTGGTTTAATTAACCCACCTCACAGATATATGTTTTATGTATTTTTAACAAAGTAATCTCAGAGAGATTCAATTTACGAATTAATAATCTCTAAAGATGAGTTTTCGTTTCACGGATCATGTATGGCTCCTTTTCTTTTTTTTAATGGCACTAATACGCCACCATACCACAAAAACAATGACTTTTGACTTCGGGGAAACTAACCCATCCGAGGAGCACTTGAATGCAGCACGGTCATTACAGTTTATTGTGTCGTACTTTTCAAAGCAGCAGATTTGACCTGCAGCTCTGAGGGCCCTCAGGTAAACAGCACGGACTCAGTATAAACGTGCCTGCAAGCTTCAAACTAATTAAGGCTAATTAACAAATGTCTCGTGACCGTGACCCCTCCCCGTGTCAAAGAAAGGTCATCGGGTCTCTGAGAGCAAAACCTGTATCAACCAAACGTCCAATCTATTAGAAGATGAATCATCATTCTGATACGTGTATTTGGATTTATTTCATTCTCGCCGTCATGGCTCCCCTCTGTGTGTGTTTCTCAGCCGTCCAGGTGAAGAAAACACCTGAGCAGCTCGTGTTACCGCGGGTCACCTGCTCAGCCCGGAGGATCAGGGCTGTGTTTGGTTCTCTGGTCGACAGTAACGTTCATGCAAAAGGTAAGATCGAGTTATTTGTTGCATTAATGTCCCTCCAAACCTGAGACGGAAGGTAAAGATGATTTCTAACCACCTGGTCTGTGGTTTACAAAGAGCTCACAGGGTTTGCTTTGTGTGCTCTCAGACCTGACAGGAGCTCTGATCCCAGTGTCTCAGTCTGAGGAGTCCTGTGGAGTGAAACTGAGCCGAGAGAGAAACCAGAACCTCTCCTTCTCCAGCAGATATGACAGCTGCTATGTTCACATTCAGGTACAATTAAATGTATCTGCTGAAAAAGGTGTTTCTTGTTTAGTTCTGCTGATGTTAACTAGGACTGAGAGAAACGATCCAGAGCTGTCCTCATACAGGTCAGTTTGCCATAAACTAAGAAGGTGTCCAAACCAGGCAGCAACCTCCGTGTTGAAAAATGAAGCGTATGTGTAATGTGTAAAATCCTGCAGTTCATCGATTGTCCACTAGAGGCTGGCTGCAGAAGCACAGGAAGTTAGATACACAATCGATGTTGAAATGAATATGGTGCAGGGATTTTATCTACACCCTTTTCTGCTGCTCTGGTCTACAATTGGGATTGCAACCCCTAACTGAAAGTGGACTACAGAAACCTGAACTGTTTCGTACTACCCTGGATGAATTGTATGAACAGTCGTACAATAAGTCTGTAAACTAGGGCTCTTAGGAAGAGAAAAAATCTGTTAACGAGAAATCAGCCGATATCTTTCTCTGACCTATCTTTGATCTGTAGAGATAGATAAACACATTGTGTTGATCCCTCAGTTATCAAACACGTGTGGAAAAGATTTCTAATGAAGACAAGATGCTCACTCGACTGGAAAGTCACTGAGCATGTACGAGCATCGCCGCTCGACACTCTGCAGAGTGATGGTGCTTGTTGTAATCCATATAGCGCCCTCTGCTGGTGACAGAGAACTGCAAGTGTAACACAATGATTCTCAATTGAAATGCTTTTTAAGTGGCAAAATCATTAAGAAATATCAGTGCATATATGCAATAATATTAGCGGATAGCGATGGTCACTTGATATGCTAAGATCGGCCGATATTATCAGCTAGCAAATCAATCGGTCGGGCTCTTCTAAAAACCACTGTTTCGTAAAGTCTTCAGAGGGAAACGCTGTGTTTTTGTATCCATGTGAATGCAGTATAGCTCATGTGGCGCCCTGACGTCCTCATTGTGATCACGTTTTGATCCTCAGGGCAGCAGAGCGGTCATCCCTCTGCAGGTGCAGCTGACAGGAAGGGATGGATGGTTCAGGGTGAACATCAGCTGTCCTCTGATAAAGAGACACAGCGAGAGGAGTCGACCTGACCCGACAGGTAAGTGGAGACGACCGACGGGCGTAAACACACTCACACACTCTGTTCTAGCTTCCATGTTTGAAGTCCGAGGGGGCACAGGGAGGGCTTTTTGCACAACACGTTGTATTTGATATAAGGACACTAAAGCATCGCTCTTCTCCAGCGTTACCTGGAAGCTGTGACGTTGAAAAAGCTTTACGAGTGGACTGTGGTCACCGACGCATTTCAAGTGAAGCGTGCTACAAACGGGGATGCTGCTACGATGCTCACGACTTCACCTGCTTCTACAGACTCAACGGTAAGATCTACGGTGACTGATTTATCACCTACCTCTGGGAATAAGAAACTTTTTGGCGTCTAAAGAGGACTTCTCTCTCTCTATCCGCAGCGTGCTCTCTGGACGGACACTTTGTGTTCTCAGTGCAGGCGGCAGACACAGACCCCCCCATCGACCCCCGCAGCCTCACGGTCCGAGATGAGCCGCAGTGTTTCCCTGAGATCACCACCGAGGACACGGCGGTCTTTAAGATCCGAGTGACAGAGTGTGGTGCAAAGATGAAGGTGATGATGTTGATCTTAAATAATATACATGAGGTTGTCGGATTAAAAAGAGAGTGTCTTTAGTTTGCAGGAGACATTTATTAATCGTGTTTTTGTTTGTGTAGATGGATGGAGATGTGATGATCTACGAGGTGGACGTGGAGGAGCTGCAAACTAAAGCAGACGCCAAACATTCACCTTTTAGGTGAGTTGTTTTTATCCACATCCTCTGAATATTACAATATCTGAAAGACAGCTCTCTACAATGTTTTGAGTTTGGACTGCAGTACCCATTTTAAACACTAGGTGTCAGAGTTAAATATTGCTATAGTTATATATTGAGTACAAAAAGGGTAATTTCAAACCGTTGAGTGCAGTCGTAGCTGAAAGCTGTAACCGAGTCTTTCAGATGTTTTTATTAAACATGTTATTTTTATTTTTTAAAGTCTGCAGGTCCAGTGTGAATACGACGCGTCAGATCTAAAGCGAGCAGCAGACTTGCGCTCCTTGTTTGCAGTGACCAACCCTCCGCCTGTGGTCGCACTGGGAACCATCAGAGTGCAGATGAGGATCGCTAAAGGTGATCAAACGCAGTGAAACAATGAATCCCTCAGGTGTTTGTTTCTGAATGCAGATGTCAAACCTTGAAACTGATCTGTCCCTTCAGACGCCTCGTTTATGTCGTTCTACCCCGAGGACCAGCTCCCTGTGAGGCTGCAGCTGCGTCAAGCTGCGTACGTGGAGATCGCCATCGCTCAGCCCTCCCCCGACCCCTCCCTCTCCCTGCGAGTTCGGGACTGCTTCGCCTACCCGGCGTCCCGACACTCTGTGTGGACGCTCTTGTATGACGGGTAAGATCGTACGTAAGAGTTGAGATTTTGTCTGGAGTTTATTTCAATCAGGATTTACAGTTTCTCCCCAACCCCCCAAAAAACACAAATAAGTTATAAGAATGTTGAACTTCCTACGCACACTCTGTAGGAAAACCTTTGGAAAAATTTCTGCTGACTGTTTTTGTCTCTCCTCCTGGGTAGCTGTCCTAACCCTGTAGACTCGATGAGGAGCTCCGTCCCCGTCGACAAACAGGGGAAGACCACCTCGCACTCCCAGACCAGGAGGTTTGATGTCAAGACCTTTGCCTTCTTGGACCCTCAAACAGGACACCCCAGTGGGGAGGAGGTAAGACACCCACACCCACAAATTGAAATCATGTTTTTGTCATTGCATCTCATTGTTTGTCTCTTTTCTGTTACCTTTGAATCTGATGATCACTTTTATTTCTTAAAGTTCACATACTATTCTCCAAGTTGAAATGCATGTCTGTGTTTAATCTCTTTCAGATGTACTTCTACTGCTGGGTGGAAATCTGCACGGATGAGATCGACTGTGATCAGCGTTGTGCCATCGTTTGTGAGTTTGAACATATTAGCAGCACATATCAGTGATTGAGAGAACTACTCAAAGGTGGAGTCAGAAGCATTGTTCGTTGCAGCTTCTAAACACAACATTCAAACTGAGCCCCTCCTCCTGGGCTCATCGCCTCCAGAAGCTCTCACTCACTGCAGGACGTAGTGTGTACGATTACTGATTGTACCTACATTGCAAGCTAACGCATGCTAGCACAAGCTAACCGCCGGTGTTTGTCACCTGCCTGTCCAACAGGAAGCAGACCAACTCCACGTCCACGGGTAAAAGCCAACACAAGGTTCACCCTTGTTTTAGAACGAGCTTTATCCGCTTGGTGTTTCTCCTCACTGTGATTATATTTTCTCTTCTTTGCTGCTACGTCAACGTCCGTCATATTCACCGGTTTGTATCACGTCCAATCACTAAATAGTATCCACTCCGAAACTCCCGTGCGCTCTCATTGGCTGGAGGAAACACACCAGCTCCCCGCCCAGAAACGTCCCGAGTCAACCAGAACAAACCAGAACAGTAAAATCCAGTCAGAGGACAGGGTCTCTGCAGACACGCGTACCTACCTTCGGATCAAGTTTAGCTTTCATGCTAATTTCCGACACATTAACATGGATGCAATTTGTTGATTAATGTGCACGATCCTAATTCAGTAACTTAGATAAATAAAATTGCACTTCTCCTCACGCAGCGTCTGAGAAGGAAAGAAAGAGAAGAGAGACGATATCAGAGAACGAGCAGGTCCAGCTGGTGTCTTTAGGGCCACTGCTGCTGCTGGGATCGAACAACACGGAGCTGGATACCAACACGGAGCTGGATACCAACACGGAGCTGGATACCAACACGGAGCTGGATACCAACACGGAGCTGGACGACAACACGGAGCTGGATACCAACACGGAGCTGGATACCAACACGGAGCTGGACAACAACACGGAACTGGATAACAACACGGAGCTGGATACCAACACGGAGCTGGATAACAACACGGAGCTGGATACCAACACGGAGCTGGATACCAACACGGAGCTGGATACCAACACGGAGCTGGATACCAACACGGAGCTGGATAACAACACGGAGCTGGATACCAACACGGAGCTGGATACCAACACGGAGCTGGATACCAACACGGAGCTGGATAACAACACGGAGCTGGATACCAACACGGAGCTGGATACCAACACGGAGCTGGATACCAACACGGAGCTGGACACCAACACGGAGCTGGATAACAACACGGAGCTGGATAACAACACGGAGCTGGATAACAACACGGAGCTGGATAACAACACGGAGCTGGACAACAACACGGAACTGGATACCAACACGGAGCTGGATACCAACACGGAGCTGGATACCAACACGGAGCTGGATACCAACACGGAGCTGGATAACAACACGGAGCTGGATACCAACACGGAGCTGGATACCAACACGGAGCTGGATAACAACACGGAGCTGGATACCAACACGGAGCTGGATACCAACACGGAGCTGGATAACAACACGGAGCTGGATACCAACACGGAGCTGGATACCAACACGGAGCTGGATACCAACACGGAGCTGGATACCAACACGGAGCTGGACGACAACACGTGTGCGAAACAAAACACAGGTGAGGCGTACGGGCGAGACCTGAACGACAGATCATTAGAGGTTGTCGTTGTCCCGGTAACAGATCTTTACACTTTGATATGATCCTGGTAAAATATTCATACATTCATCATCTGTAAATATTATCGACCTTTGTCAGATATACTCGGAGTTAAACCTTTGTGTTTGTCGCTCAGCGTTTCAGGCGACGGTGTATGTTCTCTCTGGAGTTGGTGCTGCCCTCCTATTGGTCCTGCTGCTCACTGCGTGGTCGAGCATCAGGAAGTGGAAGAAGACGGATGAAACCTCAGAGTGAACTCTGTGAATAAAATATTTCACCATTAATGGTGTGCACTCATTTTTCTGATCTTGGTGTTCTGTTTGTTTGAGTAAAAGCAACTTCATATAGGGATTAGATTTGGCGCCCTCCAAAGGTTATGGAGTGCAACTGCATGCTGGTAAAACATGTTGCTGTTAACGCCTCCGCCACACAGACAACGTGGGTCTGTTGACAAGCAGACGGGCGGTGTTTTAAGAAACCAAAGACAGGCTACATTGAAGAGGTTAATTTATTACATGCTACTTGAGATCGGTTTGTAAGGTTTTCAAACTTGAAGCTAACTTGAAGATGGACGAGGAAAAGACGACTTTTTGGTGACAGATGGATTAATTGATTTATTCGTATCCAACCTGAGACATAACTCGGGTTAGACGACTTTCTGCAGCCGGTAAATCTGTTAAACATGAGACAACGATACAGCCTCACGTTACGTCTCAATCTGTTCTGAATAATATCTGCAGGGATGAACACTCTGCTGTTCGCTCGCTCACTCTTTGTCTCTTCTTAGACGTCCTCTTCCTCTTAGCCTCAGCCGTTGTATCAAACAGTACAGAGACGGGCTAACCGTCAGTCAGGCATCAGCCAGTAATATTTAAAGTCAACTTCTGAGATTTATCAACAGGTTGAGTCTGGGAGTCGATCCTGCAGCCGATGCATCGAACACAAACTTGGTGAAACCAACCCTTTGATTTTATGACCATCTTCTTTGTTCAGCACGTTTTTAATAATCAGACACTTTCTTTAGGCCTCGTGTCCACTGGGTGTTTTTTTACAGGGAGAAAATCGCTGGCTGTTCGCTCAGGACTGTTTGCATGAAGCGTTTGTGCGCTGAGAAGAAAAGGGCTGCACGTCCGTCCTGTCTCTATGACAACGGCCGCTGTATGACCGACACTGCTCCGTTTATTTTTACTGCATGTTTTATATTTGAGATCGTTTATTTCCCGATCAGACACGGAGCGAGGAGGATGAGGGTACAAGACACGATCCATAGGCTGCCAAACTACGGGGAATATCATACATTTGGAAAAGAGCGCCGGGTACATCAACAGCGCCTTTGTGAAAAGAAAGAGGCCGCACAAAAAAGGCAGAGCGCTCAGAAAAAAAGATGCTGGGCGCTGCGTTTTTTCTCCAGGCGGCTGCTTTCTGCTGCTGCAAATGCTCTCTGCACATTGGAAACAAATGAAAAAAAGACGCTGGCGCTCAGAAAAAAACGCTACGTGGACACGGCCTAAGTCAGGGATTTCCGATGTTGTTCGTCTCTTGAGGCGTTGATTTTTAAACTCTAATTCAAAGGGATTCAGCTGACTCATCGTTTTATTGACAGAAACATGTTCACTTAAAAAAAAGAAAAGCACAAAGCAGACGACTCAGTACGGTCGGAACTTCCTCTGCGCCCTCAGCAGAGCGATTCTCTGTTTATCCTCCTCGAACTTTTTCCTCAGTTCAGCGATATCTGAAACAAAAGAAACCAAATCCAGTAAATTTTTACTTTGACGACAAAACGTGACAATCAGAGCCGAACACTCAAAAAACTGAGCGGGACACTTACGTTCTTTTTGGGTGTTTCTGTGCTGCCAGGTGTAAAAGTTCATGAGCTCCTTCCTCTTCTTCTTCCTTATCTCTTTCTGCAGAGCCCTCTGATTGGCCGCCTCGCTGTGGGGGCGGGCCTTGGTGCCCTTCTGTCCCCTTGTGACTTTGACCCAGCCCTCTTCATCCTCCTGCTGCTGCTCGGCCTCCTCCCTCTGCCTCTCCGCCTCCTGTTGTAAAGAGAACAAACAGAGCGGCGATGACGTCTCGTGGATTTCTGTGTTTCTGTCGGTGATCAGGAGGAAAAAGCTGCAGGATTCTCACCTCGTCTTTACGTTTGTCGTAGTCCTTCATGAAGGAGTCCACGATCTGTTGCAGTTTCTCCGGCTGGATGAAAGACTCGGTGTACTGCTGAATCCATTCTGGTGTAAGGAAGGGAAAAATACAACAGGATATGTCATACAGAGGGATTTAAATGTCAGAAAATCTGTCTTTTACATAGAATGTCAGGTTTCTTTAACGTTTCTTTCATGATCGGAGGGGGAAGACAGCTTAAACAGGCATGCCAGCTGCTGCCATGGTGATTTCGGAGGCTGCCTGTCCCTTTTTGTGCAGGTACAATCAGAAAACAAAGTCGTGGAATCACCTAACCCTACCTGCCTACAGGGATGAGTCGGGGGTTTCTCCTGAGACGCTAACTGTCGTACTTCTCAAATACTTTTTATGAAACTGTGCGATGTAAACTTCCAAACTGTAAATAAAATATATTTTTAAATAAATGAATACTCCTGGTGTAATAGAAGATCAAACTGCATCACTGAAGCGTCACTCACTCTGTACTCCTGTCCTGATTGGTCGCTGCTCTGTGGAAACCAGCAGCGGTTCGTCATGTGAGTGAGATTTAGCCGCTGAAATACTGGAGGAGTTCTGAAACACGATGTAGCCCACCTTGAAGCCCTGAAATGGAGAACAAAACAAATTAAATAATATCCTGAATTACATATCAGAAGGGGCGAGACAAGATATCAATGCGGAAATATATCGCCGCCCTGACTCGTGTGATACAACCATGGAGTCTCTGGGGTCAAATATCGGTACCTAACAGCGCTCCCTGACTCAGCGTCAGAGCTTCACGACTCCTCACGGTGGCGGTCATGACATGGATGAAGGTAACGTCAACAGAAGTTAACCGGCAAAAGAAAAGTTAACAGCGGAATAAAAGAAGAAGACTGTGTCCCAAACGCCACAGAGGCGCAGATTTATATGTCTAATCTACGCCGCCGTGACCTACAATTCTAAAATGAGTTGATAAGACGTTTTTCTCGAAAGCAGCGAACATCAGAGATCTATAGACGAGGAAACATGGTGACCAGTACATGGTGACCCACGCCGTCGTGAGCTCTACATACTCGTGCCTTGGTGCGTCTGTGTAGCTCTGCAACTTTTATAATGTGGAGCACGGACGAGCGAGATGCTAGAGAGTCAAGCCAAGGCTGCATTCAGTGGAAGCCTACAATAAAGTTTGGGGGAGCGGCGGAGCTTAATTCAATCAAAGCAATGAGGATGTGATGGGAAAGTCGAAGTTGTTGTGTAGCTTAGTTCATTACTTCTGTGGTTATGTAAACTGTCAGGAACACTGAGTGTTTACTCATCGAGCCACAGCAGACATTATTCAGAAGCGGGACACACCCACCTGTTTGCAAACCGGTTTGAAGATCTTGGACAGTTTGGGTCCAGACTCGTTAGAGGAGCCCGGGTGATCTCTCAGCTCCACCGACTGAACATCGCCGAACTGCGAGAACAACTCCCTGACAACGCCCTGAAACAGACAGCCACAAGGTCGTCAAAATGTTAAATAGCTTTCAATAGGGTCGTCATGAAACCAGACTGAGAACAGTTTTTGATACCACGGCAACAAGAACAGAAGTCCAGAATCATTGTCAAAGTATTTCTGCAATCTGCACAGTGCTCTCATCAAAATGTACAAGCAAACTCGTGCACACTGTCTAAATGTACAAATACCCTGGGAACATTTGGACATCCCGACGGTCTCACGTGACACCTATCCTTAAGTCTGTACACTGGCTCCCTGTCAGTTTCAGATCCAGTTTAAAGTTCTTGTTATTGTGTTTAGAGCCGTGCATCGTCAAGCTCCGGCTTACGTCACTGAGCTGCTGAGGCCGTATAACACCAGCAGGTCCCTGAGGTCCTCTGACTCGTCAAGGCTGAAAACCAAAGGAGACTGTGTCTTTGAGGTTGCGGCATTTTGGAACTGTCTTCCTCCAGAACTGAGAGCATTGACCTCTGTGGACACTTTTAAACAGCAGCTAAAGTCCAATCTGTTCAGACTTGCCTTCGTCTGATCTGTTTGTATTATCTCTGTTTTTTTATTGTGAAGCACTTTGTGACTTCTGTTCTTGAACGATGCTATATTAATAAACCTTACTTAATTACTTAACGCTGCAGATGATAGACAGTGTGCAGGAGTTTGCCTGCGATGTTAATTTAAAGCAATAAATGACCCAAGGTGTTCAGGACTCTTACTTTTGTAGCTCAGGTATCGAACAGGTCTCAACATCGTTTGCTTTTAAACACACATCATATCAAAGTTTAAGATGACTGATGTTACACAGCAGGTGGAAATGAAAGAGTTAAAGGTTGTAACTGATTAAAAGCAGGAAGTGTACCTGTGAGCAGTACGGGGGGATGTTGAGCACAAACAGAGTCCGGTCCAGAGGTCTGTGAGAGCTTCTCTCTGCTCGGACTTTGTGCTCTTTCACATAAACACTGTGCCGTGACAGGCTGTCCGAATCAAACTGTAACGATAACACTGTAAACACACACACAAACAAACAAACACGTCGTTATTAGAGACTCTGTTATCAACTAGCGATGTCTGGCGAACAAGCGAGGAGGACTACAGCTCAAAAAACTACAAAAACAAACGTTAAATATGACGTAATATAAACTCCACCCGCGGATAAGATGGGAAACTAGCTGGCAATATATTTATCTGTCTTATATTATTTCATTTGTACCTGTAAATCCTCCGGGAATGACACACGGCTGGCTCCTAGCATGTTTCTTCCCGGACGGCGCCATCTTGAAATGACCTTTAACACCGGAAGTAAAAAGTTAAAAAAAAACATTACAACCACGCGACGTTTTTTTATTATAAATAAATACAGAAACCAAAAACACTCGATCTTGAATACTAAAGTAATTAAATATATTATGATAAATAAAAAGCAGTTCTTATCTTTTATTTTTTAAAGATATCTGTTGTTGTTTTGAGGTTTGTCTTGATGTTGGCGCCCCCTGTGGACAAAGCAGTTACTCTTTTCTTTTTTTCCCCTTAAAAAACATTCAAAATAAAACCGTTTTTATTTTTAAATGAGAAATAACGGAATTTCAATCGTGATTAAAATGTCCTCCTCCTTCACATCTTCCGTCTCCTCTTCCTCACTCTACTCCTCCTCTTTATCTTCCTCCTTCTCCTCCATCCCTTCCCATCTACTCCTCCTCCTTCATCCTCCTATTTCCTTCTCTTCCTCCTCTTTCTTCTCCTTGATCTTCGTTCTCCTCCTTCAACCTCTTCTTACTTCTCCTCCACCTCCTCCTTCTTTTCCCTGCTTCTGCTCCTTTATCTTCCTCCTCTTCCTTCTCCTCCCTCCCTTTCCTTCTACTCCTCTTCCTTCTTCCCCTTGATTCTTCCTCCTCTTCCTCCTCCTCCTCCTTCTTCAGGACAGTGGACAGAGCCAAACAAGGACAGAGAGAGTGGGGGATGACATGTGGGAAAGGAGCCACAGGCCGGACCCGGACCCGGCCCCGGCCCGGGCCACCTGCACCAATAGCCCATCCACATGGGGGTTAGGGTAACGGTCAGGCACACCAACCACTTGGCCACTGGCGCCCCAAAGATGTTCGAGCCACAAGTAGAATAGGTCGCTATTTTAGACTAAATATGTTTGTTTATATGTTTTGGAGGTGGTTTATGTTTATCAGCCCTGTGATTGGCTGGCGAACAGTCCCGGGTGTTAACCCCCCCTCTCGCCCAATGACACACTGGGATTGATTCCAGCCCACCGTGACCCCAAATGGGAAAAGCAGGATACTGTTGTTTTTTTATCATGTATTGAATGGGGAGGTAGCTAGCTGTCACATGACCAGGGATGTTCTGATATAATCACCTGTTGATCAGTGGGAGAGGAGGTCGATATGTCTCCATCGTCTTTGATGATTAAGTTAAGAGTCTGAGTATTTCATCACGAGTGGATCATCGTCTCGGTCAATAACAGGTTAAAGTCAGATCTGACCTCAAGTCTGTCATCGACGTGTAACTTAATCAATCCAAATCTTACATCAGCAGCAGACTGTGAAGACGCCACCATGTTTCCATAACGAGCCTGTCATTTGTCTAAAAGCTTCTCCTTCTGCTTCCCTCCATACTCACTAATGTATGCTCAAGTCCTTTCTAACTTTGGTAATCACCATTATCTTCTTGACTCTGGACTAAACATGTCTGAGGAAGAATGTGCGACACAAATAAGACATCCTGTGTAAATGTGTCTCTGAGTCATGACTGTCTACGAGTCCCGCCGGCTGTGCTGATTTGGATGTCACATAAGAGTTTTTAGATCACCGTCATTTAACTCCTGATGAAGGTGAGGGGTTGGAGGTGTGTCTCTGGAGGAGAGTGGAGGCTTCAGTATGGAGGAGGCGTGGCCAAACAGCAGTTTATTAAGTTTCATGCTGGAGCTCCAGGGCGACACCTACTGGAACAAGAAGTCACACATTCTTCCTTTAATGCTTCACGAGTATAAAACTCACGTCTCCAAAGATGAATCGGTTCAAAGTAAGAATCAGTTAAGACGACACATACAAAGCTAAATGTTTAATGACAACATTTCACATACAGATCTGATCTCTCTCTCGTCTCTTCTTCACCGACAAAAATCAAGAGAGCAACAACAAAAACAAAAGAAGCGATTTACAGTCCTCGAACGTAAACGAATCCAAAGTGTGCAGAGAAAGAATGAAAACTGTACGACAAAGAGAAACCAGTCACAAACAGAGCACACGACAATCTGATGAGAAACATAAAAGGACCGTTTGTGGATATCTGACATTATGGTGTTAAGAGTTACTGCACGTCCCTGATTTACACACACGTTTCAGGTAAACTCTTACAGATGTGCTGAAGACCTCCTTGTCCTCTTCCACCGGATACACGTTTCATCTGCTGTTAAACATTTAATGAAGTGTTTCATCTGTTTCTGTGAACGCAGATATTCTAAAAAGAAACAAACGTTAGAACTGAGCATGTGTGGACATCCAAGGCCTTAAATTTAATAAAACCTCCCAGTAATGAAACTTTCCTAAGACTCATTTTCACATACTCCGTGTGCGCCGCGGTCCGTCATGGACAAGGTTTTGCTGTGCGCCCTCCCCCACTGGGTCAGATTCTCAAACTTGAGCGCAGCCATGATCAGCTGAATCATCACGGGAGAACTACAAGATCACGCGTGAATAAAGAGAACAGGAGTCAGGAGTCTATATGTTGGGTTTTCTGACTTCCTGTCTGGGTCGATCTATTCTGTCTAGCTTGACGCATGCTTGCAGCGAGCTCTGTCGAAAAATAGACTCACAGAATATTTGAAACGGAGCAGAGCGTAGTGGCGCTGCGGGCATAATAGCTGTGGAAATAATCATTGACCAGAGTGGCAGTGAATGGCGGCGTAGTGCGCGGCGCTGACGGACCGTGGCGTGCAGAGTATGTGGAAATTGGGGGGGTTAGCGTCAATACATCGCTTTTAAGGTCCTTCCTTCCCCTTCTGTGGGAGGAGTTAATATTCAGAGTGTTAAAAACGTATCATAGGCTGCGATGACTTGATGAAGATTTTTAAGAAAATACAAAAACACCCGGTTTAATTTGGCATCCCTCACCACGCTGGATTAAAATAACTAATATGATTATACTTCCTTCCGTCTTAATCGTTTAACATTTCGGTGCCTAAAAAAACGAAATCCAGATGTTTTATATCCATGAATCTGACGTTCCAGGTAGTCGTGTTTATCAAACGTGTAAAAAACGGTTTCTAATGCGAGAATGGAAATCAAGGTTTGTATGTGTGAACACTGAGAATGCAGAAACACGTTAATGAACAGAGACACGGGCTAAATCTTGATGCGGAAGGCGGTGGCCTGTGAGCTGGGCGGCTCGGTGGTGGAGGTGGACTGTGCCGTGGACTTGAACAGAGCTTTGAGGATGGTCTGAGGGTCCACTTCAGGAGTGGGCTGAGAGGAAGCTCGCTGACCGGCGGGGCGAGACAAGGAGGGGGGCAGGCCGTCTTTCTTTGTGCCGCTGCTGATGCCTGGAGTGTCGCTCAGCCTCCTGTACGAGTCAGGGAGAGAGAGAGAGCAGGAAGCTGTAAAATACTGAGCCTGTTTTCTGCTGGTTCTACAGCATGGTACGAGTGTGGCATGGGTTAACTGGGCCTAGTGGGAGTGTGCCCTCAGTCACCCCACACAAAGGGCGTCCTAAACGTTTTATGTCTGATAGGTTAACGCAGATATCATGTAATAGAAGGGAATGAAGCCCTGCAGGCTCACTTACAACAGAATGGGCTGGTCAGAAGTGATGACGTTTCCCTGGATATGAAGGTTACACTTCATCGGTTGCCCTGAAGATGAACGAGAAGAAACAAATCAAACAGCTGATACAAAGAAACACCCTGAAGTCTCTTTGCTGCTGAGCCCACATAAACCTGGATAACCTTCAGTTCAACACAAACACACAAAGAAGTCTAAGACCAGCACGCTTGTCTTCAGTACTGTAGTTACTGAGCTGCAGGCAAAACACAAGTTCCCAAAACACAGAGATGCACGTGTCCTTGAACTCACCATCCAGGCAGCGGTTGTTGTACTTCCTGTAAGCGCTCACTGCGTCCTCTTTACGTACAAACACCACTTCAGCCACACCAAGCTTCACCAGCCGGGCTCGCTTCAGGGCGCCACACACACAGAACAATTCCTGATGGGTGAGAGTACAAACACACACTGACTGAGCGGTGATAACACGGCAGCATTAAAACTGTGAGTGTCAAACCGAACTAAAGATGAATCACGAGCAGGGAGATTTACTCACAACAATGTCCTCCTCAGTGACCCGGGGGTGAAGGTTGTTCACGGTTATTTTTGTCCCCTCCAATGGACTGAAAGCAAGCTACAAAGAAATATGACATTATGTGAAGCACGCAAGTTAGGAAAGTGGACGACACATTCAATATCCCATGGAGACAATAACAGACTAATCACAGGTGAAAGGCGGGGTGTTTACCTGCGGGGGAGCAGGAGCTGTTGTGGCAGCTTCTGCTGTGTGTTGCTGCAGAGTTCTGGAGACCGGCTGTAAGGCTGCAGCAGAGGACCGGGCTGCGGCGGAGGACCGGGCAGCAGCGGTGCTGGTGTTGGGCCTGGTGGGAGCCACAGGGACGGGAGGACGTGGAGCTGTGTATGCATCATTTTTAACCACCTTGGTGATCGGGGCTGACATGGAGAATGTGGAGCCCAGAGTACCCGGCTGAGTTAACACAAGAATGAAAAGATATCAGTTTAATTATTTAGATTTTCTGACTTGTGCATAAGACAAATGGTACCATCACACACACAGCTGAGTCATGCTACAGTCACAGCTCGATTAGTTCTTCAACTGGACTAATGTCCTCGTCCCAGAGTACACGTCAAACAAACTTCCACATGATACGTGTGCATTGCGTGTCAGCTTCACCCCGTTACGGCCCCATCCGTGATCCAGCAGAAATAAGCATCCTTGTGTATCTGCTGCAGAGGACTCTGGACTGTCGGAGCTGAGACGCAGCGGAGCAACATTGATGTAAGTGAAACTTCAGCTCCGCTCAGAGACGGACCAAACACGCGCATGGTGGAATTTAGCAGTCAGAACAACTTTTTCTGTTTGGATCCTTCTAAGTGTAAACATGCAAGAGTAAATGGATCCCCAACCACCACATCTACACACGTAAGTCTAACTTTAAGAAATCTGTCTTGGTCCAGTTTTCGGTGTACTAACATGTAAAGGTACAGACTGCGTTTGTGTCCTGCAGCAGCTCTTACCCGTGACTGTAGCCCACTGTTAGCTGTCGTGAACTTCATTTGTTTGTTGGCGATGCCATCAAGCTCATTAGAGACGGGCTGCGGGCGACAAAATTAAAAATATTATTTCAACTTTTCATTTCTTTATATAAAAGAGGACATTTGATCCTCCTTTTGGGACACAAGAATGACAAGAAACACTTTGTACCTGTGTGGCTGAACGTATTCCTCCGGGCATCCCTAAAGGTTGTTGCTGTGAGAAAAAAAACACACACGTTAAGGAGGTCGATTTCTATCACAAACGAGTACCGCAGGCTTCAGAGGAAGGTTACTTATGTGAAGCTCACCTGGATGGTTTTGGTTATTTTTAGTGGCGGTGCCGTAGCCGTTTGTGTCGGTGTCCCTCCGATGCTCCTCTTGAGGCTCAGCCTATCACGAGCATCCATCACTCTCTGATTATTGCCCGGCTGTGGCGTTACGCTGCCCCTCACATTCAGTCCTTGTACATTACGAGTGAGATGTCTCAGATTCACACCCGCAAGGTTGTGGTTGGTGTGCATCTGCATCTGCATCTGTGGCACATGTGTCTGGCTCTGTAGTTGGTGTGTTACTGTGGTCTTTTGTGCGGTGGACTGTAGGGGGACGTTAATCTGAATCTGCCCCTCTTTGCGTGAGTTGATCATCTGACGAGCGTCCTTCACTCCTCCTCCTCCTCCTGCTGCTGCTCCTCCTTTGCCTCGGATTTTGAAGCGAGCGTCTTTCTGGCCTAGCATTTCTCTGGCATCTTTCACTTGAAAACCTGAGAGGAGATGAGGAGCGAGAGGTGACTCTCCAGTCAGATGTTTTCTTGAAATTCAAGGCTTTAGATCAGAATTTCAAACTTTGATATGATTCTAGTAAAAATCAGACGATATCGATACCCGTTTTTGTTGACTTTGGTACTTTGTGATACTATTCACCATTAAAATAACAGACGGTCGTTTTAAAACACATCGAGAAGTATTGAACATTTTGACATCCTTAAAAGTTTTTTTATTTTTTAAGAGTACTGTTGGCTCTTACCTGCTCCACCTCCAAGCCGCTGCCTAACATCGTTGACCCCTATCCTCTGTCGGGCGTCAAAACCCTTGCCAGTTCCTCCTGTACCGCGTCCGAACATTGGTCTGAGAGAAAGAAACATTTAAGGCTCCAATCAGTGAGATGTGTAGTGAGTGAAATGATAAAGTGAGCTTACTCTATGATCAGACATTAAGGAAACATGCTATGTTGAAGTGCTGGCTTCTCTGACAACAATGCAGCAGCCAGTATGTCCTCCTTCTAACTTTAGATTCTGGTCCTGAAAGACTTCCCTTTTATTACTGTAGTATGGTGATATAATACCGATACCGGTTAAAGCAAAAGAAATAGTGTGACATGAATCTGACGACACAGAGTATGTGAAGCTAAAGGGGACTCCTGTACCTTCTTTGGGGAGACTGAAGAAACCTCAGAGCACCTGATAAATGTTATTTTATCATATTCACTGTAGTAAGTGGAGAAATAGTAAACCCTCCTTTGATTGGTTCATAATCGGGTTTAAACTGTTTCTGTTATCTCTGGAAAAATAAACTCTAACTAGAGACGGGACAGATCCGATCTAATGTCGGTATCAGGTCAGATATTGTGGTAATTTAAATTAACAGATATCGGACTGACGGCGCCGATCCACGTCACAGATCGGTCTCCCATCCGTTGCTACCCGTCTCAGTTTTGTTTTGGTATTCGTTTGGCCCCTCCACCATGTGAAGCGTCCTTGGGGCCCTTGAAAGGCGCTCTGTAAATTTAATCCAATCATTATCATCATCTCTCTTCATTTGTGTCGTTTTGAACTCTTCACTCTTTTAGTCCATGCTTCAGTTATATATAATTTATGAGAGCACATTTAACACCCACACCTCTAGTCTTACTTTGTTTACCTTTAGCTTCACCCTAGTTGTCTTCATGTGTATTTTACTGTTTGTAAGTTTTTAATCCTCTGCGAGACTTTGCAGGAATATTCTGTTTTATGCTCTTACAGTTTCAACAACACTTTAAAAGCTGAATTTACTGTTAACTCTTTCAGGAATTAAAGCTAATATAACATCATATGATCTCCTCGTGTGCATCATGGCCATTTTATTTTACAGTAGGAACATATTTGAACAAGCCACCACCCTCTTGACTGGGAGTAACCCAGTGCTCCCAGTAATCACAACAGATCCATACTGTGAGAGCTAAATCCTGTTTAAATGCCATCATAAATATTAGCATGCTAAGTAGCTGCGCTAGCCGAGTGATGCTACAAACAGAAGCGAACTGGTCGCAGCTTCAAACGTTTCTCTACGTTAATGTCGAATGACTAATGATCTAACAGCACTCATTACTCGAAGTACAGACTTATAAGTCTATCAATTTAACGATTAAAAGCTTCAAATGTAAAGGCCTACGCAGGGCTAACATCATTAGCCCAGGCTAACGTTTACGACGTCGGAGAAGCTTTTACAGCGGGCTAAAGTGAGCTTAGCACACTAGCTACCAAATGTCTCAAAGCTTGTTAGGCTTTAATACATGTTACTTGAAGTTATTACGCCGTTAAAAGCCCAAAAATGAATCATAAATGTGGCGTTTTTGTACCTTTGAATTGGTGCCTTGAGGTTAATGCCGCGCTGTCGTATCACTTCATCCAAAGAGACGTCTGCCATCTTCTGTCCCGCACTGCCTCACGGCGCATGCGTGCAAACGCATTTGAAACAAAGACTACGGAAGCCGATTTTCGGGAGAAATTTAGAGTTGTCCATTCACTCATTTGTTCTAATGTCACTTTTTGTTGTTTATATTTGATTAAAAGTGTAAGAATGTCAGTTCGTGTTTTATTTAAACACAAACACACGCAGACTTTATCGATTAAGCAACTGTTTCTGCTCTGCGCTCGATTAATCTTGACAAAATGCGGAATCCATTCATGCCTCATTACCCATGAGCCTTTGCAACATAGCATCAAATACGACTTTAAGCCACATATCTTGTTAAAATCATCAAATTACTTTTTTCGTTTTCGGTTTTAAACACTTTCCTTTTTAATAACCACAAAGCTGCTGTTTGAAGATGAAACACGTGACTGAACATAAGCTACGTATCGCACCGTGACTAAAGACGGCAGCGCACTGTATTATATTCCGTCTTCGACACTCGATGCGTCATGCCTTAAACTGATGAGTAAGGAAAATAACGACGCGGGGTGACGCCCGTGTCCTCGTTTACATTACGAGAAGAATTTTTGAAGGGGCAAAGGTCTGCCTGCTGAGGTGACTCGCTTACTTCGCGAGATGCCTCGTGGGACTAGGACCTTCCCCGAACCCTGAACATGTATAATATAAACTACAAATTAAAATGTATAGATCATTATCTGCCGCTAATAAAGAAGGTATTTGAACTAGGGGTGGGCGATACTGCAAATTTTGGTATCGATCCGATACCAAGTAATTATAGGGCCAGTATTGCCGATACCGATACCGATACCAATACTTTTTTCTTGAAAAGTTCTAGTAAAACAATTAAGATTTATTTCAACTGACTGAATATACGATAATAGTTTAATCTCTCTGCTAAATTACATCTCTGACCACCAATTACACTTTGAAAAAACAACATTAATTAATGCTGGAAATAACTTTCACTTCTAGAAATTGCTACCTGGATATTGTTGAGGTTTTTGAAAGGCCTCTGTCAGTGACGTCTGTCTCTGTGCAAGGGGTCTGGTTTGGGTTTGGGGAGCTCCCTCCTCCTCCCTCCGTTTGCTTTGCAGCTCAGCATTTATGTTTGGGTGTACAGCTTTTAAATGCTTGTACAGGTTTGTAGTGTTACCACAGGTTCTTAAAACTTTACTGCATATGTCACAGCTAGCAGTTAGCTCTTCCTCTCCGTCTCCGCCATCTCACCAGTCTGTCTCTGCTCTGAGTCTAACTGCCTGGCAGGCAGCGGGGGAGGGGGAGAGGAGGGGAGGGGAGGGGAGGGGCCTAGTGGACCTGAGTGAGCAAGCAGACTGAGAGAGAGCAGAGAGGAGCGCTGCTGCGCATGAGGACTGAGAGAGACGCTGCGCTCACACAAACTCTGTGAAGAAATCTGAGTGATTTGCTGAACTTATAGAAGAGAAACTACAACAAAAAGTATCGATCTCATCACGCTAGTATCGATCCGATGCCAATACTGACCTTGGTATCGATACTATCGATATTTGGATCGATACGCCCACCACTAATTTGAACTTTCAGTTCTTTGAAATCCAGTCTAAGACTCACCACTCTACAGCTGCCTTTCCTTAAACAACTTTAATACATTTATTTTGACACAACTTATTTTTATTACTCTTTTTATATTGTTGCTTCAGTTTCAGCTGCTTTTATTTGTAGTCTCTTTAATATTGAAGGTTGTGTTTTAATGGTTGTTGTCCTCTTTTCATGTTTTTTTTCTGCCCTGTTTGGATACTTTTGATGTGAAGCACTTCAGATCTGTACACATAGCTCTGAGGTTCATCAGTCAGTTTAAATCCCTCACCCATCATGGTTGTATTATCTGTTCATTTGGTTTTTTGAACCAGGCTGTAAACATGTTAATGTCTGCTGTAAAAACAGGCTTTTTTGAATGGGTGTGTATGTGACTTCCTGTGCTTCTGCAGCCAGCCTCTAGTGGACACTCGAGGAAGTGCAGGATTTTACACTTCTGCATCATCTTCTTTTTTTACATTGAAGGTTGCTGCTTGGGAAAAACACATTTAAAAAAAGAGATAATGCAATATAAACTATTAAAAACATGACATTTGAGTGTAATCAGGAACAGCTCTCTGAAAAAGTTCGTTTTAAGGAAGGTCTTAATGGGACACTCAAATAGCTGAATATTTTTGGGAATCCTGCATATTTTGCCTTTAGTTAAATGTTTTTTTCCATTTCAGTTCTATTAAATGTTTCCGGAGTTGCTATTCAAGGCTCCCATTGCGAAAAAAAGTGTTAAAAGAGAAAAAACTCAAAATCCCATGATGCAGTTGGGCAGGCGAAGCTCCAACCTGCGCGTTCGCTGCCCTCGCGCTGCTCATCCCCGCCGCAGCCTCTCGGATCCGCTTGAGGAGAAATGGCTGCAGCTCTGTCCCGTGCCCTCAAACTGCCCGGTAAGATGCTCTCACCGTTTCTCACCGACACACTTTACCGACAACATTTATGAGATCATGACTTTATAGAATCCCTCCTCCGTTAAATGCGTTTTTATCTGATTATCCTCTCTCTCTCTGGATGCGCAGTAATATGTAGTTTATTCATTCATGGCTCTGATTTGTGACACACCGTCCGCATCTTGTTGGTCACACATTTAAAAGAAGTGAAATGTTCCTGAAAGGATCCAGAGAGAGAAAAACAAAGATGTGTTTCTCTGTGTTTATGGAGCAGAGCTGTCTTATCTCTTCTGTCTGTAAGCTAACTGCTAGCTAACATTAACACAGTAACAGACGAGCTGCTGCGTCAACAAGCTAACATTACAAATAACATATAATGATACTAAAGAATACAATAACAGGTATTTATATTAAGAATAGAACAGTTATAATGATCAATAAAGAGTAATAAGCGGATAACAATCTAAAATAACATTAAATGTAAAACAGAGATTTATTGTTTTAGAGCCTGACCGATTTATCCTCCGGCCGATATCACCCCGGTGCAGGTACCAGGTGTGCTCAGGTGTTCAGAGCGACTCAGGGTCCTGCTGTGTGACGTCACACCATATGAAAATAATAAGTACATTTCCCCGTTCAAATCCTCCCTTGATTTTTCACAAAATCCTTTTATCAAGAGATTGGGGACTGGAACCAAGACAACCAGCGACCCCAATACTCGTGACTATAGTTCATTTAATTTGGCACCAAAACGGCGTTAAAAAACGGAAAAAAGGGTAAAGGTACAAGACTGTGTGCATGATTTTCATCCGAAGTCAAGGAACTACACATCCCACAATCCATTGTGAGTAGGGATGTAAAGATTAATCGTGAGGCAGTTAAAAATCGATTCAAAGCTGTCAAGGTTCACATCGATTCTCTGAAAAATGAATCGCAGTAACAGGGTCCGAAATCCACACCCGCCAAGCGCCAAATGCGGGTAGATTTTCCGTTTGTTGAGTACATTTCAGAGGGTTATCTGCCACAGGGCGGGTAAATATTTGACCAGAAAGTCATAAAAACTATGCTATGAGTATTAAGCACGTTTTATTTAGCTGCAGCCGGCTTTCCCTGCTCCTCTCTCTGCTGTCATGACTGAGAGCATCGCGGAGCACGCTGCCTGAGACACACCAATTTCAGCGCAAACGCGCGCACACACATACACACAGCGCGCGCGCGCCCCTTTTAACTTAAAGTGCATCAGCACGTAGCCTACAGTTGATCCGTGATCCGTACTGACCGAGTCGGGAACATGTGATCCGGTCAAACGGTCGATTCGACTTTTCTCCGTTCACTCGTCTGCAGCTAACATAACGATAGCAACGTCCTCTCACCTGCTGTAGTCTCAGTCTGTGAACGTCTCCACTCAGACTCTGTGAAACAGCGCTGCGTTATAAACACTGCAGATATAGAGCGCACTAAATGCACGCGCAGCAGGAGCAGTCAGAGATACACACACGTCTAATAAAGAACAGCCTGATTATATTGTATAAGTGTCTAATAATGTCAAAGCTAAATCAAGAGAACACTTGTTTTGTGGAATAATAATGTATTATTCTCTGAAGGATTTTAGTTTTTAGTCTGTAATGTTGTAATGCAGGGGGGTTCAGAGGGGAGCAGGTCTGGGTATACCTATTTCAAAAATAAAGGCCAGCAAACATATTTTTTAATTTCTCAATTCCCTGATCTGATAAAATGATTGAATCTGTGACTTAAATCTGTGATTGATTCAACAGAACATAATGCCTTCTCAATTAAATGTACTGTAACAGATGAGTATGTGACACAAAAACCCTATTTGTTATTTCTGCCGTTAAAAAATATGTTTGACCAGTGAATTCTTTCATTCAAAAAGTAAAAAAGTTAATTTGGGACCCTGCATGTGATGAGTGTCAGCAGCTGTAGAGCAGAGGCGGTTGGTTGTAACAAGCAGGCGTTACTATGGCAGCTGTGAAGCCAAACTATACTAAGAAACAGATTTGTAGCCCCGCTCACCCAAACGAGTGTAAGAGCCAAAGAGATTACGAGGTGCATTAGTGCTTTCATGAAAAAATTAAAGGAATCTTTGTTAGTTATAATTTTTCTTCAGTCTCATTTTGTAAAATAAATCGTGAAAGAATCGTATCGTGAACCCAGTATCGTGAATCGTATCGTATCGGGAGGTGAGTGAATCGTTACATCCCTAATTGTGAGTGATATCATTTCTTCTTAAAAGTAACCTTTGTCATTGTTATCGTGTTTATATTCTTAATACATGTGTTGTACTATCTTGTAGTTTCAGACTTATCTGTTCTCGTACGGCGCCGAGGGGCGGGAAACTTTGCCATGGTAACAGCAAGATCAACCAATCAGAAACACTCTATGATCGTGGGAAGTGTAGTTCTTTGCCCCGATATCGCAAATAAATCTTGTTTTTCTTAATCATATTGTGTGATGTCACTAGCAGGCGCAGGACCCCGAGTCGATCTGAACACCCGAGCACATCTGGTACCTACACCGGTATTAGCACATCACATGACTATCGTTATCGGCTACCTTTATCATTAAGTGTTAGATGACTGTAATACAGGAGTGTGTATATCTATATCAATCTGTCTCTAAAGATTGAAGATCTAAGAGAGATATCGGCCGATATATCGGTATCAGCATTTTTTTCTCCCTATTATCGGTATCGGAATCTGCCCCAAAAATCCCATATCGGTCGAGCCCTAGTGTGTGTGTGTGTGTGTGTGTGTGTGTGTGTGTGTGTGTGTGTGTGTGTGTGTGTGTGTGTGTATATGAGCTTACAGTGTATGATATTTTTGAGAGGTTGCTGCGTTCACCTCTGTTGAAGCTTCTAACTGAACCATAGACGGTAAATATTAACTCAACCCGTGTGGTTTGACGTTTTTATTTTCACTCGTCTGAGTTCTGTTAAGATGCTTCAGCTGAAAACACCTAATGTCCTGATACGTCTACTTCAAAATAAAAGCACCTCAAAGAGATGAAAGTAAGGGACTTTTATTGTGAAGAACTTTCCCAAAATTGAATGTGTTTATCGCTCTGAGCTTTGGCAGAGCTGCACTCAGCGGTGATTCTTGATACCTCTGTCGGGAGAAACAGGACTCACAGCCACTTCTTTGCCAAAGAGTCAACGAGTCAGAGCTACAGCCCGCTTCTTTTAACCATCTTAGACTGTTTTGACCTTACTGTGCTCTCCTGAGATCTGTGATGTTTGACTGCTGTAATTGTGTGTCTGCAGGGAAGAAGGGCTCCGAGCTCGGGGAGTACGACCCTCTCACCCAAGCAGACAGCGAGGACGAGAGCGAGGAGGACGACCTCGTTCTCAACTACCCCAGAAATGGCCTCGGCAGGGACGGTTGCCTCGGCGCCGGCTCCTCGAAACTGCGTGGCGGCAGATCCGGACGACTGGTGGGGGCAGAGGACGAGGCCCAGGAGGACGAGGACGAAGAGGAAGACGAATGGAGGGAGCGACTCCCCAGCAAGTCGAGGCAGGACACAGACGACGAGAAAGGCGGGCAGTACTGGAGCCACAGGGACTCAGGGAGGGACAGGGCCGGGGACGACAGAGGAGGGTGTGGAGGGGGTGCTGGGCTCGGGGTTCTTAGTGCGGAGGAGGAGGAAAAGAGGATAAGGATGAAGCATGCCATGAGGAGTGCCTTTTTCCTGGTGCCTCTGGTCTGCGCCATGCTGCTCGTGTTGCTGTGTGCATTTCTAATTCCCTGCCGGAAGGGGGAGCTGGAGAAGAAGCTGCAGTGGGAGAGAGCGCTGGGAGTCGCAGGAGGTAAAGTAATAAACACGAGACTAGAGACACGTGGGTGAACACAGACATGAGGACAGTTTCATTACAATCCTCTGAACACACACACTAGACCGTTAGACCACACACACGCTGTTTGTAGTAACGAGTCCACAGACACGAGATCTGACAGAAACTCGAGTGATCAAACGTGACTTCAGAAGAAAAACAAAAACAAATACTTCCCAAAGAGTTTACAGACCGATGCAGAGCTGGATAAACACTGAAGCTTCAGTGTCCACCACATGGTGACCTGCGTGAGCATCCACTCTAGAGAGGAGGGGGGGGGGGGGGGGGGGGGGGGGGAGACAGCTCTCTCTAATGTTTTGAGTTTGGACTGCAGTACCCATTTTAAACACTAGGTGTTAGAGACACATATTGCTCCTTCATAGTAACACTCCTCACAATGCTCACAGAGAAAAGAGGTTAGGAGTCTCTGTGGCGAGACGAGGCTGGCTCGCTTGTTAATTAGTCAGCTGTAATTATAGAGGAGTGTGAGCGTCACTCGGCCCACCTCACGAGTCTCGACCTATTTCTGCATGAAGACGCTGCAGAGAGGAGTCAGTTACAACCCCACCAGGATCATTCTTCACACAGCTGCTTTCAAGATAAAGCAGAGAATCCCTCAGCAGAGTTTAGTTATGATGTGAAAATCAAACTTTGTCTACTCCTTGTTAGAGCAGCTGCTGACCAGCATTCCTCTCGTGGGCGGAGCTAATTCTGTGTTTTGTGTCTTTATCTGTCCAGGTGTAAACCCACCTGCGCTGGCACTGTGGGATTCTGATGGCGATTCATTGGAGGATGTGTTTCTGGGCGTTACTGAATGGACCAATGACAGCCGGCCCACCCAGGGGAACAAAAGTAAGTGAGACATTTTTCCCTGAGGAGACTTAACTGATTCATTTCTTCCCTGATGTCTCCGAGGAGAGCCCGACATATATCGACTTTTAGTAACCAAAATGTTCAGAGTTTAAGGACATAAATGATGAATGAGAGGGAAAGTGTTGTGCATTATTTAAAATGGAAGTAAAATAGACTTTCCTGCGTGATTACTCGCCTGTTTTTGCAGCTACGACTGTGAGAAGTCTCCTCTCCTTTCTTTATTAAAGAATATTAAATCATTATGATGCATTTTCAACCAGCTGTGGAGTTCTGCTTCACATGCTGCAGACTAACAGCATGTTCTAACGGCACGTGATGCGAGCGTCAGCGACAAAATCAGCTTGATGCTATTGTTTGCTACGTGACGCGAGGAGCCTTTGCTACCCCAACGCCACATGCACAGACGAGGAAGGAGGGCGCTCTACAAGGTGCTGACCCTCTCTCTCCTCCCTCAGCAGAGCTCGTTAGCTTGTTGTACAAAGTGGAGATAGTGGTGCATCAATTATATCCACATCATTATTAAAATGTTGACCTTTGACCTGTGTCAACACCGGAGAAAAACTTTATTCGTCTCACCGCGAGCCGTTTATTGACGAACCTCTGAGTGTTGAGATTTGAGTCAACAGCTCGTCAATACAAAGCACCACACTTCAGTTTGTCCACCTTCAAAATAAAAGCACCACACTTCAGTTTGTCCACCTTCAAAATAAAAGCACCACACTTCAGTTTGTCCACCTTCAAAATAAAAGCACCACATGTTATAATGTTTACAAGGGGAAACTGAAACTTGCAGAGAAGTAAATATTTAACGGATGCAGTGTGGTAAACGAGCGTCCAATCACCTGGATGCAATGCGATATCTAACGCTCGAGTGCTGTAAGGTCACGTGAACGTTTGTTTAATTTTCAGGTGGTCATTTTCAAGCTTTCAACACTTAAAGGCAGGGTTGGTAAATTTCTCCAGATACACTTTTGTATCTTTTACAAGTGAGGGGCGTGGCTTTAGAGGGAGCACAGAGGGGAGGGGGTGGGTGAAGACGGAGCAGGAGGGAATGCTACTTTCAAAATCATGCTAGTTTTCGAAAATTACCAACCCTGCCTTTAACTTTGGTTTTCAAACACATGGTGTCAAAGTACTGACAAACTTTCCGCAGATATTTCATCCAGACGGTTTGTTTCCCTGTTTTGTTGACTTGTCCCACTTTGTCATCTCTCCAGTCTACAGCTTGGTGGCGCTGTCTGCAGTCAGCGGTCAGGTGCTGTGGAGGAAGGTCACGCGTGAGACCGTGAAGTACATCCAGTGTGGGCTTCAGTTCAGCACCCAACCGTCACCTGTAGTCATAGTCATCGGAAAATCCATCGTCATGGCGATCAACAGCACCACAGGTTAGAAAATCCAGCTGTCACAGCTACACCGACCAAATAAGCATGATCAAATACAGAATCAGAGTGGATTTAGAACTAGAAGAACTAAGATATGAGAGTCTGTTTCTTCCTGCTGCAGAAAGCCAAGGAGTGACACAGTGTTCAATTATTCAAACCCAGGTTGTAAAGAGGTTTCCTTTCTCCCCTCAGGGAAGAACTTGTGGTCGGTGCTGCTGAAGAACATCGTCTCTCAGGCCGTGTTGCTTCCAGACCTGCAGGGCGACTCGGTCCCCGACCTGCTGATCGCCACCCTGCCTGCAGACGAGGTCAGGTTACCCCACTCCACCTTTAAATCATGGCTTTATTCAGCATCATCTGAGCTGCAGGCTGGATGAAGACGTGATTTCATACATTCAAATGGACATTCTTTAGTTTGTAGAGGAGCAACACTAGCACTTTTTAAATGTGATTTCCTTCATTTTCAGGCTTCAGATCTTTCCCTGACTCTGATCTCTGGGCTGACGGGGGCCAGGCTCGGACATCCCGTCCCTTTCAACCTCACCGGACAAGGACGCCTCATCGGCCCTTTAGTGCATGAGACACAACAAGGAGCATACTACATCCTCTTTGGACTAGGTACAAGAATCTGCTGGGAATAATCCTGTAAAAAGACTCTGTGTCACTGTGCGTGTTCAGAGAGGTGATGTCGGTCTGGCTGCAGCTTTAGGGGGTAGAAATACCGTTGCTGCAGTTTGACAAAACTTTTTGTGAATGTCTTTTTTCCATCAGGTAATGTGGAGGCGATCTCTGTGCGTGATATCTACATTAAAGCCACCGGGAAGATGCCCCTAACTCAGGCGCTGCGGAGGAGGGATCCCAGCTGGGAGGCGCTTAAGAAGAGCAACTCATCCTCCTTCATCAACATTTACAGGTACGCCTCCGAGACTGGAAAATAGCTTTGTATGGAAACTTACCCAGAACACTGCGTTGCGTGTCAGATGGAGACGCTAACTTCAAGTGAAACATGATCTTCAGTTTATTCTCTGGATTGTGTTTTCAGGGTAAACATCGTCAACGACTTGTTTACTGCAGGTTCATTTGATTATTCACAACAACAAAAGAAGTCTCGTTAACGCCTCAACGTTTTTATCGTCTTTTTTTGTAGAGGAGCTGAGAGTGCAGAGTTCTTGCTCCCTATTGTGGACGGTTTTGGGAACAGACACAACAGCCTGGACACCGTTTCTAATGTGAACTCCAGTAAGAGTGACTGGGTGCTGGTGTACGGCTCCAGCAAACTGTCCGTGCTCCGCCAGAGGGACGTACACAAAGAGTGGACCTTCAACTCGTCACAGCTCCACTGGTGAATAATCCCTGCTCACCACTCTCACTATGACATGTCAATAATACTGCACACAGAGGTCATGTAAGGTCATCTAACATTAACATCACAGGTAGAGTTTGGGATGCTTCACGTGATTCTCTCTTTACCTTACAGCCAACCAGTCCCAGGACACTTCAACGATGACAGAGTGCTCGATCTTTTCATCCAGCATGCAGCAAACGGCACCATGCAGGTAAAACAAACCGCTGTTTCGTACTGAATACTCAAAGACGCTGAACGAAGAACAACAATGAAATAATGTCAGAGCAGGAGGATGAGAACAGAGTCTGTTAGGGGTTGTAGACGATGTAGAAGAGGAGAGTTTTTAGGGATTACTTGAAGGTGGAGAGTGAGGGAGGGTCTCTGCTGGTTTTAGGGAGTGAGTTCCAAAGGAGCAGCAATGGAGAAGGCTCTGTCCCCCAAAGACCGGTGGTTAGTCCTGCAAGGGGGGCAGGAGGTTTGCGTCCGCAGACAGTTCAGTGGGGGGAGCCAGGTTATGGAGGGCTTTGTAGGTGATGATGAGGAGTTTGAAGTGGATACACTGGGGGGTGGGGAACCAGTAGAGACGGGTGGGTGAGAAGATGAGCAGCAGGACTCTGGAAATGTTTTTGCAGTTGACCTTCAGGGCCACCTTACTGTTCTTCTCTCTCTCTCTCAGGCGCAGGTCGTCGACGGAGCAAAAGGGAAACTTCTCTGGTCGGCTGAGTTTGTGTGTCCCGGTCTGATGTTAGAATCTTCAGCGATCTTGACCTCAACTGGCCAATCAGCTTTCCTCTTCTGGGCCAGCGATCCAATCAGAGCACAGAAGAACGTCACAAAGACAACTGTGAGTCTGACGCGGAGAAACCTGTGCAGATGTTTGAATGTTGTATTTTCTGTTGGGATACTTGTCCTGTATTAATTGAAACCGGTCGTGACTCGCTCCAGGTGTCACCAGGCGTCGCCGCAGCTCAGCCGCTCATCAGAAAACTTTTCCTGCTTCACCCTGCGTATCCCACAGTCCTCCTGGAGCTCCACAGCACCACGGACACGGCGCTCACCTCTGCAGGTACGTAGGGGAACTCAACTGCAGGGCAACATTTACTTTATTAAATCGTAACGTTGTCAAAATGTTATTTTTATGATTTAACCGATCTTCAGTCATATTTTAAAATTGTTAATGTATTCGTGCAATTAGACCGTCTGCAGGAGCTTTTGTTGCCATGGTAGCGAAACAGGTATATTTATCGTTTGATTTTTACTAGAACCACGTTGAAGTTTACGCTCTGCTCCGTTTCTAATACGCTGCGAATGAACAACAAATCATCCTCAGAAGGACAAAGCAACACAATTTAAAACAAAGATGGTTTACCTTTTCTTCTTCTCTGACAGTGAGTTACCACGAGCACCAAAAAGACGCTTTCTACATCACCGTGTCCTCTCGGCCCACGCCCGGCTCAGAGCCCGGCGCTCAGATCGTCAAGAGCATGGGCCTCAGAGCCGCCATCGGCAAAGGACAAATCGTCAGGTTAGGAGAGAGCAGCAAGCCGGGAGACGCCGTCAAACCTGGAGCGTACGAGGTCAACAAGTTCTTCAGGCGTCTGACCTTCAAACAACAGGTGAGCTCGAGTGTGACACCCAGCTGGTCAAAACATTGATGTTGTGTCTAATAAAACTCTGTGTTGCTTCATTCAGTGATGAGCCAGCACTGCCACCACGGTACGACTGGAAGGACCCACGTGGACTGAAGTGGGCGATTTCTCTGCACTAAGGACACACTCAGGGTCGGGATTCACTAAGACTGGATTGCGGCCGCTCATATCTTTATTATTTGTTCATCATGTTCTCCCTCTATTGGCTCCGTCTCAAGGTCTGACTCACAAAGCGTAGACCTCTGATGATATTCAGAAAGTGTTGGTGCTCCGTGCAGTTTGCTCGTGTTTAATATGTGGAGAGAAGCTCTCCGCACCTTTACTCTGCACGGAGCTGCTCTCTCACGCTGACGGAGCTGCTCTCTAACGCTGACGCAGCTGCTCTCTCACGCTAACAGAGCTGCTCTCTAACGCTAACGGAGCTGCTCTCTCACGCTGACGGAGCTGCTCTCTTACGCTAACGGAGCTGCTCTCTCACGCTGACAGAGCTGCTCTCTCACGCTAACGGAGCTGCTCTCTCACGCTGACGGAGCTGCTCTCTCACGCTAACAGAGCTGCTCTCTAACGCTGACGGAGCTGCTCTCTCACGCTAACGGAGCTGCTCTCTCACGCTAACGGAGCTGCTCTCTAACGCTGACGGAGCTGCTCTCTCACGCTAACGGAGCTGCTCTCTAACGCTGACGGAGCTGCTCTCTCACGCTAACAGAGCTGCTCTCTAACGCTGATGGAGCTGCTCTCTCACGCTAACGGAGCTGCTCTCTCACGCTAACGGAGCTGCTCTCTAACGCTGACGGAGCTGCTCTCTCACGCTAACGGAGCTGCTCTCTCACGCTAACGGAGCTGCTCTCTCACGCTAACGGAGCTGCTCTCTAACGCTGACGGAGCTGCTCTCTCACGCTAACGGAGCTGCTCTCTCACGCTAACGGAGCTGCTCTCTCACGCTAACGGAGCTGCTCTCTCACGCTAACGGAGCTGCTCTCTCACGCTAACGGAGCTGCTCTCTCACGCTGACGGAGCTGCTCTCTCACGCTAACGGAGCTGCTCTCTAACGCTGACGGAGCTGCTCTCTCACGCTAACGGAGCTGCTCTCTAACGCTGACGGAGATGCTCTCTCACGCTAACAGAGCTGCTCTCTAACGCTAACGGAGCTGCTCTCTCACGCTGACGGAGCTGCTCTCTGACGCTAACAGAGCTGCTCTCTAACGCTAACGGAGCTGCTCTCTAACGCTGACGGAGCTGCTCTCTCACGCTAACAGAGCTGCTCTCTAACGCTAACGGAGCTGCTCTCTCACGCTGACGGAGCTGCTCTCTCACGCTAACAGAGCTGCTCTCTAACGCTAACGGAGCTGCTCTCTAACGCTGACGGAGCTGCTCTCTCACGCTAACAGAGCTGCTCTCTAACGCTAACGGAGCTGCTCTCTCACGCTGACGGAGCTGCTCTCTCACGCTAACAGAGCTGCTCTCTAACGCTAACGGAGCTGCTCTCTCACGCTGACGGAGCTGCTCTCTGACGCTAACGGAGCTCAGTTCTGTCCACATAAAAATGATGAGAAACTTTTGACACTTTATCAAGAGGACACACTCTAAATGTGTGAGATGAGTTTCACCGTTTCAAACAAAGCTTCTTCCCTGAATGGAGTGAGAAAGGACGACTCCAAGACAACGACACTACTCACATCATCGCCATGGTGACGGCTCCAGAGCGTCTCCACACATGTGGATGAAATGTGGAGCCAATGACAGCCTCGGACTGATTTAACCCCTGGTTTTATTAATAATAGTCATATTTATAGACTTCATTTACAGAGCTTTTATCTTGAAGTTATCAGCCCTTTTCAGACTGCTTTTCTTTTCCCCGAAAAGTACCGTAACTAAGCTCAAACCATCATGTCTTCGTAAATTCATATTGATTTCACGACAGCTTAATATTGGTGTTCCAGTCTGTGAGTTCACGTTGCTTTTCTGTGTTGCTGAAGCAAGGCACAGCTGGAGCTCCACACACACACACACAGCGCTGTTCTCCCCCGCTGGTTCAGCTGAAACCGCCTGGTCTCTGTAACGCCTCTGTTACTACCGCTGAAGACGGTACACGGGGGGGGGGGGGGTCACTACGTCTCCTTATAAGGCCTCCGTGATCTTCAGAATGAAGGTGAGACATCAAATGGGTGTAAATATATAGCGGCTTGAAACGGCGGTCTGGGCGATACCGAGGTGAAATCGTTTTCCTGATTACTGGAAAGTTTAAGAATCACATCTCTTATAAATACTGCGGCGCAGTTACCGCCAATGCTCAGCAGATGCTCATTTTTTCACTCTAACCGTGCGTGGCTGTTCGCGCCGCTGTTTGTGAGCTAGATGCTTTTTTAAAGATACTGATTTATGTAGAAAGGGCAAAATTTACCCCCAAATGACTTTATAATAGATCATTTAAAAAAGCGCAAACCGCACCAACGCACAGAGACGCTGTTTGCTCTGCAGAGCAGTCAGGGGAGCGTTTCACCCGCTGCACGTTTGGTGAATTAGACGGTCGTTTTTGAGTCATTTGAACGGGTCCAGTGAGCGCAAAACCCGTGCAATCCTTCAGTGAATCAGGCCCTGAGAATTCACGCTGAGCTGAACACATCGTGTTCGTTTGGCCGAGTCTGACTTTAAAGGTAGATATCTTATTTGTACTGTTTTGCTTCATGTTCTGTTTTTACAGTTACTATTTAAATTATTAACATTTCATTGAATGTTTTGATTTGTTTGGACTTGACAACAGAAGAGGTACTTTATTCTGACGTGAAGCACAATAACACTGATGACCGAGCGTGTAAATATGTTGATATTACGCATCACTCACTTCTATAACTCCTCTATGGTCAGTATGAACGTGTGATGTCACCCATCAAACCCCCATCACTGTCTCTGCTCGTCACTACGCTTCAGAGGGAGTCTGTAGATATTTAAAGCTGTACAGTATTTATTGATCTGCCTTGTTGTTTTATGTTATGTTTGTATATATATTGTCAACCACAGTTTTTTCTATGTGGACGCTTCAAGGATATGACATGAAATGTAAACTGCAACGCAACTAAAAGTACCAAAATCAATATTTACTGCGTCTTGTGTTTATTTCAACATTTATTTCCCGGTTTTGTTGTTTTTAGCTAAAAAGGGAAAAAATAAGAAACAGAATACAGCATCCTCAAATTAAAGGAGTAATATGTAACTCTGACACCTAGTGTTTAAAATGGGTACTGCAGTCCAAATTCAGAACATTAGAGAGAGCTGCCCCCCTCCTCTCTAGAGTCGATGCTCACGCAGGTTGCCATGTGGTGGACACTGAAGCTTCAGTCTCATATCTGGCAAACCGAGGGGCGTCCAAAATGGCCGTGTGGGGGTGCCTTAAAACCGCCTACCTTCTCTGGTCCAAACAAATCCAGACCATTCAGGACCAGAATCTAAAGTTAGAAGGAGGACATACTGGCTGCTGCATTGTTGTCAGAGAAGCCAGCACTTCAACATAGCATGTTTCCTTAATGTCTGATCATAGAGTAAGCTCACTTTATCATTTCACTCTCTACACATCTCTGATTGGACCTTTAAAGTAATTATTATTAGTTAAAAAAAGTAAATGAGATGAGTTAATATCATTAAAGATGAAATAATGATAATGTGTGATTATAACTTCAGTAATAAAGTTTTTAATCATGGGTACAAATCCATATTTGTGAGATTAAAGACTTTTTATTGGTCGTTTTTAATAAAGTCGTCGGTCCGCCAGGTGGCGCTGTTGCAGCTCTTCTGTTTTTCCGCATTGCTGCAGATCGCGGTGAACATGGCGTCGGCCCTCGGTCGTCTGGCCCGGCTGTCCGCCCCCAGAAACGCTCGCTTCTCCCCGCTGACCCCCTCTAACGGGCTGGGGAGGACCGTGACACCGGGCCGGACAGCCGTGACCTCCTCTTCCGGTAGTATTCTGCCCAAACCCAAGGAGGTGAGTGTCGCTTTGAAGGCTCGTGAGCGGTTAAAACCTGAAGGAGGAGTGACGTAATAAGACTCTCGTGCAGACTCTGTGAATAATTTAATAAAAGTCTGCACGAGCTGAACTAACTGTTCTGTGTTTGTGGTGTGTGTGACACCGGGAGCAGACCCCGTTCGGTCTGGTCCGGATCGCTCTGGTCGTGGTTCCCTTCCTGTACGTGGGGACTCGGATCAGCAAGAACTTCGCGGCGCTGCTGGAGGAGCACGACATCTTCGTCCCTGAGGATGATGATGATGATGACTGAGGGGTCCGAACACTTCCTGGTTTTCAGGTATCAAGCGGTGTCAACGCTGGGGAGGGAAGCGGCAGGCAGGGCCGTCTCCAGGATTTATCCGGGCCCCATGAACAGATCTCACATTGGGCCCCCCACACCAAAGCCAACCCTGAGATATGACCATAACCACGCCCCCTTTACACCAATGAGCCAATAGAAGAGTTACACTAAGGTCGACAACACTTAACTCCTTCAACACTTTTACTACCACACATTTCAAAAAGATAAAACTTGAATGAGTCCATCAGAAGTTGCAGCAAACTGATGAATTGCACAAAATATTGGCAACATTGGAATTTATGTTTTGTCATTGACAACTTTTGGATTTATTGTAGAGATTGGCAACGTTGGGATTTATATGTTGGACTGAACAAAGATGAATAAGTAAGCAGGTCAATTCCTCACACGGTGCATTGGAAGTTGGCAACATTGGGATTTATGGGTTGGACTTCACAAACACTCGTAGGTGGAAAGCTTGTACGCAGGTTAACTCCTTCATTGTCCCAATTGCACAAAATATCAACAACTTTGGGATTTATTCGCGCGCTCCTGCAGTCCCAACACGTAAATTCCAACGTTGCCAAAATGTTGTGCAATTGAGCCCGTGTGCAGGAGCTAACCTGCATACATGCTTGTTACATGCGTATGCAAATTCCTTCAAACTGTCTAAATTGCACTAAATCCTGGCAATGTTCGACATTTGCAACGTTGGGGTTTATGCATGCGATTGGGAAGT
This sequence comes from Tautogolabrus adspersus, assembly GCA_020745685.1. Lineage (NCBI taxonomy): Eukaryota > Metazoa > Chordata > Actinopteri > Labriformes > Labridae > Tautogolabrus > Tautogolabrus adspersus. The sequence continues at coordinate 25,665,640 of CM036553.1, forward strand.
CCATAAATCCCAACGTTGCTAAGGTCAACATCGTTGCCAATGTCTTATGACATGATGTAGATTCAGGCCTTTTCGTTACTAGTGAGCACTTAAATAACATTACGTTGTTTTAAAACGTGGTATCGAACATGTTGACCTCACATTGACCAGCGCTCTCTCTCTCCCCCGCAGGTCGTCTTGTCGTGTCGTTGCCTCTGAGTCGATTGTGTGAGCACGTGATTGCCTTCCTGTCGTTGCCTCTGCTGTGTGTTCGAGTCGCCTTCTGTCCACACTTTGAAAGAGTTTCAGGGTTTCCTGCTGTTACCTTGGTGATCGGGCTGCACGGCGCCGCTCGTATCGTACTGTATCTGCATGCACTGATGAAGTCTTAATAAAGGGACGAAGATTTAAATCACAGCACAGGCTCACGTTAAATTCTTTACACTTTACACTTTCATTCAGATGTTGTTAAAAGCTGCAGAAAAAGTCACGACGAACAGCTTGAAAAAAAACAACACATTTACAGGAAGTATGAACGTAACCCAGGAGATCGAGTTCCTGTAGTTCATGACCATCACCCCTACAGTCACCTTTTTCATCTGCTGCCTCCTGGAAGACGTTTTAAGACCCCGACATCAACGTTCAATAACAGCTTCTACCCCGGAACCATCACTGAACTGAACTCAGCAGGAACACTCCCCCCTCCCCAATATATATTTTTCTCGAGGGGAAAAATGAGCAGAAAAGCCGCAGAAACCTTTAACAACAAAAAGCACCGCCTCAAATGTCTGTGACAGCAATAAAGGCAGAGTTACTATCATCAGAGGAGCTCTGTGCGAGGGGAATTTGCCCTGGAAGTTTTACGTTACAAATGACAGACTAACGATTAAAAACACAGACTGTGATTATTACAAATGACCAGACACTCTGAGGTCATTCTGATCCCGTGTGAACAGGGCTGAAGCCTGTCAAGGTTTAAAATGCGTCACCTTTTGATTTTAATGGAATATATATTTGCACACACAAGTCGCTATGAGTCACATTTCTACCATCTGCAGGCGAAAAGTGAACTCTCTTTGGCCGAACTGTTTCTTTAAAACGACCACAGATTAAAAATACACACGAATAGAAGACACAGCCAAAGGTCAGTGTGTGTATTAAGTTTTTGTATTTACAATAGAGGAGAAGATTTGTCACACTGGAAACAACCAAACAGGACAGACGGGGACACAGTTCAGGGGTCATGGCCCCGGTAGAATTTGGACAGGAAGTCGGTGGGACGAGCTTCTTCGGTCTCGTGGAAATAACGCATAATGTGAGTCTTCTGCTTCCACACGTGGATGGTTTCCTGGAGGTCCATCTTCCCCTGAAGATTAAAAAAGGAACATGAAACCTCCATCTTTCATTCCACTATGATGTGATTCTTTATCCACAAACACCGAGATGAGACACGCGGCTGACTACAGAGCGGTTTGAAAGGAGGACCGTGTGATTGGTTTCTACGGTGAGCGAGTTAAAATGATGTTTTTACCTTGATGACCAACATGTCGATCACTCGGGGATCGGTGACGTGCTTGTTTTTGTCGAACATCTCCCTCACTTTGTCTCTCCCCTGACGTGTCGTGATGTCCAGCTGAAACAGCGCCACTGTGGAGAAACACAAATAACAGTTTCCAACCAATCAGCTTCACCGACAAAATTAAAAAAAACGTTACATTCCAACTTTCACCTGAGTTCCTTTTCCACCAATAGGTCCGGTTAAGTACGCATCCTTCGGCGTTTCCACTGTCAAAAGTTGGGAATGGTACCAAAATAACTGATCCGTACCGTCCTGCTTTAATGCTACCCTTAAGTTGGGGTGCCAAGCGTACCAATCTGACCCTTAAGGGTGCCTGCACTATCCGGCTTACACCCCGCCTACCAGGTAAGGGTACAGTTGGCGGAGAAAAGCGAGAACAGGGTTTACCGTTCCAAACTGAACTGGACCAAAGTCAGGCCTCCTCTCTAGAGTGGATGCTCACGCAGGTCACCATGTGGTGGACACTGAAGCTTCAGTGTTTATCCAGCTCTGCATCGGTCTGTAAACCTTTCTGCGTTCTAACCTCTCTCCATTTTTCAAAAGCATCTCCAATATTGATCCTAGTTTGAGCACGTTTCTGCTCGTGGAGCTTATTAGAAACATGCAGAGGCTTTTTAGGTCGGGTACAATCACTTCTATCTGAACCAGTTCTCTTGCCCGCTTCCATCGCTGCAACACCTGTTGGTTTGACCTGATAACTGCTCTCATATCTGGCAAACCGAGGGGCGTCCAAAACGGCCGTGTGGGGGTGCCTTAAAACCGCCTACCTTCTCTGGTCCAAACAAATCCAGACCATTCAGGACCAGAATCTAAAGTTAGAAGGAGGACATACTGGGTTGGGTGTCCAAATCGGCCGTGTGGAGGTTTCACTCACTACACATCTTACTGATTGGACCTTTATATGTCGATTTTAAGCCGAATGTGTGTGTGGTTGTCATAGTTACAACAGAAATCAAAGACGGAAGTTGTACCTCCTTGTTCACTTTTCAATAAAGACGTCTGACGAGTATAATTTGACATTTTTTAAACAGATTCAAATAATTCTTTCTTTGCGACACTTTCCGACAACCACACAGACTCATTCGGCTAAAAGCCACCAATTTACACGGTCACCATTTAAACCGTAACACCTGAAATGTTTGTTGTTTACCCAGGACTTCTGTTTATTGATGCCGTGATATCAAACAGTTAAATTCGTACTAGAATCATATATATGTAATCATAGACATATATCAAAGTTTAATATTCTGGTATTGCGTTTAAATTAACGTAATTGAAAATAATAACAGTGTAGTGTTTGTTAGCGGCTAATGTTGCTCACTGTACCTCTACATAGACACGACCTTGACGCTCGCGCTGCCTCTCACAGCTGTTCATCAGCCGAGGTGGACCCACGTACCTGTGTTCGGGACCTCTCGGTACCAGGCTCGGTACAGCTCCCGGACCCTGCGCTTCGCTTCGTCCAGGTCCCGACTGAAAAGCGGTTTTACTACTCTAGCTGCTCCCGCTGCGGCTCGAGTCGCCGCTGTCGACGCCATGACTGCTGTCTGCCAGTCTGTCGACACTTCCGGTTTCCACTATATGACCTCAGCAAGCTGCTGTTCTCTGTGCTGCCGCCTAGCGGTGTGGAGGGACACATTCACAAACCACAAACAGCCAGTCAGAAAAGTCCTTATAGGTAACATATCGGCCTTTTCATGATTGATATTCATGTTGTGAGACATTCCGCACACAATTATAATCATATATTTATACTGCGTTAAACTTGAGAGATAGAGGCAACAGGAGCGCTTCTGGTATAAAACCACCAGCGCTCATGGAAGGTACCGACTTCACCTTCTTCAGGGTGTCACTGAATATTTATTGGATCTGGATCATTAATACGAATGATTTCTTAAGTTTTCCTCCACTTTTGAGATGTTTTAACACTTTGTCCAATCAATGTACGGAGCCTCTGAAGTCCCAAAAGAGGAATTTCCTTTTTCTCTTCTTTTCTACATGAACTTGACACGAGTAGTTATCGTGTGCAAACAATTTATCGTCGCAGTTGTGTGCACAAGATTACAGGTTTTACTGTGTGCACAAGATCAGTAATTTATGGACACAAACAAACTCCTGGTGCACACAAGATGATTATATTTTGGAAAGTAACATCCCTCAAAAACTTGTTTTCACAGGATTATAACTTGACAACACGAGATAATCATCGAGTCTTTGTGCACAAAATAACTTGTGACTAAGTCCAGTCGCTCCGTTAAGTTGAACAAAATATTTTCTAATAATCATAATAACTAGAAATAAATCGAACAGCTTCAAACACTTTCACTGAACTTTAATATCTGATAACTAAAATAAAACAATCTCCAACAACTGAAATCCCAACCTGAGGATATTACAGTTTGATTTGATTCCATTTTTCTAAAGATACACCGATGAATGATCTCTGAAGGATTCTGTTTGTCTGAAATAAAAACATAAGAAGGTGTTTATTTGCAGTCAGCAGACGCTGGCGTGCAGAATCATTAAAAACACGTTCATACAGCTGACGTGTTTTTGCAGAAATTCTTTTATTGTATAATTTACAAAGTAAATACAGGCTCTACATTAAATATGAAAGTCTTTTCAAAAGGCAGGTAGATTCGTCATTTTATCACAATTCATAACGTCGATACAAAATTTGGCTCATTGATGCAACACCTGTCGTGTTTCTGTGGCGGGAAATAAACGCCTTGAATGGTCGGGGAAGACGGGGCGCTTCTTGGAGAGTTCTTAGTTTGATGAGGGACGACGATCACTCTGCAGCTTTCACGAACATCGGCAGAGAACGTTGGAGCTACATGTTCCTCCTTTATGATCACAGATCCACTTTAATTCAGGCTGCCGGCGTTAGAAACGTTCGCTGTCTTTGTCGTGTTTTATTCCCAGTCGACGGTCTGTAACACGAAGCTTTGTGAGCACGCTTTCCACCTTAAAAATAATAATTACAGCAAACGATAACGCCCAGAAAGAGTGCCCGTGTCCGAGAGTAAACATGACTCACACATTGTTTAAAAAAAGATGATGATGGATCTCCGACGTCTCAGGCACGAAACACAGAAACAATGATCTGATAAAAAAACTAACTGATAACGTATGAACGCTTTATTTACAACACTTGATAAAAAAAAAAAAAAAGAAAAATATTCCAGTTTTCAGACCGAATGCACACTCGCACAGAGCTTGAATAAAAAATAAAAAAGTGCAGTTTCATATACAACATGTGAGGCCCACTTTAAAGAAACCAGCTGATGGTCTACTCTACGCCGCTCACGGGCAGAATGATGAAAACTAAGGCACTATGATGATCCTCACACACACACAGAACACATCCAGACATCCCCTCCTCTCGTCTCCTCCGCTGGGTCCTGTGGACCTCGATTCAGTCACCACGCTGCAAACATGCCTGCAGAAAAAAAGACAGATGAAGGATATGAAAACAGAACAGCAAAAACTACTTCCACAGAAGAATATCTGCATCTGACAGCGTGTCAGCACGCCAGCGTTAGATATCGCTTTGCATCGCAGACGCTTGCTGTCCACACTGCATCCGTTAAATATTTACTTTACTCTGAGTTTCAGTTTCCACTTGTAAACATAACATGTGGTGCTTTTATTTTGAAGGTGGACAAACTCAAATGTGGTGCTTTTATTTTGAAGGTGGACAAACTGAAGTGTGGTGCTTTGTATTGACGAGCGGTTTACTCAAATCGCAAAACTCAGAGGCTCGTCAATAAACGGTTGGCGGAGAGACGATTAAAGTTTTTCTCAGTGTTGACACAGGTCAAAGGTCAACATGACAATCATGAAGTGGATATAATTAATGCTCCACTATCTCCACTTTGTAAAACAAGCTAACGAGCTCTGCTGAGTGAGGAGTTAAAGACCACAGGCAGACCGGACGGAGCTTCAGGAACAGTTTGTGTGGATGAGCAGGTCCTGGTTCAGGAGGACTAACGTGCTCCTGCTCCTGGACCAATCAGAGAGCATTTTCCTCGAGCATCATACATTTTGGTCAGCTTGTAATTGCCCCCGTGTGAACACAGACCAAACCTGAGGTCATAAATACTGTTTGTCTGAGTGTTCGTCACCTGTTACCTGCAGCCGAGCGTCAGTGGTCCAGGCTGTTTCCCAGTTTCTGGCCCTCATGCAGAGCAGTCAACGCCAGCCTCAGGTGCTCCTTCAGACTCTGGATCTCCCTCTCGCTGCGACCTTTCATCCCGCTCAGCTCGTCCTGCATGTCTGAGTAACGCTCACAGGCGAGCCGCTTCTCCTGCAGAGCAAAGACACGCAGACAATCAGGTTCATCTCTTAAAGTGTTCTCCTGCTCACATCCACACAGGTCTACTTCCTGTTAACATCCCATCTTTGAGGGTTTCTATCTACATCGTTTCAGGACGGTGGTTCCCGACTCCTCTAGCCTGAACACCCACCACCGGCTCCTCCCTGAGAAATCACCACCCACATTTCTGATATTTTTCAACCAATCAGGTTTATTTAAACTCAGACGTTACGATACACGTGACAGAACAAAACAAACATGATCTAAAAGGGCTTCAGTGTTTTTGACACCTTTGCGACCCACTGGAAACGACCCTGTGACCCACTTTTGGGTCCCGACCCACCAGTTTGGAACCTCTGTTTCAGGAGATTTTTTGTGTTTCTGTTTGTGGGGTGTTTCCAAAGTTGTTAGTCTTTTCAAAATAAGACAGCATATCTCCGAAATCTGTTTGAGGATGTTTTCTTCTGAAAGCGTCATATCAAAGACCTTAATGAGAGGATTATTATATCTTAACTGAGACACACACACACACACGCAAACACACACACACACTCACGCAAACACACACACACACACTCACGCAAACACACACACACACACACTCACGCAAACAAACACACACACTCACGCAAACACATACACACACACACACACACACAGTATACCGTGTTGAGAAACTGCAGCTCATTCCTCAGACAGCTGATCTCTTTGTGTAAGTAGTCGATCTCGTTTTCTTTCACTCTGAGAAGAACCTGAGAGGAGAACAACGACAGAGAGCGGTTTATCATCAGCAGCCAAAAACAAAAACATCTTAAAGCTCTAAATCATTTTAACCATCACCTGCAGGAACGCACACAGCGCTTTATGACAAACAGCGTCTGTAATTCATGACTGCGCCTGTTTATCACGATGTTCCCTTTGTGTACTAACTTCAGCTCATGTTTGAGAAGCAGAGAGAGAGAAATAAACTGCTGCTTTTTTAAATGTTTGTTTTAAAACTCTTCAGATTGATGTGTTTGTGCACTTCGTTCTGAAAGCAGGGGGGTTGTTTTGTTATTGATGCTCCTCCAGCAGATAGTTTCAGAGTCTGCAGGATGTCTCGTCTCTGAGCAAAGGTTTCTAACCCACAGATTCTGCAGCACCCGTGTGCACAGCGTCCCGCGTAGAGGACCCAGGGCAGTAAGTGCATAAGCCAAAAAATCAGGTCAGCTCTCGCTGTACTTTAGCATCTCCGCCTCCGGTGCAGCTTTTCACACAGCGCCACTGCAAGCCGTCATACCCCTTCTCTGATTCTGTGGTAGCGGGGGCTAAAGTGTTGGTGGGTTTGGTGGGCGGCGGATTTACGGAGGGGAAAGTTGTTGAAAGTTGCCGTGTGTTTGCAGCACAGCTGTCAGTCCTGAAAGCTCAGAAAACATTCTCCCACTTTCAGTTTCATGAACACAGAAACTGAAAGTGTCTGCTGGTGCATCGGGGATGTTACCTCCAGTTCACAGGTCGCTCTGTCTTTGTTGTCCTCAGAGTTCTGATCCGTCGCTCGCACTCGGCTGATTTCTTTAGCCAAACGGGCCTTCATGTCCTGCAGAGGAAAATACTTTGTCTTAACGATTCGAATGATTCAAACCAGTTAGTAAATATCTGCAGACAGATTAAAGAGCACATGTTTTGACTTCAGCAACAAAGAGATGCAGCATGTTAGCTTCCTGTTTTTAGATCATGCAAAGAAAGAGAGACAGTTACTATAATTAATCACAAGCTAAATGTGGGTCTTAGAATCTTAAAACACCCAAAAATAAAAGGTAATAAGCATTAAGCAAACACACTTCATACAGACTGCTCAGATAACTCACCTGGTTCTCTTTCCTCAGCTGCTCCATGTCTCTCTCCTTGCGGCTGATCTCCCTCTCTCTTTCTGCGTTGTTCTGCTCAGCGCGGTTTAAGTCCAAACACTTCTGAGAGTATCGCTCCGACAGTCCGGCCAGCTCTCTCTGCAAGGCCTGAGACTCTGCCCTGAAACATGAACGGAGAGTGTTGATATACGGGCAACAAGAAGCTGCAGGTTCAGTGAAGATCAATTATATTATGAACAAATCAAGAAAGTAAAGGAGCAATCTGTAACTCTGACACCTAGTGTTTAAAATGGGTACTGCAGTCCAAACTCAAATCATTGTAGAGAGAGCTGTCTCTTTTTAGGTCGGTTACAATCACTTCTATCTGAACCAGTTCTCTTGCCCGCTTCCATCGCTGCAACACCTGTTGGTTTGACCTGATAACTGCTCTCATATCTGGCAAACCGAGGGGCGTCCAAAACGGCCGTGTGGGGGTGCCTTAAAACCGCCTACCTTCTCTGGTCCAAACAAATCCAGACCATTCAGGACCAGAATCTAAAGTTAGGAGGAGGACATACTGGCTGCTGCATTGTTGTCAGAGAAACCAGCACTTCAACATAGCATGTTTCCTTAATGTCTGATCATAGAGTAAGCTCACTTTATCATTTCACTCTCTACACATCTCACTGGTTGGTGCTTTAAAGAGGATCAAGCTGCAGCCAGACAACCTTTTCTCACACCTTTCAGCAGGTAAGAAATCGTGTTTCTCTTTGTATCTTTTCACTTAGTATCATTTTGTGTTTGTTGCATGCTGTTAAAAAGTGTGAGGTTGCTTTCTTGTTCCATTTTCTTGAGGCATGTATTTCCTCCTGTGGTTAAAACAGCTCTTCTGCTGAAGACCAGTAACCACAGAAATAAGGAAGGGCACACAGAGAGCAGGCTGCAGAGAAAAGCCCTAAAATACAGGTTTGAGTTCCAGCAACTGAAACAGGATTACGTCACCGAACTCTTGAAGTTTACAAAGGAGAACTAATCCATGACCAAATTCTTCTACATTCCTGAAGTGCTTCACAGGACCCTGCGGCTGCTGTGGAGACTGAAAACTCCACCTTTGATTTGACAAAAGAGAAACCTTTAGCTCCCACTAAAGAGCACCAGAAAGTTTTTTATTTCCTAATATCTGCCCACGCTGACAGAGACTGACGGACTACGACCAAGAATTTATGTTCAGGGAAATATGTGAACACTTAAGACGTATGCTTTTATGTCAGCATGAATGCAAACTTTGCATTATTAGATTTAAGCTTTAAAAAAACCGACTACTTATCAACAAGATAACACCGTGTCCTAACAGCGAGCGAGCGTTAGATATCGTGTTGCATCACGCATGGTCGCTGTCCACACTGCATCCGTTAAATATCTGTTTCTGCTCTGTGACTTTCAGTTTCCCCTTAAAACGTTACACATCTGGTGCTTTTATTTTGAAGGTGGACAAACTGTGTACAATAATGTGAAGGATGCTGCAAACACTACACATGTCCTTTCTGTGGCCTCGTGTTTCAGAGTGTTTCTGTCACAGCAACACAAACTGAATTTATGTTACTCACTTTTGTTGGACTCGTAAAGTCTGTGAATCCGGCGCCCCGCTGTTCAGCCTCTTGGACTTCTCCACCTCTCTCTCCAGCTCCTCTTTGTGTTTCTTCTTCAACGCCTCCATCACTGAAACGCAAACACACGCCATCTTATGGTCGCTGAAAACACAGCATCACAGACACTCCTGATTGGACACTCAGAGTCAACAGAATCAAGTCCAACTAAAGCTGTTTTCACACATGCACTCATGAAATCTTTCTCTGCCCCTCACAGCGGGAATTTTCTCCTGAGAGTCTGACACTCTTAAGGCTTTCACACCGAAAACTCCTGAAAAACTCTTGATGAACTCTAATGAACCTGCTGCATTCTGTTTCCTGTTCTCCAGTATGTTCTTCTCCACTCTTTAGTTCAGATTGTGATTCTGTTGAACTACACGTAGCATTGATAGAAAGACACATATTCTCATTTTAGCGTCGGATAGAGGACTCTGCTGCTTCATCCGACACTGCGTTATTTCTACGTCACGTCTTACCTCAGGAGACCCCGCCCCCCCTTCCAGTCTGACAGGGATAGTCTCCCGCTGTGAGGTGCGTGTGAACAGCCAGGTCAGGAGAATATCTGGAGCAGTCCTACTGAAATGATCTAGACCCTCTCTCTCCCCCTCCTAGCTTTATCCCTGCTGACCTCTTGCGATATCCTGCGTCTCCTCCAGAAGCAGCCTCTCCTTCTCCATCTCCAGCTCCTTGATCTGACGCTCATGTTGCCTCTGCAGCTCCTCCAGAGCATGTCGATGTGCACGCTCCATCGCTGCCAGGCTGCGTCCACAGGCAGCCTCAGGGCTGCAGCCACCCCTCACCCCTCCTCCTCCTCCTCCTCCTCCTTGTAGTTGCTCCAGCTGCTGCCTCAGTGACGCCACCTGAGAACAGAGAGAGATGGAGGTAAAGCCCAATGAGCGACAGGACGGGGACAGATACACATTTGTTTATATATATATGAGCATGATTAGCACTAGCTCTTTTTTCAGGCTGCTTTGTACGGAGGCTAATGTCCTCCAACCTGGGGTCCGATGTAGGTATCAGATGTGCTCGGGGTCCTTCCATACGCTGTGATTGGCTGTACGTTAGACAGTCGGAGAGAGAGATCAACGTCTCCTCATGAAAGAGGAAGAACTCAAACACACAGCATCCAAACGGACTTAAATGTAACACGGTTGATGAGAGTCCCTGTCTGAACATATTAACATGTCGGTATTCAATGTTAGTAATGAGGCCAACACAAATGACCGCAATGTGAGCTCATTTTCTGTTGTGACAGTTTACACCAGTTTAGACCGCTCTTGTATTTCGTGGTTAACCATAGATTCACAGCGTACATCTGTATTCTCTGTCTGAAAACTACATCTGTAAACTCTCCGACAAACAGCCAATCACAGGGTGCTACATCATCATACAAACGTACAGTCGATCATATTGTGTAAGGTTACTAGCAGACGCAGGACCCCGAGCAAATCTGGTACTAACACTGGGACTAACACCCGACCCCCCCCCCCCATCCACTCTCCTGACTCTAAATAATAAAGGCATAAAAATAAAAAGGAGAATAATAGCACATGAACTTTTCTCTAGCATGACTTTAACAGCTCTAAACTATTTAAATGATGTGTAGGTATAATGTCAGACACTGCAAACAGGTTCAAACCAAAGATGCACAACAAACGAGCAGAAGATTCAGCAGCGCTTTCCACCACTAAGGTTTCTTTCGATACGATGGGTTGTATAACGATACAATCTCCGTTACTTCAATGATCATAACAAGAGAGAGAGAGCGCGCACCGTCTGAGTTGTCACAGATGCGTTGGCAACGTTTGTTTTGGTACAATTTGGACTGTGTGCAGGAGGTGCAACAAGAAATATTGTATACCGTAAAACCCGGAATATAAGTCGCAGTCTGTTTGTGAAAGTCTCTTCCTGTGTGACGACTTCTATCGTGTTCAGCGAAGTCTACAACGTGCAGTTTCTGTGCAGCTGTGTCGCTCTTTTAGCTCCGTCTGTTTTCTCTTTGTGGAGTTTGCTCTCCTACTAGCTACAGTACGGTAGTCGATATTGTTAGATTCTTAGTAGAATCAAATCAAAGTTTAAAATTCTTGTACTTTGACGCCCTCAGATCGCCGTCTGCAGAGTTCAGATGGAAAACGCAGCTGAAGAGGCCAGAAGGAAAAGTATGAAAAGGTGTTAACAGGCAGAAAAAGGAAGAATCCACTCCATCCCGGAAGATGAAGAGTTAATTTGCATTTGATTGGATTTGCAAATTAGAAAATCTCTCCACGCACTACCTCCCTCTGCAGCGCCTCATTGGCTGACTGGCTCAAAGACCGTGATCCCGCAGACGGTAAAGAGCTCATCTCCTTTAACGGCATGCGTTCAAACTCCGCCCACTTCTTCTCTATATCCTCCTCCGTGCGTAGCCTCTGGTTCGACCCGCCACCTGTGCCCTTCCTGGACAGCACAGCCTCCCATTGGCTGCTCGTGTTCCTGTCCTCCTGCCACTGGCTATGCTCCCTCCCCTGCCCCTCTCCTGCTTCTCTCTGATTGGTCGGGAGAGAGCCGGACAAGGCGGGAACAGGGGACAGCTCGACGTATTCAAACCTGCGCTGAGTAGGAGGAGCCGAGGTTGGAGCTTCTGATGGAGCATCAGCGTGACGCGATGATGGGCGACGGGACGACTGCAGGAAGCGAGAGTGGGAGTTTTCTTTGTCACTGCTGCTGTCGGGTAATCTGGAGACGATTAGAGACAAATAAAAACAGAAATAAAGCGTTTTATTTTCATGAACAAAGGTCAAAATATTTACACCAAGTTGTGATTTCTCCTACGACTCCAATCTTTACCTCATGAGTAATATTTCAATCAAAGAAAATAAACACAAAAAGGCAGAGCACTCTGAAAAAAGACGCTCGTGGGACACAGGGCCTTATGAAAACACAACATGAGCCGGACAACGATGAGCCTGATCATGGCCCTGTTTTCATCGACTGGTGCGAGTCGTCCTTTTTTATGACAGCAATGTATCAAAACTCAGGAGACGACATTGGACTTCAGGAAGAATCCCTCAGCCCTGCGAACATGCAGGACTGCCATTGGCCTTTTGAACAACTCATTGTGATGTTTGTTTTTGGTGTTTGCTCGTCGCTATTGCCCTTTTGATCCAATTGCTGTCGCATGTGTGCACATAAGCAACACATCCTCTTCAATAACAAAAGCAGCCTGAATACAGAAATCAAAGAACGCCAACCTTAAAATATCGACACCAGTGCAATTCAAATTAGGAATGCAACAATCCTCAATATAATATTGAACCGTTGGGTACTGCCTCCAAGGTTTAATACACGCTTGTAGATTGCGGTTTGACACTTTTGCGTACAAACTTCCATTCAAAGTGTTTCTCTCTGAATTGGCTCGGTTTGTGTGAGTCCATGGGAACCTTTTTTCCTTAACACCTTTGCTGGTCCTGTAAAATTTGCCTAAAGCTCCTACAAATGGATTAAAAAAAACTATCAGACGGCCAGAAGTGAAAACCGCGACCAAAACACCGAGGTACGTATTGCACTGTGTGCTGATTGTTTAGTTGCATCCCTAATTAAAGCTTCAGAAACACGTGAACACTGCAGGATGAAACCTACTTTGTTGTTGCTGTAACAAGCTCCTCCAGAAATACTGTTTCTCAAACGGGGTAATGGTTAGCTCAAAGCCCTGAAGACTCTCTTATTTGCATTCAAAGCTTTTCATGCTTCTGCACTTACTGTGTGAGGTCCGGAGAGCTGCTGGGCCGGATGCTCTTCTTTAAAACCTCGATCCAGTTCCTCCTGATCCCGGCCGTCATGGCCGACAGTGTGAAAGCAGCTTCCCGCGTCTGGATAACAAAAGAGAAGAAAAAACAGGTTTAGGAGACACAAAGATGAGAGAACTGGGATGAGATGCAAAGGATAAAGAAACCCTGAGAGAGAGAAAGAAAGGTGTCAGTGAGATGTGAGTCACAATAAGAGAAACACAAGAAACTGAGAGCGGGTGTGGTTACCGCTGAGAAGGAGGACAAGAAGTGATGAATAAAAAGTCTATGAGAGAGCTAACCTGTAACAGATATCCTCACCTGTATCTGAAAGCCGTAGTTCTTCTCCACATCAAACTCAGATACCTCACACAAGACTTCAGGTCGATCTCCCCGTCCAGGTCGTCTTTCTGTTTAGAAAACACACAAAGGAAACAAGGCCGTCTCTCTTACACTGTGGTGCCGTCTTAATAAATGCAATTTGTTATTCTTCATTAATGAAATCATCAGGATTCTGAGAGGAAGGAAGATGTACCTCCTCTGCACTCGAGTCTCTGTAGTACTTCAGTCCAGCATCCGTCAGAACAAACCAGTGCTTCTTCCACTAAAGAGAGAGAGACAGACTCTTTGATTCAAATATCACAAACATCAAATCTATAGAAAGACAAGTGCTGCCTCCGAAACTACCGTTGTAGTACTCGAAATCGGTCTTGGTCTGGAGACCACTTTTTGAAGGTCTCGGTCTCGTCCTAGAATCAAAAGCATTTTTACTCTGACTTGTCTCTGTCTCAAGACTGGACGGACTCTGGATTTTAAATCAAGACCATCACTGACAGGCACCTCTTTTTAAAAGAGCTAATAACTTCAATTCATTTGTAGTTTGATTTTTATCCCCCGGTTACGGCAGCAACCTTCCCGGTGTTACGGTCTTAGTGAGTGACACGCCCCCTGCACACAAGTTGATGATTTTCAGTGATATTTATGATCTTGGTCTTGTGTGACGACCCTTGTGTGATGTGTGTGAAGCTGAATCCCTCGAGCCTATCATAGAGAAATAGAGAAGACACCTGGCGAGCCTCGAGCCACTAAGCTATTACGCTGATAACCGGGATAATCTGCAGCTATCGCCTTACACTCAACCTTTCTCATTAAGGAACCAGAGGCTGACGGGACGGCGAGGAAAATGTGACCTGTGGTTTGGAGTAAGACATCAGAAGTACTTTAGCATACCTCGCCACTCTCGTCCAGCTTGGACATCCATCCCTTCTTAAAGTTTAGGAGGTCAGGCTGTGAAGATAAGAAAGGACGAGGGGTTAAGTTCATCTGAAACGTTATAAATACAACACGTAAAGGAGTGTGTGTGTGTGTGTGTGTGTGTGTGTGTGTCTGTCTGTCTGTCTGTCTGTGTGTGTGTGTGTGTGTGTCTGTGTGTGTGTCTGTGTGTGTCTGTGCGTGTGCTTGTGTGTGTGTGTGTGTGTGTGTGTGTGTGTGCGTCTGTGTGTGTGTCTGTGTGTGTCTGTGCGTGTGCTTGTGTGTGTGTGTGTGTGTGTGTGTGTGTGTGTGTGTGTGTGTGTGCGTCTGTGTGTGTGTCTGTGTGTGTCTGTGCGTGTGCTTGTGTGTGTGTGTGTGTGTGTGTGTGTGTGCGTCTGTGTGTGTGTCTGTGTGTGTCTGTGCGTGTGCTTGTGTGTGTGTGTGTGTGTGTGTGTGTGTGTGTGTGTGTGTGTGTGTGTGTGTGTGTGTCTGTGTGTGTCTGTGCATGTGCTTGTGTGTGTGTGTGTGTGTGTGTGTGTGTGCGTCTGTGTGTGTGTATGTGTGTGTCTGTGCGTGTGCTTGTGTGTGTGTCTGTGCGTGTGCTTGTGTGTGCAGAAGCATTTGTGATTTAATAAAACATTGAAAGAACACGAGGAAGCCTATCTCAGGGCGGGGTGTGCACGATGTAATTATAACTATATACAGGATGTTAGCAGGTTAATCTTCTCAGCAGAGACAATGCTGCTCAGGACAGAGTGGAGAGATGCATGTTGAAACTAGCACTGTGTTATATTTATTTACTGACTCGCTCTCTTTCTGTGTTCCATTAACAAAACTCCACATCGCCCCCTCAATTATTTTTTATCACTTCATATAAAGGTCCAATCAGTGAGCTGTGTAGAGAGAGAAATGATAAAGTGAGCTTACTCTATGATCAGACATTAAGGAAACATGCTATGTTGAAGTGCTGGCTTCTCTGACAACAATGCAGCAGCCAGTATGTCCTCCTTCTAACTTTAGATTCTGGTCCTGAATGGTCTGGATTTGTTTGGACCAGAGAAGGTAGGCGGTTTTAAGGCACCCCCACACGGCCGTTTTGGACGCCCCTCGGTTTGCCAGATATGAGAGCAGTTATCAGGTCAAACCAACAGGTGTTGCAGCGATGGAAGCGGGCAAGAGAACTGGTTCAGATAGAAGTGATTGTACCCGACCTAAAAAGCCTCTGCATGTTTCTAATAAGCTCCACGAGCAGAAACGTGCTCAAACTAGGATCAATATTGGAGATGCTTTTGAAAAATGGAGAGAGGTTAGAACGCAGAAAGGTTTACAGACCGATGCAGAGCTGGATAAACACTGAAGCTTCAGTGTCCACCACATGGTGACCTGCGTGAGCATCCACTCTAGAGAGGAGGAGGGGGGGGGGGGGGGGGGGGGGGAGACAGCTCTCTATGATGTTTTGAAATTGGACTGCAGTACCCTTTTTAAACACTAGGTGTCAGAGTTACATACTGCTCCTTTAAAACTAAAACCAAAGTGCTACAGCATTAAGAAAAGATTATCATGAATATAAAAAAAAAGTAAGAGCTCTCGTCAGCTTAAAAGATCAAGTTTGCATCATGAAGAGTTTAAAAGCAGAAACAGCGGGACCTCATACGACATGTTAATGAGACAGGGCTGTTGTGAAATGAAGCGATCACTCTAAAGGCAACGACAGGAAGTTAAGCTTCGTGTGTGAGGTGTGAAAGATGACAAAGAAGAAGGCTTCTCTAAGGCAACTGACATTATGAACCCAGAGCAGCATGAAGACAAGAAGAGGAAAAACATGATCCATGTTCCTCGAGATGAGATGATCCCCCACATCAAGATTAAGCAACTTCATCCAGCGTGCATTCCTCCTTCTGCTTATCTCGGTTTCACAAGCGTGTAAACTCCTCACTCTCAAACCTGTCTGCATTCTCACAGCTGCTCATTCTACACGGCTTTCCTCTGCTCCATCTTTTTGTTCTGCGCGTTTAGCACTTTCACGTTTTATTTGTGGTCTGAATTCACATTCAGCTTCTGGCTTCAGCTGTGTTCTTTTAATCGTAAGTTAAAAATAAGGCACGATACTCGTATCCCATTACTATCGGTATGGGCTTATTTTATCTGGGATATGTGCCGATATCTAGGTTTCTCTCATTAATGCCAGAGAGGCACATTTTAATGGATGTGTAGTTCAAATGTTGGTATCTTTGTTATGAGGGGATTTCTGCCACACTGTGAAGGCCAGTATGAAAGGGTTAAAATAACTGTATTTGCAGTGTGTGTGCAAACAGGGAGCGTGAGTAACAGCCTGCTGTAAAAACTGACACAGAGAGTTGAAGCTACCTGCTAATGACTCTTCCTGCTACTGTAAACAACACAGGGTAAACTAATGAAATGACACCACACCTGGAACCCAGATTAACTATTTCAGGATTCTCACAGAAAGAGAAATGTACTGACACAAGGATCACGTTGTTTCAGTACCATGGCAACCATAAAATAGATGTCATACACACCCATTATTGGTCAATGGCTTGTTTAAAGGACCAATAATTGCAAACTGTACAGAAATGTTCCGTCTCTCTCTTTCAGCGTCACCCTCTTTCCACTCAAACCCAATAAAGTTTCAACAGATGGTCCAGTCTGGTTCTGTTCCAGGTTTCTGTCTGTTCAACATGAGTCTGGTTCTGTTCCAGGTTTCTGTCTGTTCTACATGAGTCTGGTTCTGTTCCAGGTTTCTGCCTGTTCAACATGAGTCTGGTTCTGTTCCAGTTTCCGGCTGTTCAACATGAGTCTGGTTCTGTTCCAGGTTTCTGTCTGTTCAACATGAGTCTGGTTCTGTTCCAGGTTTCTGTCTGTTCTACATGAGTCTGGTTCTGTTCCAGGTTTCTGCCTGTTCAACATGAGTCTGGTTCTGTTCCAGGCTTCTGTCTGTTCTACATGAGTCTGGTTCTGCTCCAGGTTTCTGTCTGTTCTACATGAGTCTGGTTCTGTTCCAGGTTTCTGTCTGTTCTACATGAGTCTGGTTCTGCTCCAGGTTTCTGTCTGTTCTACATGAGTCTGGTTCTGTTCCAGGTTTCTGCCTGTTCATCATGAGTCTGGTTCTGTTCCAGGTTTCTGTCTGTTCAACATGAGTCTGGTTCTGTTCCAGGTTTCTGCCTGTTCAACATGAGTCTGGTTCTGTTCCAGGTTTCTGCCTGTTCAACATGATTCTGGTTCTGTTCCAGGTTTCTGCCTGTTCTACATGAGTCTGGTTCTGTTCCAGGTTTCTGCCTGTTCTACATGAGTCTGGTTCTGTTCCAGGTTTCTGCCTGTTCATCATGAGTCTGGTTCTGTTCCAGGTTTCTGTCTGTTCAACATGAGTCTGGTTCTGTTCCAGGTTTCTGTCTGTTCAACATGAGTCTGGTTCTGTTCCAGGTTTCTGCCTGTTCTACATGAGTCTGGTTCTGTTCCAGGTTTCTGCCTGTTCATCATGAGTCTGGTTCTGTTCCAGGTTTCTGTCTGTTCAACATGAGTCTGGTTCTGTTCCAGGTTTCTGCCTGTTCTACATGAGTCTGGTTCTGTTCCAGGTTTCTGCCTGTTCTACATGAGTCTGGTTCTGTTCCAGGTTTCTGCCTGTTCATCATGAGTCTGGTTCTGTTCCAGGTTTCTGTCTGTTCAACATGAGTCTGGTTCTGCTCCAGGTTTCTGTCTGTTCATCATGAGTCTGGTTCTGCTCCAGGTTTCTGTCTGTTCTACATGAGTCTGGTTCTGTTCCAGGTTTCTGTCTGTTCTACATGAGTCTGGTTCTGTTCCAGGTTTCTGCCTGTTCAACATGAGTCTGGTTCTGTTCCAGGTTTCTGTCTGTTCAACATGAGTCTGGTTCTGTTCCAGGTTTCTGCCTGTTCTACATGAGTCTGGTTCTGTTCCAGGTTTCTACCTGGAACCGGACACACCGCAAAAACTAAGGCGACGACCGCTCACCGACCGTCCAACTAGGACCGACGGCTGATGATCTCCTTGGTGTGTCAGGGCCTTAAAGAGACACACATCCAAAGTGTTCTGAGAGAGCTGGTTTCTACCGGGTCACAAACCTCCTCTGGTGCTTGAGTCATGTTATATTTGGACCACAGCACAGATGTTTCACTTAGACTACAGGGGACTGTTTGAAAAGGTGAAGGGGGAGAATATGTCCTCTTTAAATATTTCTACTTTTTTAAAGAGTCTGTTCTTTTCGATACTAAAGATCGTCAATACAACGGGGATTTTATCGTTTTTAGTACCGTCATGTCGAAGGTGGGGAAACAGTTTTAAGCTAGCTCGATATTATGATATTTCTGCCTTCTTAGCGCGCGCGTGCACACCCCTAGAATCAGACGTTAACGACCGTTAAAAGCTCGCGAGCGTTTTAAAATACATATTTAAACCAGAAAAACTGAAGAAGTAGATCACTTTTCATGAAGAAATAAATATGTAAATGTTTTAAAATGTAAGATGCAACTTACCGTCATGATAACAGGATCCAGGGAGGTATAGAAAAAAAAAGAAAACAAAGAAAAGTACCGTTACCTCCTTTAATAAAAATCCTTTTTACTGTCAGTTTCTCGACTCAACGAAGAAGAGTTTCTCGGGGGGGGGGGGACTTTGCTTTCTGCATTGGAGTTATGCGAAAAGAGATAAACCCCCGCCATTCATCCCCATGTTAACCTAATCAAGCGAAGCGCCAACGTCCATGATAGAGAAGTGTTTGTCCCGTCCCGTAAGATCAAAGTGCGCACACACGACCGAGAAGAAGACCAAAACTTGACGTTAAATAGAAAAGTTTCTAACTAGTCGTGAGTGTCACTCTCTGCTGAGCCTCGCTGCTCTCTCTTCCACTTCCTGGGCGGATCCGCGAAGATCGTTTGAGGAAAACATGCTCACCACACCAAACCGCACGATGCTCGCTCGAAAACACACCATCAGGGACTCCCAGTGGCTGAAAGGATTCAATACGGTGCCCAGCAACGTGTGAATTGGTAAAGTTCCTCTAAATTGTGCTCGCAGCAGGTTATTATTAAAAGAAAACGCATTAAAATGCTAATCGGAGGTCTCACTCCCACTGTTTCCTCGGGACCAAATCTCTCTAAAAAATCTTTAGGGGATCTTTGATATGGAAAGTTTATTAATCCTCACCTCCCCAAATCATACAGATTCCCTTTTATTGCCTGGCTGGATGAAAATAATTTGAGCTACCTAACAATGTGCCCTCCCACCCTCTCTAAAAACTTCTCTTGGTAGCTATTGGTTTCAGTTCAGGAATTTCAACACATGCCCCAGCAGACCACAATTGACAAAAGCTCAGTCAGTCTTATGAAATGCCTGCAGGGTGTAGGTGAAGTCTGCAGACACAGCCCTCAAAACAGGATCTCACAGAATGTAGAGATGGTGTACATATGTCAACAGATAAGGGTGCCAAGTGCATAAAAGCTTTATGATTATAGACAGGATCTGTGTGAACAGTGGACAAGCTGCCAGCATGTCTAGTCAATATGTAACAGAGAGATAGCATATATTGAAATAGGCTCAACTCCAGTAATCTATTGAACCATGGGTGCTGCAGGGTTTAAATATTTGTGATAGCAGAAACATCTGCAGTTGCGTCACTCACACAGGAAGAGAGGTTGTTCGCACAAACAAGCATTTACATACATTTACATTTAACATATTTTTAGTGGACCAGTTGTATCACATACCTGCATTTGTTCTGATCTGTGGTGATTACCTTTCCAAGGACTGCCCTCATCTGCTGTGGGACTGCCCGACCGCTGGAAAGACAGAAAACGCTCACGGCTAGAAGGATAATAAATGTCTGATTGAGCAAACACGGAAACTTCCAGAGTTTCACATCAAAAATCTGTTGTTGATGTGGTTAACTATTAACATAATAAGCAGGTAAAAACCACGGTGCATGAGCCACAATTCCAGATAAATGTCTAATATCATACAAAGTTGCTTAAAACAGTGCACAAATTCCTGTTTTATTCCAATTTGACAACAACTTCAAGTTCCCATTCCTGTCTTTTTATGCTTTAAGATAAAAACATTAAGGTTTCTGGTAGGCCTGATTTATACTTCTGCGTCAAATCTACGGCAAAGTTCTCAAAGATCTTGAGAGGTGTGCAAGAGATGGATGGATTTTTTCATAAAAATGAAAATATCATCTGCATAGAGGGGAAATATGATGTGAAGTGTCACGTATTGTCACTGGCACTCGGGCCTCTGGGGGGCAGCTGGCGAGATGACCTAGTATTTCTACAATTCACTTAGCAGACGCTTTAATCCAAAGCGACGCACATCAGAGAGTAAGAACAACACAAGCAAGGATCTAGAAAAAAGGAAACAATGTCAGTAAGTGCAAACGATCAGCTTTGAGTCTGATTGGACACACAGGTGCTGACAGGAAGTGACCAGAGGCAGAGCACAACATTGACGGCAGTTCTTAAGAGCTCTAACCAGTATAGAAACCATCTTAAAAGCCGTCGTTATCAAACAAAACCATCGTCATTACCATCATCACCATCAATGATATCAAAACTATCGTCAAACTTAAGGCCTGAAAAGGTAGTCAACAAACCAATGGGAGACATCAAGCCGTTTATGAGCTGTCACTTGGTTTATCTAAAGACAAATGGTTTGGACCAAAGAATAAAGAAGCTACATTTACTCTGCCGGGTCCTAACAGGGACCCAATAAGGATCAGTTAGGGCCCCACCAAGGAAACCCGAGTCAATTTAAGGTGGCTGCATCTGTTGGTACAAGAGTTGTGTATTAAACTTCTCTAGCCGTTTACTAAAACTGACCTTGGCCAAAGCCAGCCTACCTGCAATGAGGTGTAGGAGTGAGCTCGGGATAAATACCCACTGCCGCTACATTGCCAGTCTCTATCA
This sequence comes from Tautogolabrus adspersus, assembly GCA_020745685.1. Taxonomy (NCBI): domain Eukaryota; kingdom Metazoa; phylum Chordata; class Actinopteri; order Labriformes; family Labridae; genus Tautogolabrus; species Tautogolabrus adspersus. The sequence goes on from CM036553.1 coordinate 25,686,941, forward strand.
GTGTCTCCTGTGTCGTCCCACTCTCTGGAGGGATGCTTGCTGAGGGAGTGGCTGAAGTGACATCAACAGGTTACTTAAGGGTGCGTCTTATTTGGAAGTAGGGATCATTTCACACATTATCAGTCAACGGAAATTTCTTTGTGGAGAAATAAGAGTCTGACCTGGCTGGTTTGAAGAGTTCCTGCCTCCGAGAGGGCTGCGGGTTCTGAGTCCTACCAATGTGGCCTGGTCCTTCTCTCTGAGGGATCATCTTGACCTTGGGCACGTCAGCTATCATGACATACTCTTCCCTGGTCCTTCCTGTGGACCCCACTGACAGCTGGCCCGACTCGGAGGACTCCATAGAGCTCTGGGAGGAGGTGTACCTCTGCATTTGAATCTGAGGTGAAGGCGATGGGCTCCGTGCGTGGTGGGAGGGCTTCTTGTTATCACGGGATGGTCTAGGATCCTCGTGAGCATGTCTACCGATCACTGAACGGATGCTTCCAGGACTCCTGGGGGTTTCCAGAGTAATGGAAACTGCTCTGCTTCCATTTGAGGTCTGTCTTGAGGGTGAGGCAGCTCGAGACAAAGAAGAGCTGCGGTGGGAACGTGGCGATTTCTGCAAGGATGATGGTGAGCGACTAGAATCAGGTTTTGAGTCTTGGTAAGTGTGATTTCTCTGATAGGAACGGCTGGAATCTCCATTTGTGGCATGTCTGAGGATTGAGTAGCCTGGTGGGTCACCGTGTCTTTCTATGGTTGGAGATGGGTTGCGACTGGAGTGATGCTTGCTGTTAAAGGAGCTGCCTGTTTCTGTTTTTCGCAGTGGCCGCTGGTCAAGATTTTCATAGCTTTTCCTTGATGGTAAAGATTTATCAAGACCTCTAGCTGAACTGTTTGTTTTAGAGTTACGCAGCATAGACCGAGAAGGAGCTTCATAGCTTCTCCTCGATGGGGAGGCGTTACGTCTTTCATGAACACCGGCATGTAACGAACCACTGGTGTCTTTTTTCCTAAGTTGGTGCTGAGTAGGGGTTTCATAGCCCCTCCTTCCAGGAGAAAAACCACGGCTGTCAAGACCTCGACTAACAATGACAGGGCTCGATTCAGTCTTACGTAGCACAGATGGACTTCTGTCATAACCTCGCCTGGGCGGAGACATGTTTGGGATTTCATGTTCTTCTTCTTGGTCATTAATTTCATTCCTAGCCGTTAGGTTTCGCAGCAGAGTCTGACTTTCAAAGTCATAGCCTTCTCTGACTGGGGAGCCGCAGCGTCCAGGGTGACCACGTCTGCTTAGAGAGAAAGTTGATTCAGATTTACGAAGGGGGGATTGGCTGAAAGAACTATGATTCCTCCTTGGTGGACTGTCACGGGGACTTGTTGAACTTCTCCTAGACGGAGATAAAGTACGACTGTCGCGTCCATGAACATTAGAAGTAGTGGTGATTTCCTTTTTGCGAAGAGACATTTGGCTTGAAGGGTTGTAGTCCCTTCTTGAAGGAGAAGAACTTCTACTGTCACAACCTCGACCTCTAACTTCTGTTTTCCTCAAGGCACTCCTGAAATCAGAAATGGTGTTGGTCTGGGTATTGAATGAACTTGCACATGATTTAAAGTTTCTTGGCAGCGTTCCTGACTCAACACGTCGTCCATGTGCGCCTTTTGAGGAGCTTCTGGAAGTTGGTTCCATCCCTCGAGGCCGCCCCCCACCATCAAAGTTTCGACTGCTAAGTGAGGCGGTGGACTCACTGCGTCTGAATGTCGAGTTTCCTCTGGAGGGAGAAGGAGAGCGAGATTGCAGAGCGGAGCCATGCCTTGAGGAATCAAAACGTCCTGACTGCTGATAGGAAGAGGAAGAAGAAGGGTTTCCCCGAGCATATGAGCTGCTGGCACTTTTACGACCAGTAGAAGCCAACGACTCAGCTATCTTAAAAGGAGTAGGACTTGGAGAACGGGGGCCGACTTGTGCTTCAACCTCAACGGCTATTTCATAGGGGTCAGGAGGTTGTATTTCCACAGGCAGGTTATCATTTAGAGAGTCCGTTATCTGCCTTTCAGAGGCTACGCCGAGGTTAGGATTTCTGAAGGGGATGGCGTCTTTGGGCTCTACACTTCTGCTGCTGAAGATGGGACGTCCTCTCTCAAAATGGCGGAAAGGAGGAGGCGAGCTGTTATCGCTCAGTAAATGAGAGCCCGATGTCCTCCCCAGGGAAAAGTACCCGCTCTCACGTCTGTCTTCTTTTAACCCTGGAAGTGAAGAGAAGTGACAGAAATAGAAAAAAGACAACCGAGCAGCTACCGGAGGTTTCCTGACTCAAACGGAGCTGTATTGTATTACTGATAATTGCTCTGGGACACCTCAGCTGGTGACATCGCCAAGAAAAGAACACCTTTACATGTAACTGGATATCAGTTGGTCAAGTGCTGTAGGTTATATGTTTGCTGAAGTTGGAGATCAAGTTAATCTGTAACATTTCTACTAAGTCCTGCATCTTTAAAACTCCTTCAGTCGTTCCCTGTCACCAAGAAACGAATAAAACGGACCAATCCAGTATTGTGCTTCCATGTACCTGACTGTCTGGTGAAACTGTCCCTGGTGGGAGCTTCATCCATCCAGGCCCGATGTTTGGCCCGATGGGGTGGAGGGTCAAGCCGGGTCATTGCGAGTTGTGTCGGATGGCGACGGATTGGCAGGTATTCGTCCTCTGCGCTGATGGAGCCACTGAACTCCTGGTAGTCTCTCTGGTCCCGACAGCTCCATGAAGGAAGAGATGGGGGAAGAATGAGGGGAGAGGAGGCGGAAGGGGAGAGATAAGGAGTATGACGACAAGAAGGGAGGAGGGGGGGAGTAAGTGACAAATGAAGGAGGAGTTAAAAATTATAGTATCTATAGCGGTATACTGATACCGGTATCACATATTGGTTACTGGGAATCATGCAGAGAATGTACAGATCTGATATCATAAACAGTTAGCCTCCTAGATCTACATCTCTCTCAAAGGACAGGTGCGTACGAGAGGAATTAATGCATCAAAAATTGTAGACTTTTGCACATTTTCTAATTTGCACAAAAACATAGCAAACACAAACACTGCCAATGTTTTTGTGCAATTTAAACAGTGTGCACGAGTTTGTCTGCAATTTTTGATCACTAGAAACAAGAAATGACCAAATACTTGGTGCCTAGGACGTCTGTCTTTGTCGCCATGATATCGAAACAGGTCTTAATATTGTTTAAGTTTCATATCGCAGAATAACAGTGTGCTGTGAGAGAGCTAGCAAAATATCTGCAATCTGTGTTTCTCAACAGTTTTCCTGATGATATCTTCTTGAAAGGAGAGGGGAACTATTAGCCCGTACTCAACTCAAGAGAACTGCACCGTATCGGCTTCAGTATTGGTATAGGTATTATCTGTTAAGTATCTGTGTTGGTGTCGTCATCTACTTTAGTTTCAGTATTAGAATTGTATACATGTCATCATTAATAGTTTGATGTAAGAGTATCTGAACGTGTATCCATAAAAGTTTCAGTATAAGAGCCCGACTGATGAGATCTGTAGAGATGGATCGATGAAGATACTTTTATTTATGAATGAAAGTATCTGCATCTGTACCAGTGTTGGTATCAGCGTGAGGTTTGATATCAGTATAAATATCTGTATCAGTTTCTGCATTGGTTTTGGTTTTGTCACCAGTATTGGTATCAGTGTCTTGATCGGATCAGTAATGGTATCAATATTCAGTAGTGGTAGCAGGTTTTTTTTGCCTTTGTTTGATCGGACAGTGGAGAGAGCTGGAAATCTTGGAGAGAGAGAGAGAGCGAGAGAGAGAGAGAGAGAGAGAGAGAGAGAGAGAGAGAGAAAGCAGGGAATGACGGACAGGAGCCACGGGATTGACTTGAACGTGGGCTGCCCACATGGAGGCCTCCGTACATGGGGCACGACCTAACCACTAGGCCATCTGCGCCCCATGGGTACCAGTTTTGATATTTGAATCATATCAGGAAGTAAAACGTTGTTTTGTTGGTTTATTTTAGCGTATGAGAACACGTCATGAGAAACAGAGCGAGTAAGCCTCAAAACAAACGACAACACCCGACAGTTACTGTCTCTTTAAATAATCATAATGCACGACTGTACTGTGGTGAGAATAAAGCCGACTTTAACACTATCATCATACCCTGAAGTCAACGACTCCACCCTCTGTTGATCCTCAATGGCTCATAATCAGCACCCAGCAGGCCTACCTGTCGGTGCTGTCGTCGTCGTCCCCGTCACAGATGTAAAGCTCGCAGTCTGGGCTCAGGATGCACAAAGAGCTCTCCTCATAACGCACACGGCCTCCGCTGACATCACAGTAGCTGCTCACCACAGACAGAGCATCAGAATCCTCCTGATAGGGTGACAAGGTGAGACACGGGGTCAATCACAACGTCTCCAACTGACTGCTTGTCCACACAGGGCAGCTCTTTCCACAATATGATGTCAAAATCACAAAGATGCTTTTTGTTTAGCACAGAGATAAGCTGAAAGAAAGCACACGTTGACTTAAAGAGCACATACATGAAAGCTGCCTGTGCCTCTGTCCTCCCCTGACACACACACATGTTCAGCCTGCTATTCGATTAGGGTGCCACCTCTGTAACTCGACCTGGCTCGTGGCTTTTCTTCATTAATCTTTCATCTCTTTCTTTCTTGCCATAAATTCTTCTCTTGAAATGGATTGTCCCTAAATAAGAAGCTTAAACTTTCTGCAAACGTCAGTAATGTGCACAGATCCCTGCAACCTCCAGGAAACTTTGAGTTTTGGAATTGCAAAGAAACTGAACACATTAATGATGTGACGACTTATTAACTAGAGCTGTCACAGCTTTATTTTGCATGAGTAAATTCCCCTCTTTTTAGTGAGTTGCACCTCCGTCTAATATTACAAGTGATTCCCAGGAGAGCAGAAAATGATCCAGCTTCATGAATTCATAATAAGAGCCGACGCTGACACCCTGCTGCTCTCTGCCTCACCTCCAATCCTCTGTTTCTGATCTTTTCTTTACGATCTGACACGCAACAAGGACGAATGCACGACCTCATGAACTGTGTTAGATGTCGTCTGTGTTAAACTAGAATCAGCCTTTTAAATATTTCATTAACCGTCAGAGACTCTGGCTTTTGTATCAAGTGAGAAAAAGTCTCGGGGACCTTTTAAATACAGATTTAAAAGGTTTGTGAGTGAAATCGAGAAATTTTGAGCATCTTTTTGAACTCCAAGTCAGTTAAATCTGAGTCAAGCACAACACTGGCACCTTCTTCTGCTTCTTCTGACTTTGTATTTACCTTTAGTGTCTTGCTGACGTCACCTGTGAGATCCAATGTGCTCACCTTCCTGCCTCTCTTTATGCCCAGCTCATCTCTCAGCAGATATTCTGCTCTCGTCTACGTCTCCGTCCCTCCTCTCACCTTGCTGCTGGTGTCTCTTTCCTCCGCCTGGGATGGGATCGGTGTTAACAGAACTCCTCTGCCTGATCCGATCCCATGTTCAGTCCCCGTTTTAGCCCCGGTTCCGGTCTCTGTCGTGGTTTTCTGCTGTGCTGCTGCAGCCTCGGCGTTCTCCCCTGTGCCGGCGTGCAGGTGCCTCTGGCGCAGGCAGTCGTGGCAGCGGGAGGGGTCGAAGATGTTGGGTTGGAACTTGGGGCAGATGGGCTCATCGGCCGAGACGGGCATGGCGATTCCTGCAGGATCATCTCATTCAGCAGAGGAAACTGTGAAAGGACAGCAGAGGTGCACAGAGATGTTGCATTCATGAAATCACTTTAAAACAACAGCGCTGTTATAAGCTGATGCAGAGACATGATGATTGATATTTGTCAAACTTGCAGAACATTTGAACAACCAAAAAGAGTTTAACCCCAGACTGTCACATGAGACAAACACCCTTTGTGATGCTGAGCGTGGCTGTGACTGTAACCACAGAGCAGCAGCTTCACTTCACACGCAGGAGGATCTTTAATTTCATGCTTCATGCAGGATCTAAAGCCGAGCTGTTGAAGCAGGCGATAACTAATTAAAGCAGAGGACGCTGAAACACAATCCAGAGAACTGTAACGAGCTGCATCACCTGCAGCCACAATACACATGCACTGACATAATGTCACGTTTTAAGAGCAGCAGCCCCGAGGAGAGGAGTCAGTCACTCTAAGACAGAAGGAAATATTCAGCCCTGGCTTTGATATAAAGGTGATAACGATTACCTGAGGAGAAAGCTCCTGCTGTCAGCTTCTCTTTGGATATCTCATCAGGAGTGTGAGGAGAAGCTGCCCCTCAGACCCCCTTCACGCCTCCTCTCCACATGCTCTCCCGAGCTGCCAATCCTCAAATCAATCTGATTGGCTGATCTGACAAAGAGGGTGAAACTGAAGCATCCGTGCAGGCCATCGTGGCTCTCAGTTAACACAGAGGAGACCCCTGAGCCGGCATGGAGCTCCAGCTTCCTCTAATGCTGCTGAGCGCTTGTATTAAATATCATGAGGCTTTAGAAAGCGAAATGAAACGCTCACGCTCGTGGCAGCTGGCACACGCTGGATCGAGTTAACGTAAATAAATAAACACAGGTGAGGCCAGGGTTTTACATACATCAGAACCACTGCAGCACTGGGAGGGTTGTCACAAGACCAGAACTTTCAACTTCAGTTGAAATCAGTCGATACTGACACGTTTCGACAACACGGTGACGGACACAGAAGTCCTAGCAGCTTAGATTTTAGTACCAAACACTGCAGATTGACTCCTGCACACTGTCTGCAGCACACAAACAGGGAGGAGGTATTATGGATGGAGTAGTTATTTCAGGTTCTGCCATATTTCTAAAAATTCTAAATGAAATGAAATATTTAAAGGTCACATAAAATCCACTTCCCCATGTTCCTCTAACTCTAATATGTGTCTCTAGTCCGTCTACAAACCCTCCAATGATGAGAAAAGTCCATCCTCTCCGTCTTTTGCCTGCTCCACTTTTCAGAAAATGTGTGCTCAAACAGGCCGTTTGGAGATTTTCCCTTCATGACATCACAAAGGGCAGTAACCCCTCCCCCAGGTGGGTGACACTCCCACAGCTAGGTGTTTGTTCTGCCCTCTGAGTCTGCCTTCTCACCGTAAACAATAGGACATGGAGCGAGAAAGCCCGAGACACCCAAGCCCTTCCAGAGAGGGGCGTGGTCAGACACAGCTCATTTACATTTAAAGCTACAGACACAGAAACAGCCTGTTCTGAGCAGGGCTGAAATAGAGGGGTTTATAGGCATGATCAAATACAGGATCAGAGTGGATTTAGAACAAGACACTTCACACACATGTTTTGAGGAGCTCTGAGACTTATTTACACTGAAGAGGAGGAGGAGGATATGTGACCTTTAAGTATACAGATATGGAAGGTGGGACAGCCGGTGTTGTTAGATGTAACAAATGTTTCATGTCATGTTTGTCTTTTAAGCTTCTACTGGATACTTTGAATTTCTAATTACAAACAAAATAATATTTTCAGGAGTGCAGATGTGAAAACGGCTTTAGACAGTGTGCAGGAGTTTGTCTTCAACTTTTGATGGATTTGTTTCCTGCCTACACATCTGTGTTATCAGATAGATGTCTTGTTTTTTTAAGCCTTTGATTCTATTGAACATTAAAAGGATTTAAAACCACGTGGTATCATGAGTGTCAGTACATCGGGACATTAATGACTGGTCCTCCTTTAGCTCACACTCACAGGTAACTCTGAGCTGCGAGGAAACACAGCTAAGAGTCGGTTTCCTGATGTTCCGCAGAGGATGTTGACAGCAGCGGCAGGTTTCCTATCAAACAATAGCAATAAAAAAATCCACATTGACGGTTTGTGAGACGAGTCTGCATCACAAGGCTGCTTATTGGTAAGATTTATCTTTTATTTTTTTAGAAAATGATGTGAATACATCACAGTTTGTGTTTGTTAAAGATGAAATACAACAAAACAGTTCAGACAAATGTTTCAGCACGACTGAGTTTATAACGAGGGTTAACAGAGACACTGAGCGTCCACACCAGCTGATGCTCGTTATACAAACAGCTGAAACACAGGAGCAGAAGTCTTCCAAAGTCCAGAGAAGTTCAGACGCTCCACCACATTTCTCTGCTCTCTCTCTCTCTCTCTCTCGTTCAGTCCTGATGATGCACACGTTTCCCAGAGTTCCTGCGTCTCTGCGACTTGCTGGTCTTCCTGAATCTGTGTTTACCCTCCGCGCCAACTGATCTCTTGTCTGTCTGCCGGCCTCGTCCTCCTCCGCCTTCCTGCTTCCCTTTCCTCTTCCTCTTGCTGGTGAAGGTGCTGAGCCGAGACGTCAGGGAGCGGATCCTGGAACAGCGGGTGGGAGGGAGGGGGGGGAGAAAAAGGAAAACAGCTGGAGCATGAGAGGCTGGTGGACGAAGTTTAAAGAACATCTGACGAGATCTATTTTAACACTGCTGTATTGTTTGAGTGTCACAGGGTCATCATGATAGAATTTTAACCTTTGATATGATTCTAGTAACAATCTAACTACGTCCATACCTGTTTGTTACCACGGCAACAACAGCAGAAAACTAAAGCTGGAGACATTATTGCTGTTAAAGCAACGCTGATGCAAATTGCAGAATGCACGACCTGTAGGGGCAGGGGGCGGAGTCAACACAGCAGCAGGAGCTACTCAGGGCACGACAGGTTGTGGGAGAGTTTAGGCTCATCTAGGAGCTGCAGCTCTATAACGAGCGCTTCACGAACACGACACACATTTCTGCTGCTGTTTTAAACACACTTGGTACGCTCAAACTGTCGGACATGTCGGACAAACTAGAGCTCTCTCTCCGACGTCCCGGTAGGTCTTTAAACTAGAGCTCAGGAAAGTAAACACCGTTTATTGTGATCGGATCTTCCCTCTTATTGGACGCGCTGAGGTGACGTCACAGAGCGCTGCGCCCAAGTTGAAAAAGTTTTAACTTCAGCGCATGAAGGGCAAGCGAGGCCTTGCACTGCGCTCAGCTCGGCAGGGCGCAGATACACTCTTGCGTGTAGCAACACATAGACAATGAATGGGCGGGACAGCGTCACGCAGCGCCCATCACATCCTACCTGAAAGGCCCTTAAGGTGGTTTGGTGGTTCCTTTCTTTCTTTATTTTCATTACAGAATAAGAAGAAGTTTCCAGCGCAGAGCCAAAAGACATTTTTACCTGAAGCCGTTATTTGCACACGCAAGTCGAGAAGATTTTCTGCCTTTTGAATGCAAAAAATAGACAAATGAAGTTTTTCTAATCCTGAGCTGAATCTAGAGACTTGCATGTTGAAGAGCTTACTTTTTGTTCATGATTGGATTCCCGGCTTTTCTTGGCATTGCCTTTGTTTCCTCCTGCTCTTCCTTTCCCTTTTCTTCCTCCTCGCTCACTGCCTCCTTGGTCACCTTGAAAGCAAAGATCCAGACCGTTAAAAAGCAGCAACAGAGAACTTTTCATTTCTCCTCACGGAGATGAAGACGATGAATGATCGAGGTTTTAATGTCTTACAGGATCTTCTGCAGGTCCGAGCAGGTGAGCCGCCGTGAGGTCCAGATCACTGATGGTTGTCACGGTGACGGTGTGGTTGGGATGATCGTACTGCACAGACTCTGTGGTGCTGGTTATCCTGTCCTCCAGGTCGTCTTCAGCGTCCTCTGAGACAGGTAAAAACAAACAGATCATTAGTGATATAAATCAGTATAAAGTTTAGAAAAGGTTTCCTGATGAGACTCACGGAGAGCATCGGTCCTCTCCTTCAGCATCTTGATGTATTCTTTATGTCTCTGGAAGCAGAAAGCACATTTGAACATCACTACACTCTTTCTTCAGCACCAACAGGTTGATTTTGTTTAATGTCTACTAAAAACACAGATTCTCTCTCTGAGTTTTTAAAACTCTTTTCTTACTTCTTCTCGGACTCTGATCTGCTCCTCTTTGATTTTCTTGCGGATTTCAGCCACAGCTACTTTCCTCCTCTCCACCTTTCGTTTGTGGAAACCAGTTAAATATTCCCTGACAGCAGAGAGGAGGAGATTTGTTAAACAGGTTAACCAGGTGCACTGCTCGGTGTCAAACCGACTAAAGACGAAAATATCCGAGTCCTAAAACATCCAACAGTTCACAAACTCAAACCAACACATTTGACTGTTAAGTTACAATATCAAAATAAAACACTTTGTAGAAAATTACCTGATGATCGGTCAGTAAGGGCTAAAGCTAATAAATGAGCTAACGTCTGAAAAAACGTTAAAAATCAACCGTTTCCGGTCGATACACTTACTGCCTGTCTTTGTCGTCAAACGTCACGATGCATTTATTCTCTCGTTTCTTCGATCCGGGTTTAAATTTCCCCTTTTTGGACTCGTTGTGTTTTTTAAAGTGTTTCATGTTTCACACGTGAGTGTAAACAAAACTACTTCCGGCTAGCTCCGTCAAAGTTTTATGACCGACTTGAAACTCAGAGCGGAAACGCTGAAAGGTTCCGCATATCGTAAAAAAAAAAAAAAAAAAAGGACAACAATATATAGCATTCAGACTTCAGATCGATCAGGCTCTTCAAGAACTGAGTACACATGAACATTACAACTAAGCAATACAGTAAAACAACGAAATTATAAATACATTAAAAGAGTAATATGTAACTGTGACACCTAGTGTTTAATACGGGTACTGCAGTCAAAAACATTGGAGAGCTGTCTCTCCCCCCCCCCCCACAGTAAAGTGCTCATTCTCTCATGAAAACAGTCAGTGTAGGCGTTGTGTGTTCATACATTTACATTCATTGTTTTTGTCCTTCATTGTTGTTCCAAATATCATTTCTGAAAAAGTTGGACAGAAAGAAGATTTCTTCAATTTCAGCCAATAAAACATTTCACGACAAAAGACACAAGAGAGGAGGGGGGGGGGGGCTCTCTACATTGTTTTGAATTTGGACTGCAGTACCCATTTTAAACACTAGGGGTCAGAGTTACATACTGCTCTTTACCTTTGTTTTTTGGGACACTTTTTAATTCCCATGAGGGCAGCTCAGTCGTGCTTTCACACCTGCACTAAACCTGCTGATATTTTCGTTCTGAGCTGCATGTGTGAACACAAACAGCTGAATGTTTCTCTCTTCACCCGGAGTTTCTCCTCCAGCCTCCTCGTATTTATTCTGCAGAAAGTCAGAGTGAGATGATGTGAGAACGCAGCAGGATATAATCAGGAGAATTCACCTCGAGCGAGTGGGAGGGGGTGGTGACGTTTATTCCCTGTGATCGCTGCACGACCATAGACTGTCTGCACGCCACCTCTACGATCTCCGTGCTCTAATGAACCTGCTGCATTCTGTTTCCTGTTCTCCAGTATGTTCTTCTCCACTCTTTAGTTCAGAATGTGATTCTGTTCAACTACACGTAGCATTGATAGAAAGACAGATATTCTCATTATAGCATCTTATAGAGGACTCCGCTGCTTCATCCGCTACTTCTACATCATTTTTTTACGTCACGTCTTACCTCAGGAGACCCCGCCCCCCCTCCTGTCTGACAGGGATAGTCTCCCGCTGTGAGGTGCATGTGTGAACAACCAGATCAGGAGAATCTCCGGAGCAGTCCTCCTGAAATCTCCAGGAGCATGCGTGAAAACAGCTAAGGAGAAAAGAGTTAACTGGAATCTTTAAAACATTTTTTCCTGCCTAAGGGAACCCTGTACCGTCTGCCTTAGGGGAGGAGCTTGTGCTCAGGGCGGAGGACATGAGGTAGTTTGTTGAAAAAAATCTCCTGGAGGCTGGAGTTTAATGGGCGGCCATGTTTTTCATGGTTGTTGTTACTGACGTGAATGTAGAATGAAGGAGGCTCTCTGCGACTGCATAACAAACATGGCGGTGCTGACTCAGATTGTTTGTAAACACGATGTGATCGTAATAAAAACCATCTTCTGTCATGTGTTGTTTTATTATAAAAACAAACATCAAAACGTACACAGAAATGCAGACAAAATAAACAAACAGTGTAATGTAACATCATTCAAATGGGAGCAACAGCCGACGAGACGTTTCTACTCCTCTCGCGGTGACACGCCGGTGAGATCTTCAGCGTGTTTAAGAACGCTATCGCGCTCTTTACGTTGACCTTGAAGACAGACGTCTGAGAAAGAGTGATGTCCTCATTCTGTGTCTGCAGGTCGTTTAAAAAAAGCAAAATGACTTTGATTCTAAAATATGGAGCTGGTTGTTACGTCTTCAGACATCCTTCTAGTTAAACGATCTGTCCAACGCCGTCGTCACCGTAAACTCCGCCCCGCCCCAAAGAAAGCATCTTTATTAATATTACAGGACATAACCATTAAATAAGAAAACCAGAGCACAGAAAGAGGAATGCATGAAGATGTCGACAACAGACGAAGATTTCACAAACATACGAGTCCTCGCCGCTCCAAGACGAGGAGCGATAATTCAACCTTTTCTTTACATTTCATGAAGGCAATTTTTTTTCGTACGTGCTTTACACAGAGAGTGGGCGTTACTTCCAAAAACGACCACGTCTCACTTCCACATCGGTCTCTTCACTATATTCAAGTAAATATACATCGTGTGTTCTGTGACCGTCTGCGAGCTTGAAGGTGGAGGATGACCATTACGGGTTCTTGCTGTGAAAATCGTCAAATCAAAACGAAAGCTGCTTTCTGGATGAGTGACTCGCTCTGCAGCGCCACAGCCGGTGATTTATGGATAATAAAATAGGTTTATGTGTGTTGGGGTGTCACCTTCAAGTGGAGACGTCTGCTCAGAGATTCAGACTGAGAAATCTAAACGGACAGAAAACCTTCAAGCGTTCACTTCCACGTGTTTCGCTCTCCTAGGTGCGTCTCTCCTCTGACGCTGCAGGAGAAGCTCTTCGTGTCCAAGCCAAGTCTGCGTATCTGCTTATGTACAAACTATTTACAATCACGTTCAGAATCTGAATGCAGGAAAGTCTCTAATTTAACATTGTGTGTGCGTTCAGGCTGTCAAACACGTTTCAACATCTCGTGTTCGAAAGAATCCGTTAGTTCAGCGATCACAGCGCTGAAAAGAGTCCAAACTTTAAACAGAACCTCGTCTTTTTCATCAGACAGGAGCGTTGGAGAGGACTGAGTCTGCAGACAAACTCCTGCACGCTGTCCAGGTTGCACACACCATTTCGGTTGCCAACGTTTCTGTGAAATTCAGACAGTTTGGCTGCAATTTATGGTCATACAAAACGAGAAGTTACCCTTTTTTGAGGTCCTTCGGACTCCTAATTTTGATGCCGTGGTGTCCAACAGGGTCGTCACGATACCAAGAATTTAAATGTCGACATGATTCTAGTAAAAAATAAACTCATATTGATACCTGTTGGATACCACGGCAACAGAAATATTATTACTAGGCACCAAGTGTTATTTTTTGCTTTTTATGACCAGAAATTGCAGCAAACTGCCTGAAAGTTGCAGTATTCTATGATTTCTCCTGCTGCACGCTCGAAGCACCGTGCAGAGAATGAGGTAGATAACAAGAGACGCTCCTCAGCACAACTCAAATCTTACCAGGAGGTGGACTCGTCTGAGTTCTGGACAGAAATATCTCACACTTCAACTGAGCCTCACACACCGACGGGTCCGGATCAACGCCGTCACTCGTGACAGAAAGACCAAAACAAAAGGCCTGGATGGCTTGTTGTTGATCTGCTGATGTGACGAGTAACGTTGTCAGAATGTTCTACACTCCAGGGAGCTGATAGCCTAGCGGGCCAGATGCACAGAGGCTGTAATCCTCGTTGCAGCCGCCTTGGGTTCGAATCCGACCTCAGCCCTTTGCTGCATGTCGTTCGCGCCCTCTCTCTCCTCCCAACGTTTCCTGTCTCTCTGCAGCTGTCCTCTCTAATAAAGGCCCTAAAAATAACTTTAAAAATAGATATTCTATACTTCGAAGTGTTTTAAAACGATACAATCTAAAATTTCTGAACAATCGATTGAACTGAAGCGCACAGAAACTTTACAAATACTACGTCTCATCAACCGACAGTGTGCAGGAGAGGAATGAGGACAAACTCCTGCACTGTCTTAATCGCTATAAAACACGTTTCCAAAGTTTTTGTGCAACTTGAGACAGCGTGCAGGAGTTTGTCTGAAATGTTTTTCTCCTCGTCAGGTGAATAAAGCTCAGATTTAATGTGAAGAGAGATTTTTATCTAGAAATGAGACGAATAAACTTCCTAAGATTTGAAGTCGGCTCGTGTGTCCGTCTGCATCCTTGAGCTCGGCCGCGGCTGCCTCTCTAAATCCTTGAAGCCCTTAACCGGAAGCTTGCATGTTAAACGAGACGTCACACAGTCGTCGAAGCGCTGGCACTGCTGGGTGCCGATGATGATTGTACATCTGTATCCTGCAGCTGATCAACGCGCGGCTGCGTCACGTTAAATTAACTCGCTACAACAGAGCGGTCCCTTTTCCCTGATTTTCCTTGTTGTGGATCGTTGTTAGAATGAGGTCCCAAAGACGGCCAGAAGGTGGCGTGATTGTGCTGCAACAGTACGTGTAAGCTTTAAAGGTGCTCCTCTGCAGCCATGCAGAGTTTCAGCTGCGGTGTGGATATATTAGAATCAGCCGTTTGAAGCCTCACTGTTCACGGCTGATGGTCAAAGTGAGGAACGCTAACAGAAACATGTGGTCATGTGTCGGTGATGGATGATTAGCTTTGTTTACGTCGTATTTGTGGATGATAGGAGTTCATGGCCTTTTAACGGTGTGTGTGTGTGTGTGTGTGTGTGTGTGTGTTCGTGTGTGTGTGTTCAGGAGGCAGCGATGGTCGTGCCCCCGCTCAGCCGCAGGAGGATCTGCTGACAGTCCTGCAGGGAGCGCCGGTCTCCCACGCGCTCCAGGGTGCGTTTGGCCTCGGCCAACAGGCGTGCACGGTGCCCCGGCGGGGTCAGCAGGGGGAGGGGCAGGTGGCGACAGGCGAGAAGGATGGCGTGAGCCCTCTCCCTCTCACCCACGACACACTCACCCTCTGCAGGGGGGAGGAGGAGAGAAGGAAAGAGCAGATTAGTGACCACGCCGTCTGATGGGTTTGTGTGCGTCTCTTTAACCCGTTAATACGAAGCGTTATTAAACGATTGACAACAAACATCTTCAGTCGAACATTTATCCGACAGCTGCTACAAGAGAACGATACCCTGATTCACGAGGCCCGGGTCTCATGCTTCTTACCGGCAGTGAAGGCGTTGTGCGTCCTGCGTCGGAGGTTGTGCTCCAGCAGCTGGTGAGTCCTCGTGGGACTCGCTCCAGCCATCAGCCTCACTGTGGTCTCGTGAAGAAACACCTGCGAGACGACACACACAGACATCAGACACACACACACGTAAATGATCTCCAGGGCTCGGTTGTTCAAAAGCTTTATCTGATCAAAATCATCCCGATTTAGTGATCCCCTTTGTTCCACCCAGGATCAGATTATCCAGATCACTTCGATCCTGTTTCAAGAAAAACTGGACTAGGTTCCCCTGATCCAGGTGCAGACTTTTAAGGATCCCCAAATCTGGATTACCAGAGCACGGTCGTTCAAAAGTAACCCGACAGGATTAACGTGATCGGATGGATCAAATCTTGAAATCAGAGCGCCCGTGTTAAAACTCTTCAGGTTCGAGTTTCATAAAACACTTTCTGAACATGGACCTGCTCCTCCGACTGACCCCCTCACGTATAGGAAGTAGACTCTCCCTGATGGTACGGTATAATCCGAGCACACGTGTACCTTGTGTTGAGCCTGTCTGTAGCACTGTGTGAGCTTTCTCAGAGCGCTCAGGTCTCTCTGAAAACCGGCCAGCTGAGATCCAGGAGCTGGGCCCGGTTCTCCGTTACTGCTGCTCCCCCGCTGCCACAAACTGGTCCTCAAGGTGAGAAGAAGGTCACAGACCAGGAGCTCCACCCCCTTGGAAGAGAAGGAGCACAAAGATCAAGATACATGCTTTAATTGGCTTATATTTCACGGGAAGCATTTGAGACATCTGAGGTTTTCTGATGAAATGCCGTTACGACCTCGACCCACCAACAAGGATCTATCAACAACATCATGATCAGCAGCAGCAGCAGCAGCGCCCCTCGGCCAACATGCACCAAAAACATTCAAATGACTCCCATGATGCTCGGAGCTTTTTGACGTGACCAGCAGAAGTGTGTATCGGGTGCGTGCAGATCGGGGAGGCGTCTGTACTGCACTGCAGACACATTGCAGTCGGCTTCACGATCATGCAATGCAACTACAATGCACCACAGCCACCTCCTGCCACCCACACAACACACACACACACTGAACAGACACACACACACACTGAACACACACTGAACACACACACACACTGAACACACACACTGAACACACACACCTGACCCAACCCAGCGTGCAGCGTGAGCATCAACCTCAGTGAGTCAAGGTGTGTTCATTTTAAACACATAGCATTCAGAGAGCATTCTGGGTAAACTACCTTGTTCAGCATGTTGCCAGAGGGGGCGAGGGGAACTGCGACACTGGAGCGCAGGAAGCTGCTGGCTCGATCGCAGTGAGAGAGGCAGGTCACCGCTCCCTCGCCCTTCAGGGGGGAGAGACTCATGTGCACGGCCTTACAGAGCAGCAGCACCGCCTTCGGCAGGGGGTGGCTGAAACAGAGAGGAAGAGTGAGGATGGATGCAGCATCTTTACAACAACAGAGATGAAAGTGAAACAAGCCCTTCTTTACTTACTCAAACGTGTGCAAAGCCCTCGGCATCCGCTCTGCCTCCGCCAACAGGGACTTCACCGTGACATCATTGCCCTGCAGCCAATGAACGGCAGCCTTCAGGACCAAAGCCCACCAACGACTCACCGGGTCTCCCACTGACAGGAAGAACAGAATTATGAGCCGTTTACAAACACAAAGGAAAGTTTCAGTCAGTTACTCTTTCACACACACGTCCCTCATGGCGGGAAGTTTTCCGTGTGGGACGGGACTGGACGGGGGGGGGGTCCCAGCAGGCAGTGACAGACAACGACAAAAAGCACGTCACTATGATGACAGGTTTTACCTTTATGTCAATGCTACGTATTCAAAGTATCAATGAATGAGTGGGAGAGAACGTTCTGTACAGGCCAGAGCAAAAGAGACTGACGATTGTACCGCTCAATGGTCGCAGGATTCAAACGTCATCTTGCTTGTTATCTTTCCTGAATGTTTCCTGCTGCGTTCTCACATCAGCTCACTTCCCTGGAAGGATTCTTTCTTAGTGAAGACATGATCTGAATGTCTGACGATGAGGGGGAGGAGACTCACATCCTTTTTTGTGGAGGGCATTCTGCTTTACACTGATGAACCCTCAAATCGACGTGCTGAACCAACGTTACTTTAATTCCACCCCGTACGAAGAATACAAAAAGAGGAGGTGCTCATGGAACTACAAGATGCCACACCCCCCTGGCCTGTTCGATGGCCACGTCTGGCCCATGTATTTGAAACACGAGAACATCAATGAGTTCTTGTCGCCTCTCGCCGTGTGTGATGATCTAACATGCTGCAGCTCATCTCAGGGAGAAAACTAGAATTGATTAAGACTGTAACTGATTATCGTCTCCTTTGTGTTCCTGTCCACTGAAAGTTATTTATCGCCACAAATCAGAGACTGAAAACATGTTTAGATGCCAGGACACTAAGAGGTTAGTGTTTATCTGAACACGGTGATCCGAGCTGGCAGCTACAGCTCGGACGGTTATCTGGTTAATCTTCACTCAAGCATGACATCATCCGATGTGATTCATGCAGTCTGCTGATTGGACGGGGTTGTTCTCATACCTGGAGTGGTGGTGTGATTGGGAGGAGTCGAGAAGGGAGAAGGAGGGGAGGGAGCGTCCTCTGTGCAGCTGTTCAACAACTGGAGGAACTCCAGGGCGCTGGAAAACTCCCTGACAGAAAAACAGGGATCAGGTTTACAGGTAAGACTTTAAAGACCCTGGGTGTACTTTAAATAATCCCGTCAGAACATGGATGGTACTCGTGCCTCACCCCGAGTCATTCTTGTGTTTGCCTCCTTCGGAGTCGCTCTGCGGCTGGATGAGCGTGTGGACGGCTCTCTCCAGAAGCTTCCTGCAGAAACAGCGATGCAGCTGAGCGATGGGGTCGACTGGAGAGAAGAAGAAGAAGAAGAAAACTCAGGAAACTTGTTGGATCGTTGTTCTGTGATTAGAAAGTTTCTCCTCTGTGTGTCGGACGTACCTGGGTCTCTCTCAGAGGTGTACACTCCGACGGTGCTCTCAGACCTCACCGACCAATCGCAGCTCAGGAAGAACTGCCGACCCAAAGGTGTGAAGAGCCAGCGCAGGCAGTCAGGGATGTGCTTGGTCTCCGATTGGTTGGCAGCGGCCTCTGCAGAGCTCAGCAGGTAACCCTGACATCGGGAAACTTTGTTAAAGATCAAAGAAAACAAACCTATCAGAGAATCCTGACAGGAGATGCAGCAGGAGACTCACAGGTAGACAGGTGAGGTGGTGGCCCAGGATGGTGCGCAGCGCTGTTGCTGCGGTGATGTAGATCTGAGTGAGCTGGGAGGCGGCCATCTTGCCTTGGGCGCTCTCGCTGAGGTTTACAGCGCTCAGAGACAGAGACAGAGCCCACAGGCTGCTCCGCTGAGGAAGCTTCCCTGCACGGAGAAAATCATCACAGTGAGAAGATGGTGTCACATCTTTGAGGAGCTACCCATTTAAACCTGCGTGTATTTTCAGCATCAGTCCACCTTGTTTTCCACACTCACCTGTGAGCTGCAGCTGACTCAGCCGGTGGTAAACCAGCGCAGCGTCTCTCGCACTCGTCCTCGCCTCCTCCCCCTCGTGCTTCCCCCTCACCTGGTGAACGAGCCAGCCCAGGGGAGTCGGACGATGCAGGAAGTAGCGAACGACATTCCAGGACAGGGAGCAGACCAGTTCCAGATTGGTCGAGGGAAGAGCTCTCGTCAAGACGGACAGGCAGGTCTCCAAACTGGCTGCTGCTGCTGTGTAGTCTCCCTGCAGAGAGAGAGAGGACGGGAAAACCAGTGAGCCAATCAGCATGTAACGAAGATCGAAAGGACACACGAGGGTGGCATGTGATGAAGTCATGGCTGAGATGTGAATGGGAGTCAAATAGGTGGCTTCAAAAGAAGTGAGATTCAGAGCAAACTGTCACATTTCATCTTTTTGAATGACTATGAGCTGCTAGTATTCAAACTCTCACATGAAATATGAGCAACTCTATCATCTTATTTACTATATTTGGAGATGCTACCTCACTCTGTCTTCCATGGTGTGATCCGTACTCACCCGATTAAAATGCAGGTCCGCTTGTTTGCGATGCCTCCAGAACGACACAGATTTGGGCGAGTGAAGGGGCGTGACCGGCTCCCAGAGGTAGAGCACCCTGACACAGCCCCACACCGCTCCCACCCCGCTCAGCACCCACACCATCACCCAGGGCAGCAGGCAGCGCAGCCAGGACGCTGGAGGAGGACAATAAAACACGTTAAGTCATCACACCTTATGGAATCATCATGACTCAATCTAACAGGAGGGTCGGCCCGGCTCACCAAAGTCCTGCGAGTGATTCGGGAGAGAGAAAAGAGATCTGGATGCTCCGTGTCCCGGAGAAAGACCGGGGCCCCCTGAATCCTCGGAGCCCAACAGAGATGGCAGCGGGTTCAGAGACAGGCAGAAGAAGGTCAGAGCGCAGAGAAGCAGACGGGAACCATCCATCACTCCGACAGAGGACGGAGAGTCAGGTTCACTCTTCATCTGAGGGACAGAGGACAGGTACACAATGATGAATAACCATCCTTACTTCACAGTCAGCTGTAGACGCTGTGGTTACATCACCAATACATTTTGATCTTAACTGCCGAGATAAGAAGAGACTCAGAAAGGCAAGCAGAGAACGAACTAAAGGAATAAACTGAGAAAACTGATATTCATGATTGTGTTACCGGCTCGTGATCCAGTAAGGGACTTCCTGGCTCCGAGTCCACGCAGTAAGGAGAGAACTGTGGAGGGGATCCAGAACCAGAACCAGAGTCTGAGGCAGGAGGTGACATCATCACTATTTCCTGTTTGAGCTCCACGTCTTCAGACAGGATCACCGGCTCTGGGACGGACAGAGAGAGGGATTCGTTTTAATCTCACGCTGCAGCAGACGATCCTGTTTGTAAAGAGCAGTTAAAAAAAAAAAAAAACACTTACTGTTCTTCTGGTTCCCCATTTTCAGAGCCAAGTTCTCCTGTCGTAGTTTTTGGTTCACCTGCTGCAGGTACTTGATGTAGTCGATGGCCTTCCTCAGCACACCTGACTTATGCATCTGTGATGAAAGAAGAAGTGTGAGGTAATGGAGCTTGCATGTCAAGAAGTATCAACATCGTCTAATGTTCACTAGAATCATATGGAAGTTTAACTTTCTGGTGTCGTTCCAATCACTGACCTTTGCGTCGTTACCCATGACCAGGTCTCTGAGCTCGATGATCTTGTCGTTGATGGACGAGCGGTACCTCTTCTCGATGACGTTGTGGGTCGTCCTCCTCTCGCCCTCCTTCACCACCCCTCCCGGGCCGATCACTCCTCCCATCATCTGGGTTTGCTCCATGCTCACTCTGCCGCCGTTCGTGCAGTGGGAGGAGACGGGCTGCAGCTGCTTGATTGGCAGCTTGTCTCCTCCGCCCATCATGACGGGGACGGTGGTGAGGATGTTGCTGCTCATCAGCGTCTGGGGCAGAAACCCGGAACACTATATTCAGGGGGGAATTCACTGAGAATGGATTAGGGCCACTAACACCTCCATGAACTGAACACCGTCTCAAGGTCCAATTCACAAAACATATCGTGCTCACACAAACACAAACTGAATCTAACGGTGAAGTTGTCTAAACCCCGACTCTTCATCGGAGCTCAGTTTATTCCACATACAGACAATGAGCTGAAACGGGAGGCGGAATCTTTTCCTGTTTATTATGAAGTCCAGACTCAACAGATGTGATGCAAGTTTCAGCGTTTATGACAGAGCTTCCTTACAGGGACGAGCCAGCACATAAAGAACAACAACGCTGATTCTCATCCTGCATAACGGCCAAAACGCTCCATACATGTAAGAGTGGGTGTGTACCAGGTATAGAGTTCGGTTCAGGCTAAATGTCCATTTCCACATACTTCTTGCGCGCCTTTTGCTGCGTTGGACAGCGTGCCCCACTGGGTCCGTTACTGGAGCATGAGCGCAGCTGCTCATGGCTGCACTCGTGGTCCAGAAACGGATCCAGTGGGGCAGGACGTGCACCGTCCGACAGAGTGAAACCGTAACGCTGCCGGTCAGATAATTTATATTTAAATGTGGAATTGTTGTCCTGTTCACTGAAAGGTTCGAGCCTGACATCCATCGTAAGTCTGCTCGACTGGTTTCCCTCTGAGGGTCAAAAATTCTGTCAAAAAATGAAAGTTTGATATTTTTGCGAGCTATTTACCGGGACTTGAAGAGCCGTGTTCTGGATGGGCGTGGTTAAGGTGGTGATCCCGGTGGGACTCTGCATGGTTGACAGCACCTGTGTGCCGTCTGGTTTGAGCGTCGTAAGAACCAGCGAGTCGGTCTTTAGGATCTGAGGCTGCTGGACCAGAACCTGCAGGAAAGAACATTCAGAGTGTAATCTGATTGCTTATATAAATGTAAGTATATGGACGCCACACAATGTGTAACAAAAACCCAATAATCAGAGTCAGATTCAGCTTCGTTAAATACTGATGTGTTCAGATCGTTTCTCACAATAGCTGTGGTACCTACGGGTACTTGTTGCATCTGCTGTTGCATGGTGTGGACTGCAGTGGGCGCCGTGGAGAGAGTCTGGATTCCGTTGGAGGTCAGAACACGCTGGTGCTGAATGGTCATTGGTTGGAGCTGCGGTGATGTCATAATGCTCTGCATCTGTGGTTGGAGGACTTTAAAGAGGAGACAGAGTGAGGGATTAAACACACTTATTAATCGCAGCTACAACATTAACTAAGAAATATTATTCCTGTATTAGTCACCTTGGAAACCAGGGGTAGGGCTCTGGTGGCAGATGACGGGGTTCTGGATGAATCGCCCGCCGTTGGAGGTGATCATGACAGTTTGAGCCGCCTGTGTCTGGATGGGCAGCGGCGTCTGGCTGTGTGTCTGAACCAGGGTGTGGCCCGGGAAGCTCTGCGTCTGCATGGCGATCCCCTGGGTGTGCATCTGCATTGAAATAAAAATAAAAAGTCACCTCAGCTCGTTTCCTTCAGAGATAATAAAAGTGTATCTGCATCGTTTGTGAAAGTTTATTTCAGTCCAGACGATGAACTCGATCTTTCAGACCGGCGTTTTTCTGCTGAGCTGTGCACGGCTGTTTGCAGGGCTGCTGAGCGGGGTCATATATTTTACAGTCTGTCGCTGCTGTGGAATCTCTCTCCTGTCAGCAGAAGCTTTTTTTTTTAAACAGAGAGGACAAGGACAGAAAATAAATCCAAACTCTCCACAACAGATAACTAAATCTCAGATGGAGAGGCCGGCGCCTGGAGAGCTTTAACGACAGCTCTCCTCCATCACCGCTGCAGTCACAACGCCAACACGAAACCATGATCTCATCAAAATGTTTCAATACTTTTTCATACTACGTGTTTGAAAAAAGACACAATCTCTTATTTTAATGATCGATTGACTCAAAAAGTACCAAAGCGTGAAAAACTACAAAAAAACTACATTTATTTTATAAGACCGGTGTGTAGGAATTAATCTGTCTAAGGTTGCAGGAACACCGTCTAAACATCCATCCAGTATTTATGCCGCTTTTTCCCGTTCGGGGGCTTTGGGGGCTGCCTGGAGCCGATCCCAGCTGTCATTGGGCGAGAGGCGGGGTTACACCCTGGACTGTTCACCAGCCAATCACAGCGCTGACATATAGAGACAGACAACCAGCCACACTCACACCTGTGGATTAATTTAGAGTCAGCAGTTAACCTAACCAGCATGTCTTTGGACTGTGGGAGGAAGCCGGAGTACCCGGAGAGAACCCACACATGCACGGGGAGAACATGCAAACTCCACACAGAGAGGCTCCTGTCAGACGGGGATTCAAACCAGGAACCTCCTCGCTGTGAGGGGACAGAGCTAACCACTGTAACACTTTGCGACCGGAACACAGTCTAAATTGCCAAAAGTACAAATTGTTGCCAACATGTTTGTGCAATTTGTGCAGGTATTGATTCTGTTGGTCTTGTTGATGTTTAAAACTCTTGTGCGAAAGCGTTCTGATATCTGACTGTGGGAAGTTATTACACTAACAAACACAAGATTTGAGTGTGACGGGGGTCTCAGACAGTAAATACCTGGATGGTGGGCTGGGCTGTAGGTTGGGGCTGAGGCTGGATGGGCTGTACCACCTGAGGCCTCGGCTGGAGGAGCGGAGGGGTGCGGGTCACATGCTGCTGCTGTTGTCCCGAGGAGGCAGCGGTGGGGGAGGGGGTCTGTGCGGGGGTGAGGGGAGGGGTGAGGGGGAGAGACTGGGGAGAAAGTGTATGGGAGGGTGTGAGACTACTGTTTGGGCTCTGGTACGCAGCAGGGGTCGGTGTCTGTGGGGTTTGAGGAGTTGGTCGGGGGGCGGTGGCGGTGGAGGCTCCGCTCTGAGCAGAGCCCGCGGAGGCCATCTGGTCCTCAAACAAGTCTGGGAAGTCCCCGACCTGGTTACTGACGAACTGGAGCATCTCTGCGGAAAAGGAGAAACAAAATGAAGGTTACAATCCATCGGATTTGATCAAAGATTGAAATAAATTCATAAGATGAGGGATCCACTGCAGACGCTCAGGACTTCATTAGGATCAGGATCAGTCGAAACTCCTCAGACTTCTAAACTTTACCACCCTACACGTTTTAAAAAAGCTTTAGAAATACCGAAAGCTGCTGCAAGCAAAAGAAAGAGAGCACATTTCACAAACACGTTGGAAACATTCAGGAGGAGATTTCTGCAATTTTTTATGACTTGGAACAACAGATGACCGACCTCGGGTTCATAGGACTTCGATTACTGTTGCCATGGTATCCACAGGTATCATGAAGACCCTATATTTCATTTAAGTACCATATCTTTGTACCAATCAAGACAATGTGTAAATACTTTGAGTTTGATGAGCTCAATGTCGTCTCTAAAGCTCTTCTTGTAAAAGTTACATTTACTGATTAGAAACCTGAAATGCACGACTTCATGTGATCATACAGCATGCTTAATTTCTCAATAATATAAAAAAAGGGACGTGTGGTCGAGTCAACGTCTGCACAACAACACGAGAACATGACGGCTACTTTACTGAGTCTGTTAGTCAGATACAGTCAGAACACTCGGAGGTTTCTTGATAATGGAGGCGGGGATCGATTATAAGTCATGTTCAGGTTGTGTACCCGTGCTTGTGCTCGTGCATGAACTGTACCGTGCAGAAGCACACCTCCTCTAACCGTGCCAGGGACAAGGAAGTGCACGGAGCACTCACACTAGTCAAATGAACTTTGGGGGTCAAACGTGCTTGGGGGCTCTACAGATTGAATAGTGTGATTGCACCCTGAGAGAAAGAAATATTAACTTATAAAATCAATCAAAATAACTAATTAATAACCTCTTGAATTAAGTACAATCCGCCACCAGGGGGCTCTCAATCAAAACAATAACAAAAGATGACGTCTAGGCTGGCGGGGAATCATGGTAGTGATTCTTTCTGCTACTCCCCCGCGCCCCCCGCGCCGCAGTGGAGAAACCTGTCGAGCATCATTTCTCAGAAATCTGATGACTTAACTGAAAACCTTTAAGCTCAGGTAAAGGCCACACCCAGCGTGGCTTCATCTTTATACCTGGCTCACTGAGTGTCCTTGAGAGGGAACCTGTCCTCGGAAATGAAAACATCAGGTGTTCACGTCGCTCCACTGGAGATCTGCTTTTTACTTATATGCAGATATACTCGTGGCGGCCTTGAAGCGGCACATGCAAGCTCGCAAACAGCTCCTGTTGGAGGTCGTAAATCAGTTCACTGATTGTCTTGAAAGCAAAAGGCCTTCAGGAGGACGGCCTTGAAGACGAGTGTCTTAATCTTACTGATGGCCCACAAAGACAAGACGCAGATAAAAAAAAACATTTAGATAAAGACTCCAGCAGCACTGAGAGCGCCGATGGATGGATGGAACCGTAATGATGATGAACGTGCACTAAAAGTGATTCTACACCTGCAAGAAGCAGCTGATACACGGGCTGTCTGTTATAAGAGAGATTCTGCAATGATGCAACCTATCAGAGACTGTGTCTTGATAGAGAAAGGAACATTACTTTTTTTAAAGGTCCAATCAGTGAGATGTGTAGAGAGTGAAATGATAAAGTGAGCTTACTCTCTGATCAGACATTAAGGAAACATGCTATGTTGAAGTGCTGGCTTCTCTGACAACAATGCAGCAGCCAGTATGTCCTCCTTCTAACTTTAGATTCTGGTCCTGAATGGTCTGGATTTGTTTGGACCAGAGAAGGTAGGCGGTTTTAAGGCACCCCCACACGGCCGTTTTGGACGCCCCTCGGTTTGCCAGATATGAGAGCAGTTATCAGGTCAAACCAACAGGTGTTGCAGCGATGGAAGCGGGCAAGAGAACTGGTTCAGATAGAAGTGATTGTACCCGACCTAAAAAGCCTCTGCATGTTTCTAATAAGCTCCACGAGCAGAAACGTGCTCAAACTAGGATCAATATTGGAGATGCTTTTGAAAAATGGAGAGAGGTTAGAACGCAGAAAGGTTTACAGACCGATGCAGAGCTGGATAAACACTGAAGCTTCAGTGTCCACCACATGGTGACCTGCGTGAGCATCCACTCTAGAGAGGAGGGGGGGGGAGACAGCTCTCTGTAATGTTTAGAATGTGGACTGCAGTACCCATTTTAAACACTAGGTGTCAGAGTTACTTATTGCTCCTTTAAAACAATAGGTAACTATAAAAGTGTATAAACTAGGTTATAAGATTATTCACTCTAACCCTGTTTGAAGTTTTGTTGTATCAGAGAAAAGAACACCAGCTGGTGGTCCGTTACTTCACACCGGACTTTGGAACTGAAATGCTTCTGACAAGTGCCTCACAGGGTCCATGTGGTAAAAAAACCCCACTGCCTTTGTTGATCTAAATCACTGATACCAACAGAGTCTGCAGCCTTGAACTCAGTCTGACTGGACCAAAGAGAGAGAGCAGACTATCCAACAGAGCACAGAGCAATCGTATCTGCTGCTCAGAGAGGTCTGAGGATGCCTGAGCACATCGCCAGGGATCAGAACATTTAGAAAACTCTGATTAGGAAATGTAATTACAGATAAACATTAACGAGCATCAGAAACACAGTGAGCACGGCCAGCTGCTGTAAACAGACCAGTTCAAGTTGAACTCCATTACACTGGGTGATAATGAGTTTCCCTTCACTTCACACAGAGACGTTCAGCCACTATGATGTGATGAAATGACTCGGCTAGCACTTCTTATCCTAAATTCAAACATTCATTCGAACCTGGGGGAGAAAGTTCACATTCAAACTGTAATGAGCCGTTAGAATTCAAAATAAACAGTCTATCAGGCCGTCTGAAGTAGGTTGTAGTTTGTGCCAGCAGAGGGCGCTCTCAGCGTGACTTGAACATTGTACAAGTTAGTTTGTTGTCCTTTTTTGGCTTTTTAAATTCTAACGGACAGCTCAGGAGAGAGACGGGAGGAGAGAGAGGGGGACGACAAGCAGAAAAGGCCGAGGTCGCTTGATCGCTGCGATGAGGACTACAGCCTCCGTACATGGGACGCACAACATAACCGCTAGGCTAACAGGCACCCCAGCTGCATGCACTTGACCTCAGTAAATGAAGACAGTTATGTTGTGGCTAAAACA
Source organism: Tautogolabrus adspersus (assembly GCA_020745685.1). NCBI lineage: Eukaryota > Metazoa > Chordata > Actinopteri > Labriformes > Labridae > Tautogolabrus > Tautogolabrus adspersus. The sequence continues at coordinate 25,713,898 of CM036553.1, forward strand.
ACGAGGGCACTATTCAGGAGACTCAGAGTTACATGAGGGAGACTCGTCTCTCTGCAGACAGCAGTGCACCACTTTGGTGGAGAGACACAGGGTCGCTACAAACCTGCAACTCTCCAAGCTGGCTCGCAAAGATTTGAGTACCAGGAACGTCTGTGCGCTCTGAACAGGTGTTCTCGTCAGCAGATTATGTTGTAAATAAATAAAGAGCTGCACTCGATCCTGATCAAGTTAAGACTTGAGTTCCTGGCAAAAAATATTTAAAATAATTGGGTCCTTTTGGATCGTCAACAGGCTTTTAGTTTTAGCCTCGTTACTGCTTGTTTTGTGTCCGTGCGGCGGGGGAAGCTTTTGGTTCTCTTCATCTAACCATTTCAAGAATATATTTTACTGAGGACCCAAAAGGCAACTGGAAACAATGGGATGTACTTACCAGGTTGTAACTTACGACAGAGAAGTTTGCAGTAGTAAAAGGACGTAAACAGTGCGAGTAAACTTTTATTTATATTTTTGTAAACAAGCAGAAATCCGCCCTGACTGAAGCCGTGCAGACTGCAGGACACACACAGACAGAACGTTACATTTCCCAACCTGTCGTTCACATGTCAAACGCACACACACATTAAATGAGCAGACACACTAGACCTTGCACTGTACGCCTCCACGGGGGGCGACTGTTCATGACAGAAGGGACAAAGCCACTCTGAGCCCCGACGGCCTCAGACGAGCTGACACAAAGACTAAACCCATCAGAGGGGGCAGTTTCCTCGGACACTCGGCACAAAGAAAACAGGTTATGTAACCTCCTCTGCAGTTGCTGAGAGAATAATTGGGGGAGGGAGAATGTGCTGGAAGAATGAAGGGTAGGGTCCATGAGCCCTTTACGGGGGCCTCTGCGAACCTCACATTCAACGAGGCGCACATGTCTGAAGAACGAAGGTTAGATCTCTGGAGATCTACAGAGAACCATCAGCTGCAGAGACGGAGCAAAGAGAACGTTTTAGAGCTTAAGAACTGAGAGAAGGTGGATTTTATATCAAGTAAGAAAAAGTTCTCCAGAGACAAAGGCTTCAATGTGTGGTCAATGTTTAAGTAGCCTCCGTCTGTTAGCTGTAGGCCAATCAGAGTCTGAGTGAGGGTTGTCATTCCAACTTCATTATGATCCATCTCTGTTTCGATACCATGGCAACTACTAAATATAAGTTATAGGCCCCCAAAATCTGGTAATCTCGTTTTTGATAATCCAAAGTTGCATGCGTCTAAATTGTTTTGGTACTTTAGACAGTTTGCAGGAGTTTGATTTCTTCCTCTCCTGCACACCTGACTTAACAAACAGACGTAGTTTATTGAAAGTTTGGGAATTCATCGATAACTCGTTTTTAAAACGTGCTATCGGATGTTTTTTGAGTGAAGCTAAGCTCAGGTGTGAACGGTCTTGCTGCACCTGAACTCCTCAGTTGTCTCCCAGTAAATCTGTACATTCCTTCCTTTCACACAGCGATTATGTGATGTTACATAACTGTGGCCGGGGGCTTTAACTGCTGTCTGCTCATTCAGACCCCGTTTAAAAAGAGAACCACCTCCAGAAACTAAAGGCAGGCGATGCTACACCAGGCTGTGAACATAACGGTCTGTTTCATTCATATCAGTGAGCAGGATAAACCCACGGGACAAATACAGTTTAACCATGCAGCCCAGAGCATCTCACTCTGTCTGAAACACACACGCTGACCCCATCAGTCCGGTCTGGTGATTTAGCACTCGGTCAAATTCCAGCCTAATGGAAATCTGGTGACTCTGCACCGGCCGGCACTTTAACAAAACCCAAGTGCATTCACGCTGTGCCAAGAGGGGAACCGTGTATTGATAAGAGATCAGGAGGCTGTTTGTTCACTGGCTGCAGAGCGGAGCACTCAACGTTAGCATGCTGAAGAATACGACTAAAAACTACCAACCACAGGAGTCTTCACATTCAAGTCATAAATCTAAATGATTGATTCTTATTGGTTTTCTCTGACGGCCCTTAGCTTAGAGTAGACTCTGATGAGTAAGGTACACTACATGCTTTAACATCAAACGACCTCTGTTATTCTATGATCAGGGGTTGTGTGTTCCCGTGCTTTCAGTTCGTAAAGTCTGAATGTTGTAGCAACAACAAGAAACAGCGTGGATGATACGAAGACGACGTTGTTGAAATGTCTCTGTTACAAGTTTTATTTGAGCTGAAAGTTGATGTGCAATATGTGAATGAATCAAAAAGTATCTTAACATTAACCTAAAATATCTCGGGCACCTCATTCTTTCCTGAGTTGTTGTTCCGACTTGAGCAGGCGTTCATGAGCATTTTAGAACTCGGAACTCATTTTTCCGATGTGTAATCTAACTTTCCTTATGGCAGAAGAGATTCGGAGAACTTGCATCCCCAGCAGCGATGAACTCAAATTTTATGAAGCTGTCGTCATATTTTCATTTGAATTTTTCTTCTTAGTGGCTCCACTGTCGTCTGTTTCTTCATGTTTTCTCCTCACTCACTCACCAACTGAAGGTGACCGCTCGCCTTGCAGCTTTGTCACTCACCACACTAATCAGTAACCAAATTCAAAACATTACAGAGAGCTGTCTCCCCCCCCCCCCCCCCTCCTCTCTAGAGTGGATGCTCACGCAGGTCACCATGTGGTGGACACTGAAGCTTCAGTGTTTATCCAGCTCTGCATCGGTCTGTAAACCTTTCTGCGTTCTAACCTCTCTCCATTTTTCAAAAGCATCTCCAATATTGATCCTAGTTTGAGCACGTTTCTGCTCGTGGAGCTTATTAGAAACATGCAGAGGCTTTTTAGGTCGGGTACAATCACTTCTATCTGAACCAGTTCTCTTGCCCGCTTCCATCGCTGCAACACCTGTTGGTTTGACCTGATAACTGCTCTCATATCTGGCAAACCGAGGGGCGTCCAAAACGGCCGTGTGGGGGTGTCTTAAAACCGCCTACCTTCTCTGGTCCAAACAAATCCAGAGCATTCAGGACCAGAATCTAAAGTTAGAAGGAGGACATACTGGCTGCTGCATTGTTGTCAGAGAAGCCAGCACTTCAACATAGCATGTTTCCTTAATGTCTGATCATAGAGTAAGCTCACTTTATCATCTCACTGATTGGACCTTTAAACAACATCTATTTCATAAGACAGGTTCATAGGAGAGGAATGAATCCATCACACTGTTTAAACTGTACAAAAACGTTGGCAGTGCTTCTGTGATGTCATTAAAAACAAGAAATTACTCAATTTTCAGAATCTAGGATCTCTTCTTTGTTGCTGTGGTATTGATATCGTTAGATTTTTACTAGTCTCCTATCAAAGATTAAAATGCTGGTATCGTGATGACCGCACACACACACAGCTTCCTGATAAATGACACCTCGTCTACCCTGCACATCTTTTCCATTAAAGCCTGACTCTCTAAATATCGTGCCCACCACTAAATATCTTCAGCGCACGATTATTTTTGTTTAGCTTTTTGGACTTCAGGGGCTCCGTAGGTATCGATATTGTTCGATTAATACAATAATCGTAATATTCTGGTATCGTGACAGCTGTACATCTACCAGGTGAGACTGAGCTGAAGTCACAGGCTGAGCTGTCCGCTTCAGGAGGAGCATCGTACAGGTAAAGAAGTAAACACCGAGTGAGTAAACAACAACAACAACAACACGGAGCCCCATCAGCAGCGTCACACGGACTCACCGTCGATGTCTCCCAGGGTGAACTCGTCTCCTAACTCCGCTAAAGTCGTGTCCATGTTCTCCATGGTGGGGATGAACTCTCCGCTGTCCATCCTGTCAGCGGCTCGTCACCCCGGCTGTCACCGGGGACCGGAGGGAGGACCGAAACACCCACCAGCTGTTCTGCGGCGTTCAGCGACGCCCACAACAACCGTTAAACGTTAATGTAGACGGTATTGTCCGGGAATATCCGTAACACGACCCCGCAGCCTCAAAGGAGGCAGACTTCTACGTCGATAAACTCATTCACATCAATTGATGCTTAAGACGGCGCCATCTTGTTTTACGCTGTTTGCGTCATTCACAAACAGACTCTGTGGCCCAGGGCGTTCTCTGATTGGCTCAGAGCTAGCTGTTGTTGTCATGAGACCAGTCATCCTCGTCCAATGACAAGGTCGCATTTAGCGTGGTCTGATAGTACGTCAAACATGGGAAGCTCCTGTTGTTTGTATAAACCGCGCCCCCTACGTTCATGAACGGAAGTTTAGCCCTTCACAATAAAATGAAACACTGAGTTATAAATAATATAGTATAAATGTAGCCCTTCACAATAAAATAAAGATACACAAATACAAGTTATAAATATAGCTCTTCAGATTTAATTGATACACTTACATAATTTATTATTATTAATAATTAAAATAGTCACATAAAAATAATAAAATAAACATTATTCAAAATATTTTTTTTAAACCAAAACAAAATTAAAGAATAGATTATTAATTAAGATCTTCAGATTTATATGATTCTTACATACTAAATAAACACGAAAAGTAAATCCAAACTTCGTGGCACACTGAACATAAGTTTGATTTATTCTTCATGTGATGTTCCTGCCAGCGTGCACGCCTGAGAAGCTCTACGTTGTGCACGGGGTCGACTGTTGGCCATTTAAAATAAACTATTTATGCAACAATAAGCTTGTAAATTTGGAGATTAATTTATAAACACATTTGCCCGCTCACTTCATAAAGTACGTTTCAAATATTTTCTGTTTATAAAAATGTAAACAACTTCATCTTTTCATTTCAATAAGTGAATAATATCCAAACACTGTCATAGAATCATAGACGTGTAAAGAGAGTTAGGAATAAATGATTCTTTTAATTAAAGAAGAAAATGTTTGTTTCATATAAAAACATGTCAAATAAAACATCAGACCCGAGCGTGTGAAGGGATTCAAGTTTATTTCACTGCAGAACATTGAAAACAATTTGAACCTGTTAAAACTTGTTTGGTTTAATTTAATAACACGTGAAAACACTTCAATACAACCGCCATTTTCATCAGCCAGTAAGAAATCAGCTTGAAATACTTCAGTTCTTTTGTTCCTTTAGAACCAGCCGTGACTTTAAGACCCTCGTTAATCGTACTCGGATCAGCCTTCAGGAAGCTCCTGTTTTATATTCATAGTTTTGTGATTTTTCAAAACAAGAGCAGAAGAAGAATTTATGTTTCTCATTTAGATTTAATAACTGAATCACGACTTCTTCATTAGTCAGCAGCCCGGTCACGACTCTTCAATGTTTTACTTCATTTTTGGTTTTTAATATCTCAACAAAGATGTTCGTTCATGTTCCAACAACAAGCTTCATGATCAATCAAAACTGTACAAGTTTGTTTTAGATTAAAGGAAGAATGTGCGACTTGTTGATCCAGTAGATGTCGCCCTCAAGCACCAGCCTGAAACCAAAACAAACTTCTGTTTGGCCACACCTCCTCCATACTGAAGCCTCCACTCTCCTCCAGAGACACACCTCCAACCCCCCTCCACTCACGTTCACACGAAGGACTAAAGCACAAGCGGCGGACAAAATCGTCCTCAGCTCGAGCTGCAATCACCTGTGTCCTGCATTGTTGTTAGCATGCTAATGTTAGCGCTCTTTAGTTAGCTCGTAGCTTCACGTTGCATGTAAACTGACACAGAATGATCGTGATCTAAAAACTCTTACTTGACATCCAAATAATCAGTGAGTATGTTCTTCTTCTTCTCTCTAGTTCTTGACTAAAACAGCTTTTATACACAAGGGGAGGAGCCGGCCGTCCCGTCCATGTAAACACGGCTCTGACAACAACACAGCCAGCGGGACTCGAGCTTCTCACTCAGAGAGACATTTACACAGGATGTACTTGATCTCTGATATATGTATGTGGAACATGTCGCACATTCTGCCTTTAAAATGTGTTTTCAATTCAAGAGAAACAAACCAAAGTTTTTATGTGACTGTTTACCTGATTAGCTTTTCTCATCGTTTAAAACATCATTGTGAGTAATCTCATCAAACATCTGCAATTGTAATATCTAGGTGCAAAGATCTGCCTTACGATCATTCCTACACATGATACTGAGTCTGTCACACGCAGATACATTTGTGTTTCCATGGCAATAACAACACGTCCATCCTTCACTCAGGGAAGCGTCTGTGGTGCGTACTTCTTGATTTCAAGTCTAGGAAAAAAAAACAGCATGAAGATCTCATCCAGTGGATTTGAGCCAGATCTATTTGTTCCAGTAGATCTCATACGACTTCTTCTCTGAGAAACTGGCTTCTGTTGCAGCTGTTCCACTTCTCACTCTTTCTTTTACCACCTTCACCACCAGACCACCGGCCAGGGCGATGCCTGCTGCAGCCTTTCCAATCTCAGCCACTGCGTTCAGGATGCATGTTGTTGCTCTCACTGTGCCCAAGGGATCTGACACAACTGTGTTTGCCACTGATGCCACATTGGGCCCTGTTATGCCACACACAGCACCAGGAGACCCTGCAGCAGATACAACTGCTCCTGCTGCAGCAGATACAGCTGCTCCTGCTGCAGCACACTGTGGAGTCGCTGCTCCTGCACTCAGACACCCTACAGCGCCTCCTGCATGTTGCCCTGCTGCTGAAGCTAAACTCTGAGCTACAGAGGCATTCACTACACCCACTGCTCCTGCTGACGCAGTTTCAGTTCCACTGAGGGCGGCAGTGCTCAAAGCTGCTCCCTCCAGAGCTGCACCCAAAGCAGCTCCAGCTCCCAGGGTGCCTCCCACACCTGCAGCCATCCCAACAGCAGAGACTCCGATGACGCTGACCTGCCCCAGGGCATCCAGAGCACCCTCACCGGGACTGGCAGCCTCAGCACCAGCAATCGCTCCAACAGAACCGCCCAAAAGTCCACCTGTTGCTGCCCCAAGAGCCACTGCCGTTTTCCCCGAGGCCGCCGCCACTATGGCCCCCACAGCTTTCCCAACACCTGTTCCTCCCGCTACAGACATCCCAGCTAACTGACCTGCAGCAAAGCCAACAGAGTTCCCCATCAGAGACGCCCCGGCTGCAGCAGCTAAAGGGGCAGCTGCCCCAAACACTGCTCCAACAGCCATGCCTGTGGCTCCAGCAGCCACCAGGATCTTTACTCTATGCAGAACTTTAGCTGAGAGAGCAGCCTCCCTCCTGAAGGATGAGCGAAGAGACTGTCGCCTTCCCACCGCTCTGCTGCTTTCTCTGCGTCTGCCTCTAAACTGTTCCCTGCACTGTTTAATTCTGTCCCTCAGGAAGCTGAAGGTGCTGCATCTGCTCTCCTCTGTCCACCTCTCCACCCTAAAATCCTCCTCGATTCCTTTTGCCAGCTCTGTCCCCCTGACATCCTGTGATCCACCTGCTCTGTTTGACTCCAGGTCACACTTCCTTCGTTTTGTAAGTGTAGTCTGCTCCTCTAAGCTGCAGCTGACCCCCCCTTGTTCCTCCCCCTCTGCTTGCCCTCTCTCCATCATCATCCTTCTCTGCTCCTCCCTGATTGCAGCTTCTGCCTCTAAAAACACTGTGTTAGTATAGAACCCTGTGCTCGTCTGTTTCACCATCTCATACACCTTTGTCAACAGTTCTTGAATCTGTGCCGAGTTACCAGGGTCCTTATTGTTTAGTACATGATACCTCCCCCCACACCTGTCAATCAGAGCCATTAGTCCAGCTGGTGCAGTCTCCCTCAGGTACTCTTCAATCCCCATCCCCTCCAGGTCATCGCCCCTGGTAAAAAGAAGCAGGGTGTGCTGACGGAGAGCAACCTCCCCAAATATCTGCACCAGCTCACAGGCAGCCTGGTGTTCACTGTCTGTGTATCGACCTACAGGCACCACCAAGAGGAAAGCATGAGGCCCGGGGGCGGAGAGAGACACACATTTAGCAATCTCTGTATGAATCTGCTCCACACTGAGGTGAGTGTCCCCAAAACCTGGCATGTCAACCACGGTAACCCTTCTCATCCTCCTCTGTGGGAGCGTCTGTCCTTCTCCTTTGTCGTCCTCTTCATCGGTGAGCTCGGTGCTCCCCAGCTGGCACACCTGGGTGACAGAACGGGCACTGATCCGTGACAGGAACTCCCTTCGACCTAGGATGGTGTTTCCAGAAGCACTCTTTCCAGATCCGGTCTTTCCAATTAGGACAAGCCTGAGTTCTTCACCACAACTGGTTTCAGAGTTGTCTCCTTCCTTCTCGCCCTCCATCAGAGCCTTCATTTTCTTCTCTTCGCCCCCTGCTGGAAAAATCAGAGCAACAAAACTGTCTGTAACTGCCTTCTCTTTAAATGCACCTTTTGCACATCATAATCTTCAAAAGAGCTAAAATTAGACACTCTCATATCACTCTCACTAATTTAAGAGTATCAGAAAGAAAGTGGTGACGGAGGCATGTTTTGTTGTTCTTCTAAAAGGCTGCTGTGTATCTGAACACCTTTTCTAAATTGTTGTGATTCTCCCAGGTTGTTGTAAGGTTGTTAAAATGTTCGATAATTCAAAACTCTAATGTAGCGTGTTTTAAGAATCATTAACCTCTGTCATTGAAAGCTACAGTATATAATTCTATTGTATTTAAATGTTGGTTAAACATTCACTGCATGTCACAAACAACATCACATTAAAAAGGTCCTAATGGGACTTTTTGGTAAAATAAAATAAATGATAATATTGAATATAAGTTTTGTCACTGAGATGAAATCGTCTAATTTATCTCTTATTTATTCAAACAGAGAGTTTTCTGTAAAACCTAGAAACGTGTTTTATTTGTCAGAAAGCTTCTGTACCTAAACAGGTAAGCTGACGTCACATTTTAATGATCTCATGTCAAAGCTAGAGCAGTTACCAACTACCGGTGTTCTGGTTAAAAGAGTGACCGTGTTAACTAGAGACTTCCTGCCCAAGCTGTCAGCGGTTGCCGTGGTTACGAGTCTTACGACAGACGTTGAAGACGGAAAAGTGTCCGAATTGATTCCGCTTTCTGTGTTGTTCAATAAAGAAATATCTGATGTGTATTATTAATATTAAAGACTAAACATAAAGGCATTAGTTAGGACACTTTACGTATTCAACATCTGATGCAAACGACTGAAAAGTCACCAGACACGGTCACTCTTTAAACTGTAACACCGGTAGATAGTTTAACTCGGTTATTACTTTAATTCGACCAAAACTTGTCCGTAAACCAAACATCAAACATCACATATAAAGATCAAGGTTTAATCCGTTATGTTATGTCGATATTTGCTGTTTTAAAGCGAACTAATAATAAGAACTGACAGCAAAAAGCTAACTACGCAGATAAGAGAGCTAGCTTTAGCAAGTTGCTAACTTCTGAGCTAGCTTTAGCAAGTTGCTAACTTCTGACGAAGAAGCAACAGTCAGGAGATGATGAACTCTTACCGGAGTCCACGTTTAAAGACATTTCGTCCTAAACACGCAGCTTGTTCTCTACATTCAGGCTTTCTGGGACTCTTTCTGGGTGTTTCGTTCGCTTTCGTAGCTACACATTGAGCTCTGACTGCTGATGTTTGAAGCTGATGTCTGCCCTCTGTTGGCTCATTTAGACTCTCACACATCAAATACATCAAACATTTTAAATATCAGAGTCACTTTATTTCAATAAACTTGATAACAAAATGGCTTTATTCATTCTGCAGCAATGATCTTCTTCTATTCACTTAATATACAGAAAGTTTTTATAACAGTCGGAATTCTACTTTATAATAACATCAATGTACGGAGGCCGATCAGGGCCGAGACAAATAATCAGAGGAAGGTTATTTTTATTAAGAACTTCAAGAAATTATCTAAATGTGGAGAAATAAAGTCGAATTGAAATGGAATGCAAGACACAAATTCTAAAGGTCGAGAAAAACTCTCTTAATGTAGAGAAAAAAGTTGAAATAAAGTGAAAATGTTAAGAAATAAAGTTGATGTGTCGAGAAAAAAGTCCCAAAAAATTATAATGTTAAGAAATGACGCCACAATGGAGAGGAAAAAGTTACAATGTTGAGAACTGAGTCGAAATAAATTCTGAAAGTTAAGAAATAAGTTCAGTAAAATGTTTCTAAATTCTCCAAAAAAAATTCTCAACATTTCGACTTTTTTTAATTTTAAAATGCATATTGAAATTTAAGCTTCCTCCTCTGTTATTTATTTCTCATGTTTGGCCCTAATCCTCTTCCGTAAAATTCCATAATTCCATTTAAACCATTTTAATGACGAATTCCAGCAAAGAAAATAAAATAAAAAACTGAAAACACAGAAACAGCTGCTGCTAGATGAAGAGTCATACGACGACTAACTCACCACACAGGAATGAATCCATCAAACATCGCAGGTGAACTCCGGTGTGCAGGAGTTGACCTGCGATGTTTGATGAGTAAAAACAACTAATTACCAAATATTGGGCGTCTAGGACTTTTATTTCTGTTGCCACGGTAACAAACAGGTATCATACTGAAGTTTAAAATCTTTGTTTTGTGACAACCTTACTTTGACATTTCTCCTCATTACAGAAAAACAAAATCTGCAGGGATTGATGTAAACATAAGAAGTCATGGTTTAAAAGACATTATAAAACTCGTAAAAGAAACAACGACTCCCTCAGAAGGGGAGGAAATAAAAAACAACATGAAAAAGGTGAAAAATGAACAAACACAGATAAACCGTCCCTCAGTACGGAGGCCCAAAGAGGACACGCATCATCACATTTACCGTAAAATCCGGACGCACTTTTAAGACACATTTTTTCCATCTAGAAAGTCGGCTGTGTCCGATATACCAGGATAAACGTGCCGTCAATACAGAGCGTGCAGGCGCTACCGTCACACACTGCACGCCACATGAAACATTCACCTCCATTCATTGTGTATTGCTGTGCCGGGATACATAGCGACGCTAACAGGGTCGGCAGCGCCACTTTGACCATCTTTTTTCCGTCATGAGGTCATCATGGTGCTTTTTAAGAAATCAGTGATAAACTGTTCAGTAAATAAAGCTTGTGGAGTGATTGAAAGACGAGTGACCAGCGGAGGTTGGCATCACGTCTCACGGGCTGTCGGTACTGCAGAACTTTCGCCGTAGGCAGATTTATATTCGCTGATTTTACGGTGTTCCCGTGATAACTTAATTTGACCGTAGCGACAGTGAGCACAGCGACACACGAGAGACTTTAATCAGCTGCTCCTGATGTCAGGACATCGTCTTCATGTTTTCTTTGTGAGATTTCTTTGACACCTTACGAGCATTACTGAGGGAAGAGGAAGTTAACTTATGTAACCTAGCAACAGTGAGTGCTGGTGAGAAGCGCTCTGAAACGGAGGTTGTGGGCGCTGCCGGAGCAAAAAGCGCTGTCTGTGAACACGGGCCCTTATTGAGTTATTATTTCCAATGACAACCGAGGACGCCTCCACGGCATCCAGAACAGAGCCACACGCTGACGAATCTGACTGAGCTGACCTAAAGCGCGCCGTCGTCCTGAGATTGGAGTGACTAGCTCGTCATCAATAAAGAACGAGGTTGATACGACCAGATAACGAGATAAATAAGTTGAGATCTGAAGGAAACGAATAAGTCGTCTCCCTGTCACAGGAAAACGGAGTAAAATCAAATGTCTGGATGAATGTCCGCTTCGGGCTTCCGTACTTCACATGAACACAAACATACGATGACCTTTAAACTTCGAGCAGCGAGAAGAACTTCAATCTTTTCGCAAACATCTCTTTAAAGTTTCCTCCAAGTCAAAAGGAAAAATGAAATAAAATTGTACCACCGTCACAAGTTCCAGCTCGACTCCAACGGGCTGAGGTGGCGTTTGGCGAACACATTTGAAGCACGTGAGTTTCAGACACATTGAATCTAAACCAGACACAACACAGCGGGGAATCCTGGGAAAAGATTTGAAGCAACTTTATTCCACTAAATTCATTATAATCCAAAGTACATTTAAATAACTTCAAGGTATCAAAAATCAGTTTCCCCTTTTCAGCTCCGCCTCTCTCCGCAGACGGCTTTCACTTCCTGTTGTTGTTTATAAATCACTGCAGACGACGGAGATTCAGGACTTTGTCACAAACCGACTAACCTTCTGCTTCACTTCATCTTTTTTCTGGTCACTTTGAGGCTTCTTAGAGAGCACCTGGCTTTCAAACACGCGATGACAGCTTTCACCGTCACCCGAGTCTGCAAGTCGAGCCACCTCTCGTGGACTGTGCGGTTTTTAGCTCCTTCCTCGTCGTCTCCTCTCGCTGCACGAGCGCTGGGGTGCGGCGCTATAGCTCGGTGCGGGAGCGGGAGATACGGGGCCCTTTCCTGATCTCTTTCCTCTTCTCTTCTTTCCTCCTCCTCTTCTCCTCCTCCCGCAGAATCTTCTGGAAGGCCTCGGCCGTGTGGAGCACCTGGAGCGGCAGAGAAGAGTTACGGTACCAGAATTCAAACTTCAATAAAAATCAAACTGCAGCAACAACAACAGAAGTCCTTCACACCCGATATCTGGACATTTCTTAATGATCAAGGATCAAAAATTGCAGACAACCTCCTGCACACTGTGTACATTGCACAAAATCATTGCCGATGTTTTTGTGCAGTTAAGACGTTGTGCAGGAGTTTCTCTTTTTACATAAACGCAGCTTTCGTAGCTTTGGTCCTTTTTGATTCAAATCGTTTTCAAACATTGGGGCGCTTGTCTCCAAACTGTAAGAGAGGGTTCGAGTTATCTTTGGGATGTTTTGTGAGAACAGATCCGTCTGTGTTTCTATCTTTACTGGTTGTTGAGGCGGTGATACCCAGAACTTCCACCAGATATGTTGTGTTACGTGTCAGCTCCGCGCCGCTCGGGTACGGCTCCTTGCTCCCTCGTCCATCAACATTCACAGGCGGCGTTGTCAGAGCGCAGCACAAAGCAGCACGCCGGAGTTCCCGCGGTAATTACAGAATCAGCTCGAGATAAAACGATGTATGTTGTATAAAACCTTATAAACACTCCTAAGGTCATCGTTCTGAACCGTTGAAACTGAGTTTGTTATTCTGAAAATAAAGCTGATGTTTTTATGTTGTTTCCGTGTCTGGTGGAATTTAGCAGTCAGGCGGAGTGCAGGTCTTTAGAGAAAGCTCGGGATCGCCATGATCCTTTAGTGATGGAGACGTTTTCAGAAGAAGAACGTGTCGTGTGTATCGTACTCACATCGTCTCTCTCTGTGCGGTACGGGTTCGTGAAGTCTGGGGCTTTCTCTATTATCCCCAGCTCCTGTGACATCTGGGAGATGAACAAAAACATGACAGAAGAGAAGAGGAGGAGGAGAGTTAATATTTCATCAAGACAGACAAGGAATGAGAGGAAGACCAGGACTCGAGACCAAGAAGGACCTGGGGACGATTGCAAATGTGCTTTGGACGAACAGAAATCTTTCCCAGACCTATTTGTTTTTTTGAACCAGGCTGTAAACATGTTAATGTCTGCTGTAAAAACAGGCTTTTTAGAATGGGTGTGTATGTGACTTCCTGTGCTTCTGCAGCCAGCCTCTAGTGGACACTCGAGGAACTTCAGGATTTTACACTGATCTGGAGCCCTGATAACGTCCTCAGTGTGAGCTCGTTCACAGTGAGGACGTGTCGTAGTATTCTTACGAGTGTGAGGACATGTTGGTGGGCTCCTCCCGTGAAAACTCCCGTCTGGTTACAGAAGTTCAGGCCCCAGCGCAGCAGGCCGCCCCAGTCTGGGTTCCTGTCGTAGTAGTGATGGACGATACGGGGGAAACGCAGCGCCACGTCTCCGAAAAATGCTGTGTTCTCCACCACGTGGGAATAAGCTGCAGAGATTTAGAGAGAGAAACAGGAAGTTAGGGAGAGGATATAAGACATGGGGAACATTCTGGTAAAAAGGACAGAGGCATGAACTTGAACAGGTGATGGTTTGAAAAAAGAAGACAACGCTCCTGATATTCAGAAGGTCTTTAAAGATCCTGAACGTATTATTGGCAGCGTGAGGATGAAAGACGAGCGACAGAGATGGAGCTTTTAGAAAGACAGAACCAGAGAAGCTCTTCAGTCAGAGGAGACCGAGAGACAGAGAGAGAGAGAGAGAGAGAGAGAGAGAGAGAGAGAAAGAGAGAGAGAGAGAGAGTGAGAGAGAAAGAGAGAGAGAGAGAGAGAGAGAGAGAGAGAGAAAGAGAGAGAGACAGAGAGAGAGAGAGAGAGAGAGAAAGAGAGAGTGAGAGAGAAAGAGAGAGAGAGAGAGAGAGAGAGAGTGAGAGAGAAAGAGAGAGAGAGAGAGAGAGAGAGAGAGAGAAAGAGAGAGAGAGAGAGTGAGAGAGAAAGAGAGAGAGAGAGTGAGTGAGAGAGAAAGAAAGAGAGAGAGAGAGAGAGAGAGAGAGAGAGAGAGAGTGAGAGAGAGGGTAGAGGGAGAGAGAGAGAGAAAGAGAGAGAGAGAAAGAGAGAGAGAGAGAGAAAGAGAGAGTGAGAGAGAGAGAGAGGGTAGAGGGAGAGAGAGAGAGAAAGAGAGAGAGAGTGAGAGAGAAAGAGAGAGAGAGAGCGACACTGCTAAATAAAAACTGTTCATAATGGTTTTAGCTGCACTCTTAAACTGTGCGTGTCTGTTAGCACTGCTGTTCTTGAATTAGTCGTTTTGAATGGAGGATGATTTGCACAGAGAGGAGACGGTTTTCACAGAACACAGATTTCACTTTCATGTTAAAACAACGAGCTTCACTCGAGCCGCTTTCTTATTGGTGGAGCTTCTTCCCGTCTTCCCAAACACTCTCTGTACAATATTCCATTAAGGTCAATTTGTGCACAGAAAGAGTGCGTAGTGTAACATTTAAATACGAACAACCGGCACGGTGCACCGAGACGCTGTTTGCTCTGCAGCGTAATTCGGGGTGCAGTTAACCGCCGGCGTGTGTTTTGGAATCAGAACTTAAGAATGCAGGAATATATTATAACAAAGGCATAAGAAGCTTTTGTGTTCACCGAGATGTCGCACCTCAATCTGTGTTTTAAGACGAACCAGCTGACTCTCTCTCTCTGGAAATATATGTGGACGCCCCCCCCCCAAATATCGTCTGTCTATATTTTAAATTTCACAAAAACACACCAAAATGTTGACAACGTATTTATGCAATTTGTGCAGCTTCTGGTTCAAAATCTGACTGACGATTGAGTGAACACTCTGGATGATTTGGAGTCAGACCTTCTTTGATTTTATCGTCCATGGGGAAAGGATCATCGGGCTGCATGTTGGCTGCAATCAGGACTTGTCTGGAATCCTCCAACACCTGAGGAATGAGAAACAGACACCGTGTACTCTGGATTAAGGTTGCTATGGTAAAGCGGTTGGGAACAGAAAGATGTATTTATAGCTTAGTAAGCGCAGACCCCGCAGGTCCTCTGGAAGATGTTTCCTCGTTTTTCTCAGGATCACAACGAAGCAGCGAGAGGAAGCTTTTTTTCTACGCTCGTCAAATGTGGAACAAGCTGCCGCAGAACTCGAGGCTCTCTCAATCTGAACGCTGCTTTAAAAACAGCTCTGAAAACACTGATATATAAATAAACTAGCCTTAGCTAGGAGAGAGTCATTCAGACGATAAAGAGAACCTGGGGACGCTTTGTCGAGAGGAATCAGAGCACTAAGCACAAAAGGAGGGACTGAGATTAGAGTTTGAGTCTAAGAGGAGAATGTGGAATAGAAACAGGATCACTGTGAAGCCCTCGATCGCACACACAGCTCTGGAGAAGTGCTGACGACGTGGTTCAGCCGCTGAAGGTTGACCGTGCTCGTCGTCCTTGAGAGGCGCGCAGATGCATAGATAACTATCCTCCGGGAGACGGAGGCACACTGTAAAGAAACGCTCAGACAGAGCTCAGAGAGTCTGAATGAGCAGACGCATCACTGCGAGGAAACACAACGATGAATGTGATCACTGGATCTGAAGCTTCGGATTCTCTGCAGAGCTGCAAACCTTTTTTATCTACAATCTGCACAGAAAAGGTCGAGCCCTTAGAAATAACAGTCAGGAGTTTTTATCCTTGTGTCCTTGTGTGCTGCCCACAGACTCTAAGAGCTGTGATGTGATAGGGCACACACGCATACACACACACACACACACACACACACACACACACACACACACACACCATACCTTAAAGAGCCCTTTGAGCATGATGTCTATGATCTTGTACTGCTGGTTGATGTCGTTCAGCTCCACCAGGTTCTTCAGCGCGTTCAGCTGATCTTTCCTCTTCGTCTCAAACAGCCGTTTGTCTGATTGGTCGAGGTCAGGATGAAACACACGCTCCACGTAAAGTCACACGTATGCATTAGCAAGCATCAATTCACAAGCAGTGACTTGAATACTTGTATGCACGGAGCAGGTTGAGATATCCGCTGGTTCGACTACCTGTTGGAGACCACGACCAAGAGTGATGATCAAACATCGATCACGAGGCCGGCGCTCAGGAGAGGAAACGAATCCATGAAAAATTACAAACTCTTGTACTTTTTGTAAATTGCTCAAATCTGTTGGAAATGTTTGCGGGAGCTTTTCCTGCAACTTTTGATGGATTCACTCTCGAGTTCAACTTTCATAAACAGCCAGGTTTATCTTTTGTGTGTCATGTTCGGGGGGCCGGCTGGTATTTCTACCAACTAATTATTTGAAGTTTTTAGAGAGAGATCTCCGGCTACCGGAGGAACTGGCTACGCCGAAGAGATAGATAGATACTTTATTGATCCCGAGGGATTCCTCCTGGAAGATCCTGAGGCTCGCTAGAAGCTCTGATGACGGAGCAACAGGTTCACTGAAATATGGACTTTTGAACAGAAACATAAGGGTTCAAATCGTATCGTGAGTCCTGTGACTTTCCTCACACTCAGACACGCTGCCTCTTCGTGCAGCAGAAGGATACAGATCTCCAGGTTGGAGTCATGTCTCGGTCGATGTGCGTCCGAGTCCGCAGAGCTGAGGGCGGCGGCAGCGAGCGCCAGGAGCACCGCACACACACTCTGCATGGTCAGCAGGGGGCGTCAGAGAGGCACACACCTGAGAACAAGAGAAACACTTGAGCTCGTTAAACGTCAGAGTCGTCCTAAGATTCTCACGCTGAACACATTTTTCTTTTGATATGAAGATTTCATGTGGAAACAACGAGCTTCACTCGAGGCGCTGTCTTATTGGTGGAGCTTCTTCCCTTCCTCCCAAACACTCTCTGTGCTGTGATATGAATGGAGTCAGAAATAAAGGCGCCTGCTGAGCGTAAACGGTCAACATGTAACACTAAAGAGGAGCCAGCATGTGAAGAGGGGCTCCTGATAACTTCATAATCCCCTCAGGAACATGTGCAGCCTCTCTCTGCATGCAAAGTTAGCGTCTCCTTCAACATAATCATGCAGATGCAACTTTCCCTTCGCTCCGAGGCTTTTCATACATTAGAGAGGCGGCGATGTAAGAGAGAAGATAAATACGAGAGCTAAAAATAGATCAACCTCTTCAGACGAAAACTTGATGAAAGCCACATTTTTAAGTAAGCATTCGCAGAAAACACGAGTAACTGGAGGGAGGAGACGATGTGGATGAAAGCTTGAAGATATTAGTCCATATAAGTCATGCATAATAAAGGGGGGGGTCAGAGGGGGCTGCAGGGCATGAAGAGGGGCACACTGATTATGAAAGCAGGAGGAGGAGAAGAAGAGGGAGGTTAAGCTTCTGGAGGAGGAGCATAGAGGATGACAGCAGCTGCTGAATACTTCATCCTCCTTTGTTTAGACACACTGTTAAAATCTGAACATGCAAACAAAGGAGGGACACGATCGAGGAGTACGAGGATCACGAGCTGCAGTCTGCTAAATCAGGAATCTGAAGGAGTGAAGAGAGCGAAAGTCTCACGGTGCAAAAAGTTCATTTAGACTGAATGAGCCTCCTTAAGAGTCTCAGGGGGAGAGGATCTGCTCCTCCCTCCGTCCTGATGTTTCACAGCTGCTGAGCGACCGTCCAAAGAGTCGGATCTCAACGTAGACATCAAGATTTTATTCTGGACCTGACAGTAAAGACGGAGAGGACGAGCTCCTTTGCGTCTCTGCAGTCACAGGTTTTAAACTTTTTGTCTTACGGAGTCAGCAGAATGAAGAACGTGTTCCTGAAGACGGCTGAGTGAAGACAATATTCGATTAAGGTCAATTTGTGCGTTCCCATCTATCGGGAAGCTTCCCAGCTTTCTGAGAAACGCTGCCTGCACTAAATATCCTTAAGTGCTGCTCCAGAGCTGCACTACTTCTCCACAAGAAGAGAAGAGGGAGTCTTTGTCTCTCGTGTCGGGTTATTCGAGGCTCCTGTGTGCTTCCAAACAGACACGTGGCTCTGACAGAAACTTATGAGCATGTCGATACAAACATCCAGCAGCTGCTGATGTTCCTGTGAAACAAGTGCTGAGACTTAAGAAGGACATGAAGGGCGGATCATTCACGTCTAATGTGGCAGGAAGGAGTCTTAAAATGACCATTAACTTCAGACAGGCGCGAATTAAGGTCGACACGAGAAACATGTAATGAACAGGCAGCCAGTATCAGGGACTTTCTTCTTTTCATTGAATGAAACCACAGATGATACTTCATACACTGTGCTCAAAGTTTAAAGGTGAAGCTGACAATACCACTTCCTCATATGCCCATATATGGGATTATAGTTGAGCCCGTCAGGTCAACTTCAGATTAAAGGAGCAGTATGTAACTCTGACCCCTAGTGTTTAAAATGGGTACTGCAGTCCAGATTCTAAACATCATAGAGAGCTGTCCCCCCCCCCCCCCCCCCCTCCCCCTCCCCCCTAGAGTGGATGCTCACGCAGGTCACCATGTGGTGGACTCTGAAGCTTCAGTGTTTAGCCAGCTCTGCATCGCTCTGTAAACCTTTCTGTGTTCTAACCTCTCTGATGGAAGTCCTGGAGTAGACGAGTCTTTGAGCCTGACTCCTGTCTCCACTTGTACAGGAGCTGATGCTTCATGCAAAACTGATAAACATGAAACAACTGAAAATCTGCAGAAAGCTTTTAACCTTTTACAAAATCATCAGCTCGGGCTGAAACTGCTCCTGAATTGTGCAAAGACTAAATGGATGCAAAGCATACTGACTATAGCAGTGTTCAAATTCAATCTTTGAGTGAAACAGTAAGAGTGCCATATTATAAATGACACTTTGAAAATCTCTTAAACAAAGACAACACTTGGGCTTCCTTTTCAGAGATACATCTAGCTGCCCTTCATTTACGAGGAGAAGAATGATTGAGGCGTCTCTGTTCTTGATTATGGGGATGTTATTCATGGTCGTGCAGCCAGCACCACTTTAAAGCCTTTAGATGTCACTCTGCGCTCAGATTCATTTCTGGAGACAGATATGGGACACATCATCTGGCCTGCCTGCTCTTACTCTTAGAGACACCAGCACATGTATTTCATTATAAAGCTTCCTCCATATCTTTCATCTATGCTTTGTTTTATGAGGGTAGCCACGCGCTCAGTCACGGCTCGCCCTGCAGGATCCTAGAGTCCGCTCAGCGTGAGGACGGTCTGCTTTGAGTGACGACGCACCAAACACTTCAGATCAACACATTAATAACACGGAGACAACTCCAAGTTTGAATTTCTGATTTGAAATAGTTACTTATTACTTTGACTCTATTTGATTGTATTTAATTGCCCTTTAACTGCATGCACTTCCTGTTTTATTCCTGCTGTTCTCTTGTTTTATCTGTATATTGTACCTCGGCACTATTGCAAATGAGGGTTCTCCCTCAATGTGTAAAGAAAAGAGATGATGATGATGACACTTAAGTTCTCCATTAACGTTTACTGATCATCCATGTGGAGGATTTCTGCCTGTGGTCATTACCGCAGAAAGAAGATCATCCCCCTCACACATCAGCAAACATCCTTTCACTAGCTCCCTTTCCTTTGAGTCCAGGACAGGAGAGACTTCCTGATGTTCACTGTGAGGCGGGGCGGGGGGGCTCAGATTGGATCTGTCAGCGTCACGCTCACGTCGGGGTGAGGTGTGTCAGTCGGGCGGATGTCTGCAGGCAGAGTAGTTCTCACTAAAGCCGTGTAAGCCCACATAAATCTCTTGGCTGGAGGAGATTTATTTCTCTGCCAACAACAATCCCCCGAGGCAGACGCGCTGAAGTTTGGTGTCCTGTGTGGGAGATCCAGGTTTGTAAGAGAGGAGGGGGGAAGACGTGTGATCATACTGACCCGAGGAGAGAGCTCTATGCTGGGTTTGAATTCCCTGAGCTGTCACATATTCTATCATCCAATCAGCAATCTCTGATTCTTCAAAAGAAGAGTGTCAAAGATATGATAAGGTAAATCTTAGGGCAAGGACCTCACGATACAAAAACGTACGATACCTGAGTCACGATCAAGCGAGAACCTCGGGTGTAAAAAATGAAGCCAATGCTGAAGTGACAAATCCTGCAGTTCCTCGAGTGTCCACTAGAGGCTGGCTGCAGAAGCACAGGAAGTCACATACACACCCATTCAAAAAAGCTTGATTGGTCCTCTAGGCTGGGAGCCTGGGTTCGACCTGTGCCTCCTTTCCTGCACGTCATTCCCCACTCTCTCTCTCTCTCTCTCCCTGACTCCGTCCAGTGTCCTGTCTCTGGATGGAGGAAGACTTAAAGACTTTAAAGTGTAGGATTTCAATTTTTGTCGCCGTGGTACCTAATCATGCATCGATGTTGTTTGATTTTTACTAGCATCGTATATCGTAGAAAGTGGGGGATGACATGCTGGAAAGGAGCCACAGGTCAGATTTGAACCCGGGCCGCCCCTCTCACGAGGACTTAAGCCTCTGTATATGGGGCGCACACACTAACCGCTACTGGTGCCAGAGAGACGGGGCACTTTCTGAGTTGCACAAATACATTGGCAACAACATATTTGTGCAACTTAGACAGTGTGCAGGAGTTTACGTGCAATATTTGTTACTTAAAGACAAGAAATGAGCAAACATCGGCCGCCTGTGACTTCACGATGCTATCAATTCAAAAACAGTGTATACATTTTAAATCAGGCGTTGTGTGATAATAACCCTGCTGCTCACCAGCTGTCTCTGGAGGGGGATTGTACAAGCACACAGCTGGATGTGCAGCTGGAGTGGATCCAGATTCCCTCCAGGCTTCCAGCCTGTTTGAGGTTCAAGGGCTGACACATCATCTCTCTCTCTCTCTCCTCAGGTTATCATTCATGCAGAGGCAGAGCCACGGACATGCGTAATGGTGCTGATGATGGCAGAGTCTGGTTAAGACTGGCATGAGAAACATTAATTAGGTTGCTTCATTAATGACATGCCCCCTCCCTGACCTGTGTTCCTCTGAAACACCTGAAAGTCTGCAGAAATGAATGAAAGCGACATTTTGAAATGAATGTAAAGACATCCAACATGAAGCTGTGATGCTGCAGGTGATGTCCAGTTTGTGAACACGGGGTTTCCTCAGTGGGAGCGCTTGTTGGGGTATTAACGAAGTACTTGAAGGCGCTTATCGACTAATCGACTGCTCCTGTCATCGACGCCGTGTTCATCCATCAGAACCGGAAGATCCAGCCGGTTAGAGAGGCGGACATTGCAGCCAGGAAACTCTCGGTTCACTCACCGTGTATGCAGCGAGGGTCGGCGGCTGTTAGCCGAAGATGTTCGCTCCGGAGAAGTGTCGTTTAAACGATGTTCTCTCCGCAGCACACGGTAAAGGTCAGCTCGCAGAGGAGGTGGACGGGTCGGTCCGTTTCCCCCGCTGGATCCGCAGGTGACAAACACACAGAGGAGGTGGAGGTGTTCATTTACATGCGGCTCCCGCTGCTGCTCCAGTCCGTCAGCGCCACGATCACTCCGGCTGCTCTGCGCGGACGAATGACAGCCAGCGGGCGAGACACACGGAGGAGGAGGATGTTGTTTCCGCACGGAGGGTTTAAAGTGAGACACCACCAAAGCGTTCCGTTTCTCTCAGCTGTTCTCTGACATAATGACGGCATTTAGCCACAAACATTTTTACATAGGACCCAGGCAATACAGTGACAAGCACAGGGAACATACAGAGTCAGAGAATAATGATTGAAGAGATGTGTTCATCTACAGGTGAGGCTCTGCGATCTGAGACTCTGCTAATGCCTCTAAAAAAGCACAGGTAGAGATATCAGCAGTCTGAAGGCAGAGGCGCTGCTATTCAACAGGCAAGGCAGGTAACAGCGTGGGGCCCCAGACCCTTAGGGGGCCCCTGAGGGCTCACAATCTTAAACCAAAGCAGTGGCCCAAAATGCGCACATTTTGCAATGACAGTAACCTCCCTAAGGGGGCCCCATCTGACAGCATCGCATGCATTATTTCTGTGAAAACCAAAGTTTGTCAATGAAAGTCAACAAAGAAAAATGAAGAGGAAAAAAGAGGAAGAGGAGTAAGTGTCGGGACACGGGCGGCCATGATGGTGAAAGGATTGAGAAGAATATGTGACCTTTAAATAAAAAAAACATTCCTTTACTGAAACTAAAATTAAAAGGAGAAGAAATAAAAACAACTTACTGAGACTTTATCGTGTTTACAGAAGTAAACATTTAACAAAATGTCCTTTTTTCATTCCCATAAGAACAGGTTTTATTTAAACCGCCTGTCAGAAACAAACGTGAACAATCTGTGCGACCGCAATAATTAACGACCAAATAATGAAGAGCACATTAACGTCCTCGACTTCTTTCTTCACTTCACAGCAGAAGTTTAACTTTCATCTTTAACCTCAATAATAATCGTTATGGATACTAATATTCTTTAATCGAGTACCGGGACAGTTCTTGTGTTTTTTTTCTGCTGCTTATTGATTGATCTTTAATATTTTATAAAGCTGACTCGTTGGGCACAGATTAAAATGTACCTGTGCTGTCCTTTACCTGTGATAGTCGGTAAAAAAAAACGTCTATTCGAATGAATCCAGAGACAAACGGTGGCCCTGCTTCGGGAGAAGAACAGAAACAACACGAGGTGAACGGGTTCTAAAATGCAACGACACACGAACAACGAAACAAATAAAAACAGAACTGAGGGTTTGAAAACGTCCCTCATATCTTCAGTTCGTCGGGACGTCATCCTGCTCTCACCGTGAAGTCAGACAGACAGATGGACACGTCGCCAACACGCCTGGAGGCGGAGGTTAAGGAGCAGAAAGAGAAAAGCGTGTGTGTGTGTGTGAGATGATCAGCTGATGACTGGGACACAGTAACAACCCTGTGTTGTACTCAACACGCTCAGAGATTAATGGAGAAGCCCAACACAGACGTTCAATACATGGCGAGAGAAAATCGATGAGGAGACTCTGCTGATGACATTTGAAGTGCAGTCTGGGTGTTCTTCACCCTGCGTGTGTCAGACCCTCACAGAGGCATACTTGAGGTTTCTGCAGGATGTGAGCGTTGGTGAATATATAGGTGTAAGTGCATGTGCTTGCAAAACATCCACAGCATGTCAGCGCGGTGTTTTGTGCAGGCTCAGAGTGTGTTTCACTTCATTGGAGGGATACAAGACGTCGCTGTGCAGACTCTGGTTGCAGCTCTCGGCTTGCATCTGCAAGCTGAGGGACTCCGCCACACTCATAACTCTCTGCCTGTGCTCCTCTGGGGGCGGAGGCTGCAGGAAGCTGCTGAGGATCTGCAGAGAAGAGTGAGAACTTTGTTTTTTAGAGAAAGAAGAGAGTCGTAGCAGCACGGTGAGGAAGAGGGACAACTTTTAGTACGATGAAGATACAGAGCAGAGAATACAAAACCTTAAAGGAGTATATATGTAACTCTGACACCTAGTGTTTAAAATGGGTACTGCAGTCCAAATTCCAAACATCAGAGAGAGCCGTCTCCCACCCCCCAACCCCTCCTCTCTAGAGTGGATGCTCACGCAGGTTGCCATGTGGTGGACACTGAAGCTTCAGTGTTTATCCAGCTCTGCATCAGTCTGTAAACTGCAAAGCAAATGATGCGTGTGTGCCTAAAGTGTATGCACACACACATGCATGCCTCTACACACACATACACACAATCAGCAGGCGGTCATGTCAGGACTCACAGGGAGGAGTTAGACTGTGATATGAATCCAGAGATCAGAGACAGAAGAGCACAGAAACACAAACAGAGATTTCCCCTCAGTCGGTCACACAGATCTCTAAAACCTGTGAACATTTTAAACTTCAGAGAGAGAGAGTGTGTGTGACAGACTGCAGCACAGATGACAGGGGTAAAAACTCATACTGTCTTCAGACTGTGAAGAGAATGTGTCACGTTGAACCTCGCCTCCTCTGAACTGTTTCCATATCTGCAGAGACACACACATACTACACAGTATGCACACACACACACACACACACACACACACACACACACACACACACACTGCACACAGTGCACTCCGAGCTGCAGCCATCGTTCTGTCACTCTGAGCTGCTTTCAGAATACTGAGTGAGTTTATAAACATGAAGGGAGCCGAGGCGAAGCAGCGATCACAAACCTCTTCAAGCAAACACAGACGGACTTCATTACATAAACAAAAATTACAAACGTATACACAGAGAGTATGCATAACACAATAAGACATTTTATTGTAATATAATTATTTAAAGGAGCAATATGTAACTCTGACACGTAGCGTCACACACACAGACACAACTAGGAGAGCTGTCTCTCCCCCCCCTCCTCTGTAGAGTGGATGTTCACGCAGGTCACCATGTGGTGGACACTGAAGCTTCAGTGTTTATCCAGCTCTGCATCGGTCTGTAAACCTTTCTGCGTTCTAACCTCTCTCCATTTTTCAAAAGCATCTCCAGTATTGATCCTAGTTTGAGCACGTTTCTGCTCGTGGAGCTTATTAGAAACATGCAGAGGCTTTTTAGGTCGGGTACAATCACTTCTATCTGAACCAGTTCTCTTGCCCGCTTCCATCGCTGCAACACCTGTTGGTTTGACCTGATAACTGCTCTCATATCTGGCAAACCGAGGGGCGTCCAAAACGGCCGTGTGGGGGTGCCTTAAAACCGCCTACCTTCTCTGGTCCAAACAAATCCAGACCATTCAGGACCAGAATCTAAAGTTAGAAGGAGGACATACTGGCTGCTGCATTGTTGTCAGAGAAGCCAGCACTTCAACATCATATAGTAAGGTCACTTTATCAGTTCACTCACTACACGTCATTTTAAAATATAAAGGTGCTACATTAAGAGAAACACAATAACAAACTCCTGTCAATCAGATCTTAAAATTTGTTCTCAGCTCAGAATAAATCCCAGAAAACTTTGTCGGTAAGTTTTTAAGAACAAACTTCTTCTGAAGAACGGTTGGTGAATGAGGCTCAGTGTATTGTCGTATCTAAAAATAAATCAATGCGAGAGGTGTTACAGCTCATTTGTGGCTCCTGCTCTACACCTGTTGTGTTTGACACCTCCACCTCTGCTAACACACGCTGACCATGTCACCTGTTAGGCACCTGTGTGGGTCGGATCTAAGTTTCACCGGCGCCAGTCGTCTCATTATTGGTCCGTTTCTACTGGAGCCTGTCAGTGACTCAGTAACTCCAGCTGTTCAAATCCACTGTGACGTTATCGGTCCTGTCGGCTCGGATGGTGTGAATCTGCTCACAGAGACCTCAGTTATATCGATTTATTCCAAGTCAGACAGAAGACTGTTTTCTCCTGAGATGCCACATACATGAAGAGAAACCTCTGCTCCTCACTGTTAGCTCATTTGTTATCACAGCAGGGCAGATTTAAAGATTCAGAGAAGTCGACGCTGATCTATAAAAGATGCAAACAAAGCTTCTGGGGTGTTTGAACGCAGGACATGTGATTAATATTTTGCACAAGAATTACAGAGTTAGATAAATCAAGCTCTAGTGAGAGAGAGAGCGAGAGGATGACTGCCGGATCTTAAATAGCCTACACCTGGGAGACTGGCCAGGTCTGCCTAGGTGTGGCAGAACACCGCCAACCAGCGACCTGCGGGGACACAAACACACACACACAGAAGGGCAAAACACAATTGCAGGCCCTGCTGACGGGAGAGCCATCACAGCTCCCAGTAGCTCCTGACTCTGCAGTTCAAGGCAAAGAATCAAACCAGGGAAACAATGAAGATCCCAAGAGAAGCATTGTGTTTATTAAAGGTGGAGTCAGAAGCATTTTCAGTTGCAGTTTGTAAACACAACATTCAAACGTGGCCCCTCCTCCTGGCTCATCGCCCCAGAAGTGCACACTCACTACAAGACGTAGCGTGTACGTTAACTGCTACTAGGTGTCATCGTCGACAGCACACTATGATTCCAAGCTCACATCAATAATGTCACTCGGTCCGCTTATTTCCATCTACGTTACATTAATCGCCTCCGCTTCGTCCCTCACACCCAACAGTACCGCCATCCTCGTTAACGCCCTGGTTACATCCCTCATTGATTACTGCTGCTCCCTTGTCTTTGGTCTCCCTCTGAAGTCCATCCACAAACTTTAACTGGTCCAGAACTCGCCACACACATCACCTCCAGGACCTCCCTCCATTAATCACATCCCTCCCGTCCTTCAGCAGCGTCATCGGTTAAATATCGTATCGACTTTTAAGACTCTGCTCGTCACCTTTAAGGCCGTCCATAACCTCGCTCCTCTGTACCTCTCTGAACTCCTGCACACCAACACCCCCCCTCTCATGTCTTCTTCTTCCCTTCAGCTCATTGCACCAGCCACCCGCCTGAAACCATGGGGTCCAGAGCCTTCAGCCGCTCTTGTTGTGCTCTCTCTCTTTCAAACTTAAACTTTGATCGAGCTTCACATTTTCTTAATTAATTTTTGGGCTTTTTCTGCCATTTTCGGAGAGACACAACAGTGAAAAGGATGGGAATGGGGGCAAGAGAGAGAGAGGGAGAGGGAGAGAGAGCACGACATGCGGGAAAGGAGCCACAGGTCGGATTCAAACCCAGGCCTCCCACCTCAAGGACTAAAGCCTCTACACATGGGACATGCAAACCAACCACTCGGCCACCGGCATCCCAGTTTAGATTTAAATTGATGAAAGCATCTTGTTTCAAAAACTCCCCTGGTCTGAAAGTGTGTTACATTGTTCAAACAGTGTGTGTGTGTGCGTGGGTGTGTGCGTGCGTGGGTGTGTGTGTGTGTGCTTGTGTTTGCACACCATGAATGGTTGTACCTGTGAGAGGAGCTGCCTGAGGGCCTGTGCTGCGTCCTCGCTGAGCTCCTTCACCCCCCTCC
The DNA here is from genome assembly GCA_020745685.1 of Tautogolabrus adspersus. Taxonomy (NCBI): domain Eukaryota; kingdom Metazoa; phylum Chordata; class Actinopteri; order Labriformes; family Labridae; genus Tautogolabrus; species Tautogolabrus adspersus. The sequence goes on from CM036553.1 coordinate 25,741,197, forward strand.
TCTCCACCGCCTCCATCACCTGCAGCAGGTCAGGCTCCCACAGCACGGCCGTACTGCTGTGCTGCAGGAGCTGCAGAGGGAGGAAAACACAGACTCACAGGTGAATGTGTGAAGACATAAAGAGAGACATGATGAGAGGATCAGCAACATAAACACGTTATTCTTTTGATTATGAACAAACTTCTTTGTAAACATTATAAAGTCTGAAAGAACACAGGAAGTCCAAAAGCTGCCGGAGGAGAAACAGACAGAGCACCGTCTACACCGCAAAAATACACTGGCAACATTTGAAGAAGAGGGAGGAGCTGGTAAAAAGCGAGGGTTTCCATTAAGACAGTTTTCGGTTCAGACATCTAATTAGGATCCTCCTGGACGCCTCCCTTTATAGGTTTTCCGGGCACGCCAAACTAGGAAGAGAACCCGGGGTAGACCCAGTGTTCGCTGGAGGGATTATATATCCCGTCTGACCCGGGAACGCCTCAGAATCTCTTCTGGGTTGACCCACTGCGCTTGCTGCCATCGCTAACCCGTCCTCTGATAAGCGGAAGAAACGGACGGATGGATGGAAGTTTGATTTAAAGGTTAAATAAATAAATAAACCAAATCAGTCATCTGCATTTATTCTTGTTGAGTCGACTCCTCTCTCTTTAGCCTCACTGATGATGCTTATCATGTTTTATTTCTGACTTCCTGCCTTTGCTTTGTCTGTCTTGTCAGTTGATATATCTTTTTATTATCATAATGTCCGAATGTGTGCATGAGGAGCTCCCGTTGTGCCTTGCACAGGGAATCCACAAACTAGGACATGATATTACGTTGGTGCAGAATAAAATTGAACGTACAAACTAAGGAGTTTGTGTGTGCGTGTGTGTGAGCGTGTGTGTGTGAGAGCGTGTGTGTGTGTGTGAGCGTGTGTGTGTGTGTGTGCGTGTTTGTGTGCGTGTGTGTGCGTGTTTGTGTGCGTGAGCGTGTGTGTGTGTGTGCGTGCGTGTGTGTGAGCGTATGTGTGTGCGTGTGCGTAAAGCCTCTCACAGTCGAGATGAGTCTGAGGATGGCCGGCTGCAGAAAGCAGCTCTCTCCTGAGCTTATCATGCAGCTGAGGAGGAATCGACTCCACGGCTGACACACCACGTTCTTTGCTTACACACACACACAGAGAAAAAAACATAAACCCGGGATGAGAGAGAAGTGACAAACAGGAAGCTTCGCTCTGATCTCTGATCAATTCTGTTTCATTTTGCAACATTCCTCCGAGTACACTCGGTGAAAAAGATGATCTCTTCTAGCTGTTATATCTAAAACAGCCAGAAGAGACTAAACGGAGACACAGCAGGAGCAGAGAGTGAGCGCTCTGCGGAGTTAAAGACTAAAGATTAAAGCCGTCAGATTTTAAACTCTTCCAGATGTTTTATATTGTACTCCCTCTCAGATTCAAACGATCACACAAATGCACACTAAGGGTGGCACAAAATATCGGGATGGCAATATATCATCGTCCTGACTCGTGTCGAATCGCTGGTGCTAAATATCAATATTTTAATATAAAAACATAAGGCGCTCTGAACAGATTTCCCTGACAGTGTAACTCATCGTGTCTACACTTCCTTACTCCACATGGTGGCGCTTCTGACAAGAAGGAACGTAACGTGAACAGAAGTTAAATGGCCAAAGAAGAAGACCACAGCAGGGTCCATTACAGCATGAGCAGTTGTACACACGGGTTCATAAGATCACAGGAGAACTACAACATCACGCGGGAGTAAAGAATAAGGGTCGATGCTTGTTTGACGTTATGTTGATAAAGTGATGGAATATACGATCAGGAGTCGGTATAATGAGTTTTATTTTCAAATTGACCGGATGCTCTGTGCGACTTCCTGTCCGGGTCGATTTATTCGGGTCAGCTTGATGTGTGCTTGCAGAGAGCTCTGTCGAAAATAGACTCCATTCCTAAGACATCCTGATACGATACACTTTCTTGTCCTCTTGGGGGAAATTTGGCTCGGGCTCAAAGTGCTGCAAACATCCGAGTCCGGGTCGCGAGCAAAGCAGCGCCACCGGTAGTCTCTCTCTATTTTGCCATCACCAACTTTGGTTTGTTGTCTTTTATTTGCATCGTTAACATCACACACACATTCGACATTACAAAAACTGTGAGGTCTCCGTCTTTGTCTCAATGAGCCTGGGTGTGTCCTGTGATTTACCAATTAATGCAGAATCACCCACACATGAACTGATAATCTACACAAGCGTCTCCCGAAGCGTCTCTGTGTTTGATACCTGTAGTCGGACTCTTCCTCTGAAGAAAGCCCAACAAGGAGCTCAGACAGTTCACCGTGGCTCTCAGCAGCAGCTCGTTTTTCTGAGGGGGAAACACGAGACAAGTCAGGTACACGATGAAGAGGGAAGAAGAAAGGAACATCTTCTAGCTCTACAATGTCACTTAATTACAAGTCACAGAATCCACAGGAGGAGGGACACACACACACAGAAAAACGCTCACCACCAACAAAAGAAAGAACAAGGCAACACTCGACAGAGAGAAAGAGCGTCTGAGTTAGAATTTAATAATGCATGTGTCTCCCACAGTGGCGATGCTGGCACTGAGCAGGACATAGTGTCCAAAATACTGAAGTAGGCCAGACAGGTGCTCACCATAATCCTGAGGAAAAGAAGGAGTCATGGGTGTGAGAGAGGGAGCAAGTGAAGGGAAAGAACGAAGAGAAAGACTGCAGAATGCGGTAACTTAGTAAAAAGTAAGAAACAGTGAGGGACGGAAAGAAAGATGAGCAGAGTCGTGAGAGTCGAGAGGAGAGACACTCTGGAGCTGCAGCGTTCCTGATGTCACTAAACTGAAGCATCGAGGGGAGAGAGGAGAGGAGGACAGCGGATGAGAGGAGAGGAAGGAATGGTTACTCATATCAGCTGCTGAACAGCTGACTACAGAGCGCTGAACCAGAGAGCTGAGCTCGGCTTAGCCCTGCAGTCTCCCACGCGGAGAAGAACCGGCACCGGTGTGGAACGAGAGGCCGACACGCTGCAGCTGAGGCTCCGGATAAAAATGTAAAACAATGAGCTCAGTGCACATTAGTTTGTGTTTTTTATCCTTATTATTTTTATCTGGCGGACGTGTCTCTGTGTGATCGGGCTGTCAACATTTTCCATATTCCGACCACAATATGGGGAATTTATACATTAGAAGTTAGCAGTCAGACGTTGAGATTTGGACCTGAATTGATCAACAACGCGACCTCAGAACCATATACCATATTTTAATGTAAAATCAAAGCCGTTTGAAATTTGGCTTTGATAAAACATTTTTTAGAATCTGTCTGATCAAATCTTTCTTCTTGTGGATGAAGGAGAATCTGGGCTTCACATATTTACAGTTAGATCAGCTGTTCAGAGTAATCAGCTGTTTCTGTATCTAACAAAAGAAGTCAATACAGCAGCGACACGTAGCATCATTTTATAGACCGTAGTGGTCGCTCTGAATGTGCCACTTCATTATGCCGACTGCTAAATCAATGCAAATCTCATTTGCTACACAACCTTGTTTGTAAGAGGTTCAGCTTCGAAGTCATGAATTTAAAGACTACCTGTGTTTTTTTTAATCCTATTGACTAAAGGTTGGAGTGAAAGTGAAGTAAGAGAGGCAACACCTGATCATCCAATCAATGAAGCCGGCTGTGTGCATGCTGCTCGCGCAGGGAGAACTTTGAATGCTTTGAAACATTTCTGTCTGTGTTCATATTATATTTGTTAGAATTCAGTCAACAAGCGCTGATTTATGGAATAAAGATTTAGAGACGTGAGTGCAGTTTTCTTCTACTTTCTCCAAAGGCTGACTGAACGTAAGATTTGGAATAGATATTATTATCGGAAGTGAATTCACATCATCCAGAGAAAAGTAGGGGCTTGATTCACTAAGAATAGATTGATGAGTGTTCATCATGTTCTCCCTCTTCCGTCTCTCGTCTATTTCTCAAAGCATAAAGCTCTGATGATATTTAAGAAGTGTTGGTGCTCGATGCAGTTGGCTCTCTGCACCAAGCTGCTGTCGGAGCTGTCTATCCTTTGGTAAATCAGGCCCTTTTAATTGCCATCACAATGGAATTAATAGATTTATTTTGGGCTCACTGTGCCCCCACTGGAGAGACAGGACAGAGTGGGAGAGAGAGAGAGAGTGGGGAATGACATGCAGGAAAGCAGCCACAGGTCAGATTCAAACCCAGGCTGCCCTCTCTGAGGACCAGAGCCTCTGCTGCACACGTGGCGGGTAAACCAACCTCTCGCCCACCAGAAGATATTATCATTGTGAGAAATGAATTCTCCCACAAAGCCTTCTGAGCAGGCTGGCAGCTACACTCTCTTACAGAGATCATTTTAACATCACTAAAACTAAAAGTTGAAAAACTTTCACGTTGTTGAACTCTGACATCATGAATCATAACTTAATAATGTTCAAACTCTCCACTGTGTCTCCAACAAATCACTCTTCACCCACATCTGTCACACAAGTCGTCACACACGTGTACTCACTTTCACACACACACGCACACGCACACACACGCACACGCACGCGCACGCGCACGCACACACACGCACACGCACACGCACACATACACGTTAAACATAAATCACACCAAAGAACTACAACCTGCAGAAGAAGTCCACTGAGAGCGGCAGAGAGGAGCTGGGCGCCTCTGGTTCCAAGCGGGTACAAAGCACCATCTTCAACTCCCAGAGGTCTGAGTCCGAGCAAACCTGAACCAGAGCTCACACAGACCACTGCTGAGGCCAGGTCCACATCAAGCTGAGCCTGCAGAAACCTCAGGAAGCTGACTGGAGGAGGAGAAAGTTAGTAATGCTGAGTGGAAGGACAGGAGAGAAACATGTGAACGAAAAAGGTTAAGCATTTCCCAAACTAAACAATTTAAAAAAAATCTTACTGTGAGTTTAATGTGAGAGAGCCCAAACATGAGGACAAATCAAAGGTTAAATAGTTTAGTTCCTGACATACATCACCAACTACCTGAGTCCTGACTATCAAAACTGGAAATTTGCTCAATTTCGCACAGTCGAACGCAACTTTAGAGGAAACAAACATGGTGGAAGTCGGATTGTAGAGAGCTGTCTCCCCCCCCCCCCCCCCCCTCCTCCTCTCTAGAGTGGATGCTCACGCAGGTCACCATGTGGTGGACACTGAAGCTTCAGTGTTTATCCAGCTCTGCATCGGTCTGTAAACCTTTCTGCGTTCTAACCTCTCTCCATTTTTCAAAAGCATCTCCAATATTGATCCTAGTTTGAGCACGTTTCTGCTCGTGGAGCTTATTAGAAACATGCAGAGGCTTTTTAGGTCGGGTACAATCACTTCTATCTGAACCAGTTCTCTTGCCCGCTTCCATCGCTGCAACACCTGTTGGTTTGACCTGATAACTGCTCTCATATCTGGCAAACCGAGGGGCGTCCAAAACAACCATGTGGGGAGTTCGAAAGGCATTCGCTGGGGGATGGGAAGCCAGTGGAGGTAATGGAGGATCAATCTCCATGATTCTAACCAAGCTGCAAAACATGGCCAGTGTTTTTCTGCAGTTTAGACAGTGTGCAGGAGTTTGTCTGCAATTCTTGGCAATTAAAAACAAGACATGAACGAATACTCGACGCCCAGGACTTTTACTTTTGTTGGCGTGGTATCGAAACAGTTATCCATGTTGTTCCATTTTTACTAGATTCAGATCAAACTAATATTCTGGTATCCTGACAACCCTCATGCAGACTAACATCTGAACAGAATTTAGGCCAATTTTTGAGCTGATATTTTTTTTGACTGAGAGAGAGGACACGATGTTTAAGATGTCAGTGCCAGTTTCTGAGTTTCTGAGGGTGAAGGAGGGTCAGCAATACTGTCAGACGAAGCAGTAATGGAGATAAATAGAGAGACACGGCTAAAATGATTGCTGAAACACAGTGGGATCCAAAGCGAGAGCTGCCAGATATTTGAGTTGCACTAACGGCATGCATACTGAGATTAGAGCTCTCTGAGGGAGGGAGGACTCAATTAGTGGCAGCAGACGAGAGAGAGAGAGAGAGAGAGAGAGAGAGAGAGAGAGAGAGAGAGAGAGAGAGAGAGAGAGAGAGAGAGAGAGAGAGAGAGAGCACTGAGGTAGGGATGGATGTTAGGATGGAAAAGAATGGAAATCATAAGGAGGATAAAGAAGAGATGTAAAGACAGAGAGGAGGGTCACTGAGTGAAGAGAGAGAGATGTGCAGAGGGGGCGAGCTGATACATCACAGTGATCCTGACAGACCACTTATCCCGCTGACAGACAGAAACAGGGGAGCAGCAGGGATGGTCTGTCTGCATGCTGCAGCAGGATGTGGGATACTTAATGTAATGAAAGACAGTGTGTGAAAAGTGAGCACAGGGTTTGCTTCCTTCTGTTTAAATTCAAACACTGACAAAGTGTCTGTTACCTGGAGTACATCCAAACTCTGTGTGACTGTCCATCCAACATCCATCCATCAAAACATCCTTCTATTTAATATCCATCCATCAACACATACATCCCTCCTTCAATCCATCAATAAAATATCTATATATACATCCATCCCTCCATCCTGGGGTTTATATGGGCAGCTCCTGCCATACTTCAAAGCCGTCTGAATCTGCACACTGTCGTAATATTTCATACCAGCTGGGATGTCACGTAGAGTTTACGATGAGTTCATAGTGTGAAAGTTTGACACTTGTCACATTGGACCGCCCCACAATGCATTGCCAGACCAACCAGTTAAAACTATACAAAGAATAAATCATGACACTGGAGGTCCTTGCTTCTGCACTTCTCACCGTCTAACCTCGAGCGACGTACTGAGATTTTATAAACCCTCCAGTGTGTCTTTATGCACCAAACTGTGTCAAATGGAGCAGAACGAAATTCCTCAGAGGAGATTTAAAGATAGTAACACAAAATATAAGCCCTGCACTGACACGTCAGACCGTTAGGGAGCTATCAGGCTGCACCAGTATTTAAAACTCTGTTACCCAGCAGAAGATTGTCTGTGTTCCTCTTCTGAACAAGAAGTCTGTGCACAGCTGAGTCCAGACTCCATCTGACACTCGTATGGACCTGAAATTATGGAGAACAGAGAGAGAGAGAGAACAAGTGAGAGGAGACGACTGGAATAAATATCTGCAAAGCAAGAAAGACTATCTCATCAAAGGATGTTAACTGTTGACACATTCAAACAGAATTTACATTTTCGTTTAACCGACTTGTCTTAAGGTAAGACAATTCTCAGTAAACACTCAACATTTAGCAGAGTTTATTCAAAATTGTCCGCAGGGTGTGGCTAACGTTAGCATCTCTAGCACCACCAGCCCTTCTGTCCTCCCTGCAGGTTAACGTCCTCATGTCTGTGCTAAATGTGGTTACACATTGCTCCGGTCGATATCCCAGTTGAACCTGCCACAGCCTACGCGCTCTGCTCCTACGAGATGCTATCTGTGTACTTCTTTACATCCAGGTAGTAGAGCAAGGCGAGCAGGACCATTAACTGTAGCTACAGCCGCTCCACGGCTACAGCCCCAGATAGTGTCAGGTGGCTGCGTTGCAGTTTGAGCACTACATTTGACCGACATCGAGGTCCCAAATATGAATAATTCCTTTTGCCAACTAGTGATACTTGTGCTCACTAGCAAGGGGGATGACGTTTAACCGTTCAGTCGACTTACCTTAAAATCCAGAATATAAATTGTAAGACGCAGGCTGTCTTGGGGGGTTTGCCAGAGAGAAAAAAGGTTAAAACTGTCTTCCTGCGTGACGATTTCTATCGTGATCAGCGAAGTCCACAATGTGCAGTTTCTGTACAGTTGTGTTGCTCTTTTAGTACCATCCGTCATGGAGTTTGCTCTCCTGCTAGCTACGGCAGGTTAAGCCCTACGGTGAAAGTTGTGAAGTACCAACTGGTTCATCCGCTGGTCACTCGCTGTCTTTAAGTGAGGAGTCTTTTCAATCAGTCCACAAGCTTCATTTACTGAACAGTATACCACCGATTTCTTAAAAAGCACCAGGATCACCTCATGACGGAGAAAAGATGTTAAAAAGTGGCGCTTCCAGTCTGGTTTGTGTCTCCCTGGTTGGACCACACCAGTCAAAAGAGTCTGGAGGACACGCCCCTGGATAAGTAACACATGAAACCAGTTGCAGTTTCATATTCTGCCATCACTTCTGAATGTACACTCTCCTCTGTGCTCTGTGTCCTGCCCTTGACTATGCATTATCTTTTATCTTGTGATAAGAGCAAAGCTGAGCTGTGGTGTGTACCTGAGTGGAGTGAAAGTGCTGCAAGGTAATGAGGGAGGACAGGAGGAGATGGCAGCAGCACAGCAGGCCTGAAGGAGGGAGGGATGGAGCGGAGGAGGAGGAGGAGGAAGAGGAGGAGGACAAGGAGGAAGAGGAGAGGACTGTCTGCAGCTGGTCCATCAGTCCACTGTTGGAGAGCAGCATGGTGACAGCTGGGGAAGAAAAGGCACAACGTGATTATACTTTGATGGGATCTGTGCTTTTGTGTGTGTGTGTGTGTGTGTGTGTGTGTGTGTGTGTGTGTGTGTGTGTTTTTGTGTGTGTCTGTGTGAATAGCAGTTGCTCTGACAACCTCCCACAGTCAAACAAACTCTCTAACACACAAACTTTCACTTCCTGTTTGACTGTGAAGATTTAAGAACTTTACAACCTGATAAGGAAAAGGGAAGATAATTATAGGGTTATATCAAAGACTGTATAAAAAGATGGACAACATGGCAGCTCCCTAAATTTGAAGCCAAAAAAATTAGAGCTCCCCCTGCTGTCTGGCTGCAGTATAGGTCAAAACCTCCGCCTCCTTTAATTTCAGTACGATTTTATATCGATTCTTTGTATATTGATATGATATTGCCGACATCACAAAGTCTGCCTGGATACGATTTTGATCCCAGTTTGGTTCAGGGGGCCTGTGATCCACTATCACTTATTTCACCTAAAGAGAAAACAAACTCAAAACTTCCCTGAAAATGTATATTTGTCTTTCTCTCTCTTCACTCAGTGACCCTCCTCTCTGTCTTTACATCAGTCTGCGTGCTCACATTAAGTTTCGGGATTGCAGAAGCACAGCACAGTGGGAGCTCCACACACACATCACTGTGCTCCTCCGCTGGCTCAGCTGATCCCGTCTCTCCTCTGTAACGCCTCTGTTACTACCTCTGAAGACGGACCAGAGGGGGGGGTCACTTTGTCCCCACATTAAGCCTCCATGACATTCAGATTAAAGGCGAAACGTCACAGGGGCGTAAATATCAGGGCTTGAAACAGCGCTCAGAACAGGGCTAGATAGAGAGAGAGAGAGAGAGAGAGAGAGAGAGAGAGAGAGAGAGAGAGAGAGAGAGAGAGAGAGAGAGAGTCTCACCTCTGTCGGTGCAGTGTGCAGGGGACAGACTCAGGCAGCAGTACAGGTAGTTGAAGGCAGGTAGAAGGCTCTGTGTGTTGGTCGGCTTCAGTCTCCCTGCTATGTTACTCACTGACACACACAAACACAAATTCACACATTTTACACGATGAGCTTTGCATTTCACTTCTTGTCACGTCTCTCGCCAGCCGGTAAAAACAGAATAATCCGACCTGTCAGAGATGAGAAGCTGGAGAGTAGAACCAGACTAACATGCACTAATGAAGGGAATCAACAGAAACAAAGTAGTTCAGTCACAGAGGGATGAGAGGCGTTGACGTTTTTGCAAAAAATAAAGCAAATCTCACTCGAATCAGAACACGCTCAGATTTAAATTATGCAGCAAATATTTGTTTGCAGATCAGCGGCAAACACTCCACTCAAGAGAGTTGTTGATATTAAATCAAAGATAATGTGCTGAATAAACAGAAGAATATGCAGCATGTGTCCCTGTGTGAGTGAGAGAGAGAGTTCAAAGAGTCGGTGTGCATTTGGGAGTTTCTGAGTGTCGGCCTGGAATTAACAAAGTGTTAATGTAACTTCCTCTTATGTAGGCATGTAAATACTGTATCGTAAGTGTGCATGTTGATAAAAAGAAGAGCTGTGGAAGTAAACACTTGACCTCACCGTGGTAGAGCAGCTTGAAGTGAACTCCGTCCATCTTGCTGTAGGAGGACGACGAAGGCGGGTCGCTGGTCTGCAGCACACAAAGCAGCTTCAGCACCAGAGGGAGTGAGTTCACTGCAGAACAAAGACACAGAGATCAGGGTTGTTGGAGAGAGAGGAGATCAGAGCGTGAAGCGAGAACATATGAAGCAGACAGAGAGCAGAAGTACAGTGAGTCAGAAAGAGTCAGAGCAGTCATTGACCCTGCAGTGAATAACATTAAAAGGTCTCCCATTGGATGCTGCTGCATTACAGGCTAATATAAAGTATATATTAATGCAAATTACGGCGGGTTGGAGTGGAAACTGTGCGTGGATTACTGAGTGTAATCCCCACAGGATGAGGGATGAGCATGAAGCAGGTGAAGGCTAACCACAGCATCAGTCTGTGAATCCCTGCTGGCTCTCGGGGTTTGTGCCCTTCAGCTGTGCTCATTGACCTGCTCGAGTTTACAGACTGAATAACACCAGCTGGTAAACACCTCCACCGAACACACATTACAGCGCCAGAATAACACATCTCTGTGTTTGGTAACATAAGTCTTCACATATATTTGTTTGCAGAACCCTTCAGATCATATGCACGTTGAGTGTTAACCTCTAATGGAGCTCAGCGGAAGTTCAAGCAGGGAGTCTGGTTATATTCTCTCACATATTTATTCAATTTAGTCACTCCCTCTCCCTCCATCTCCCTGCTCTGATGATCAGCTGATTATCTCTCGACCAATCATCCTGCTGCTGTCACATTTAAATCCGTACTCTCTCTTTCACAGTCAGTTTATCTCAGAAACCTACTCCTCATCACGTCACCACCGCCACCAGGGTCTAGACTCCATAGGGGGGTATCCTAACCTGCTGTCTCCAACACCTTGTGTATCCGTATATTTTCCTGCGATGGTGTACTTCTATGTTTCTGTGAGTTTAAGTCTCTTACCCTGGTCACTGTGTCCCATGTTCTCCATGCTGAGCCGCTGTAGCGCCTGGAGCAGAGTTGGTCTAAGATTTGCACACAAGTCAGCCTCGTATTGTCTTTGACCGCGCAGAAGAAGATCCAGCACGCGCAGGGCTCGCTCTGCCAGGGGGGCCTCTCTGGTGCACACCATGTCCTGCAGTCACACACGGTTATTGTTGGCCTGCCACCTCACAACATTTCAAGTGGTTTCAAAGTCACAGACAAGTTTACAAAGTGGGAATAAAAAACTTCAGAGTTGTTCTACATTTTGGGCGCACTCCGTGATCTCGCTCGTTTGGTGTGAGGTGGTCCAAGGGGGTTTGTTTCTTGTCCTGACATTTTTAATATCATCACAGCTCTTTTGCAAAATTTGTTGTTCAATGACGTGACCACTGTCGACACCCAATAGGAGCGGTCTCTCTAGCACCAAACAGGAAGCTGTAAACTAGTTAACATGGCGGGGAGGGGAAAGAACGTGCGGCTCTCCTGCACTGTGGATAAAGGAGGAGAAACTGCTGGAGTTGTGGAGAGAGCGAGAGCGCCTCTTTGACACGTCCTCTGTGTACAACGAGAGAGAGGAGGAGAAAAGGTGGGAGGAAATTACTGCGGCCCCTTGAAATCCCCGGCGACATCCCCGTATTAACCAGGAGTGTGAACTGAATCATTAGATTCTGGATTTCGAGGGCTGCAGTCATTTCTGTCCACCCTCTCTCCTTTTCCTCTCTCACGTGGTTTCTTTCTCATTGTCTCCTGAGGTGACGTGACGTAAAAAGAACGACTTAGAAGTGGCGGACGAAGCAGCAGAGTCCTCTATAAGACGCTGTAATGAGAATATTTGTCTTTCTATCAATGCTACGTGTAGTTGAACAGAATCACAATCTGAACTAAAGAGTGGAGAAGAACATACTGGAGAACAGGAAACAGAATGCAGCAGGTTCATTAGAGCACGGAGATCGTAGCGGTGGCGTGCAGACAGTCTATGGTCGTGCAGCGATCACAGGGAATAAACGTAACAGGATAAAACAACGCAGAACTTCGGTCAGAAATGTAAACAGTTTTGACTTTAATAAGACAAACTGCTTCACTCTTAAGTCCTGTTTGGGCTCCTCTGCTTCTCACCAGGAGCGTCAGTATGACGGCTGGATACTTCTCAACGAGAGTCAGGAGCTCCACAGTGTCCGTCGTCTCTGGATCCTGCCTCTCATCTGTTTGGCTGTCTCTCTTCTCTCCTTTCTCCTGTACTCCTGCCTGAGTAGAGTGATGAAATGAAACCACCTTTTCATCAATACTGGAGTTAACTTGTGAGTAATGAAAGGGAATTTGAAAAGATGGACTTTAACGCATAATATCTTGAAGAGTTACTCAGTCGAAGTGAAATTAATGAGCTCAACTTGTTGGAGTCGAATGGAAAGAGTAGAAATATAAATCGACAGATCATGCGAGTCAAACATTTTCACCCTGACCATCATCGTCTGCTGTGAATCTGAGCGCTCTGCTTGCTTCGTCAACCAAAGCTCCAGGACCAGAGGCCCGAATCTCTCCGCGAGCTCCGGGTAGCGACAGATGAAGTGGAGGAGTGCGGGATGGTGGATGTAGAGGGAGGAGAAGCTTTGGCAGGAGGAGAGCGCCTTACTTATGCAGTTTAAAGGAGCCTGAGTAGGCTTGTGGGGACAGGAGAGAAAAGAAAATGCTTTTGAGTAACTAAGAGATGAGCAGGAACACAGAAATGAACAGTCAGTACTGTCAGCGAAGCTGAAGTATAAAGTTTGAATGCAGAATGCAATGCTTCATTGGTAGGACTCATGTCAGTGAAGTGTTCAGTTACTCCGTCCAGGCTGGGGCACTTGTCCTGTGTCACAGCCAGCAGGTAGAGGGCAGAGCGGAGCACAGAGAGAGGCAGGGCACAGCAGCCCTGATCCTGCACCGAATGTAGCAGCCACACCACGCTGGAGAACACCGTGTAGTCTGGGAGGAGCCTACACCACACACATACAAACACAAAGCTGTGTAAATCTTTGGCCACAGCTCCCATTAATCTTGATGAGACCACAGTGGCAGCGAAAGGCTTTCATCTCCTCCCTGGGGGGGTTTCACAGCCGAGGTTCCACAGAAGGACAGATTAAAGTTTCCAAAGAAGCACTTGTATCTCTGAGGTCATAAAGTATGTGCTGAAGAGCACCACAGTGAGCTGTGGGAGCAGATAGAGAGATGCAGCAACAACAAACCCAGCTGCTTTCTAGGTAATATTTTGCTCACGCTGAAGGACTCTGTGATCTGCCTCTAAATAACTTCTAGGACTGTGACTCTTTCATTTCTGCCTCATAGCTCAAATCTTGTCTTTTCTACTCACCTGTGCTGCATCACAGAGAAACTGTGCACCGTAAACAATAGGACATGGAGCGAGAAAGCCAGAGCCACCCAAGCCCTTCCAGAGAGGGGCGTGGTCAGACACAGCTCATTTACATTTAAAGCTACAGACACAGAAACAGCCTGTTCTGAGCAGGGCTGAAATAGAGGGGTTTATAGGCATGATCAAATACAGGATCAGAGTGGATTTAGAACAAGACACTTCACACACATGTTTGGGTGAGGTCAAGCAGGTTGCCATGTAACCGACACTGAAGCTTCTTCAATCTAAACTTAAAAGGAGAATCCCTGGAGTATGCATTCTCTGAGTAAAGAAAGTGAAGGTGTAGTGTACTGGCTGGTCCATACGATGTTTGTGCACGATGTTACCTGTCTCCTTGCTGCAGGGCAAGGTGCAGCATTATCAGCAGACAGAATTGAGTGGCCCTCGGTCCTTTGTATTCACACAGCTGGAGCCCCGGGGCCTCGCGCAGCAGAGAGGGCCAGTCTGACAGACGGTAACACAAAGAGGGAAGGTTGTACAGCAGAAGATTCTCCACCTCGTCGAAATCTGAGGGTCGAACATGAGACACACGAAGGACAAGGGTTCAGCTGGAAACAACATCGGAGAGTTGTAGAGAGAGTGAGATTCGAGAGGTCGTAGAAATGACATCGTTAAAAGATAGATGGATGAAATAAGGTAAAGCTCAGCGCAAAAAGCCCTGAGGCGTCATTAACGAAGTAAAGTTATTCATTAAATCTCCAGCCAAGCCAAAGCATGAAAATCATCTCTGGGTGAAAATTTACTGACTTCCAATTATCCGTGTTTATCCAAACAAGAAGCCAGAACCACAACTGACTAAGCCGTGGATGTCATGGGTGCTTAAATCATGAAACAAACAAACGTACATTAGCATTTTTATCTTTTAAATTAGGCCCCTGGAGAAAAGAAAGGCAAGACAACAGAAGCTGGTGAAGTGATGGATGCATTAGGAGAACAGTAAGGGCTAGGGCTGTCAAGAAACCAGATTTTAAAACCTGCAGCTAAAAATCCAACGATATCTGTAGTGACTTAATTTTGCCAATAAGCCACTAAAGGGGGCTGCTAGGCTACATGTGCTTTCTAAAATTGAGGCATTCGTCTTTTGTGTGGCGTGGCAGTGGTTCAGTCCACAAACATCAGTGCAATCATACTCAGACAGGTTTATTCCATAGACGGTAAATATTACTGGACGAAGCCTGAGTGACGTCAGCCATCAACTACGGCAAGGGGGCTCCCGAGGCTCATCAGCAGCCGCAGCCATGCTGGAAATGCTGTCTCAACCTAACTTTTAATAAACCTAACGACAGACTGAGAGCTGGAGCTGAGGCGGAGATATATGCTTCGAGAATGGACCGAGCAGATACAGGGAGAACATGAACAGTTTTTGGAATTATTGGCAGCTGCTGTCCATTCTTAGTGAATCAGGCCCCCAGTGTGAAGAAGTTATTGGGAAGGGTTCCACCTCTTCAAGGAAAGAAGAACTCAAAGGGGTAAAAGAAAATGATGTGCACTAATGAGGAATACTGCATAAATGGAAGGAGAGAAAAGGCAGAGAAGAAGCCAATAGGAGGGGAGATATGAAGCACAGCAGGGAATTCAGAACATTTCTTTTTTGAAACAGTTGAAGGAGTGGGACTTTATGCACCGTGACGCTGCCTCCGTCTCTGGGCTGTCTTTAGGGAAATAGAAAATGTGAGCGGTAAGAGCACGAGAGAACGGGAGAGGGAGACGAAAATGAGATGCAGCGTCTAAAAGACTGAGGAAAAGAGAAAAGCGAGCCATTGAAACACAACACTGAATAAAGAAATTGGTTCTCTGCTATGCAGCCTCTTACTTTTCTGGAGAAAATAAGGTTATTTTAACCTTTAATCGGGGAGTGAGGAAGGAAACAGCTCCATATATAGAGTGCAGTTTATGCAGAAGGGGCTAAGCAAAGAAAAAAAGAGAAAAATACACAGGGGATGGTTGGTCGCTGATGCATGACTACACCGAGGGTTTAGCTAAAGAGGAAAAGGGATGAGAATTCAACAAACACGGGGAGAGGAGGACAGATGTATAAAACTTGGAGAGAGCTTCAGACCCGCAGAAAGACAGAGAGCACTGAGATCCAGAGGGAGACGGAGTGAGGAGTAAATGGTCTTCTTCAGAAACCCGAGGAAAATGAGAAGAGGGGCACTGATGCACCGCTGCAGCTGAAGACAGATGTCTCAGAGGGAAGACTGGAAGAAAGAGGAACAAAGTAGAGGCTGGACAGATGATGAAGATGAGAGTGGAAACAGCAGATGGAAGAAAGGCTGCAAACAGACCTCGGAGCAGGCTGCAGTGACACATGGCCTCCTGCTCACGTTTTGATCAAGAGAAAACAAAAGATGACAGAGAAGAAGAGATTAGATCAACATTTTCTTAAATATTCACACAGCTGTTGTTGCTGCAAACAACTCCACTACAAGTCTAAAGCCCACATGCTCTCTAAAAGAAGTCTTAGTACTATCTGCCCCTGAAGTCTTCCTGTGTTGCTCTTTTAATGAATGTTTTCATGCATGTGTGAAAACAAACATCTTTACCAAGACTTTCCCCTGAGAGCCCCTCCGTAAGATTTTAATGAGTCGGGAATTCAGGAAAATTCCCCACAAGCAAGTGGATGGGGGTGATAGCGTTTACATTAGTGTTGTAGTTCTCGAAATCGGACTTGGTCTCGAGACTTCTTGAAGGTCTCTGTCTCGAGATCAAAAGCATTTTTACCCGGTCTTGTCTCAGTCTCAGACTGGGCGGACTCTGGATTTTAAATCAAGACCTATCAAGACCACCACTGAGGCTATTTTCCATCATTACTGAGATTAGAAGGAAAACGCCTCTTTCTAAACAAACAAATAACTTTAATTCATTTGTAGTTTGATTTTTATCCCCCGGTTACAGCCGTAACCTCCCCGGTGTTACGGTCTAAGTGAGTGACACGCCCCCTGCTCACAAGAAGAGGATTCTTCAGTGATATTTATGGTCTTGGTCTTTGTCTCGTCTCGGTCTAGTCCGGCCTTTAGCTTGGTCTTGGTCTTGACTCGGTCCCGATCCCTAAATGTCTTGGTCTTGGAGCACTCTGGTCTCGGGTAAGTCTTGGTCTCGGTCAGTGTGGTCTTGACTACAACACTAACTCAAACCCTGAGTAATAAACAATATTTCTGACCTTCTTTACACAAAACAAACACTTGAACAGTCTTATATAACGGTCAGCATGACATCATGGTCTGTAAGCTGACAGGGAACAACAGGGTTTAACTGGAGCGGCATGAAGATCTGTGAGGTGTACAGTGTTTGTGCTGATTTGCATACCATGCTGGTAGGAGCCAGAAGAAGAGTCTGACTGTGTAAGCAGACTCATACTGAGCTTCTGTAGAAAACCACAGCATGACGCATTCAGGTTAGGGTTCCTGAAAGAATCGGTGAGAGGGAGAAACACACGAGTCAGAGAAAATACCTTGAACCCAAAGGAAAGAGAGTTGAAACAGAGCAGGAATAGAAATAATACCGGCTCCTGAGACTCACAAACAACAAAGCAGCACAATGCACGGCGAGTACAGTGAAAAGAGCGCAGAGTGAAGTGTGAGGCGCAGGACAGGATGTGCGAGTAAGTCCTTTTAAATATGAAACACAGGCACAGCATGGTTCAGTTCCATTACAGCTCAGAGCAGGGGATCTGAAACCTACAGAGTCAACCACAGACACACTCACACACACACAAAATAAACATGCATTCAAACATGAGAAGTCTAAATACACACACAGATACACTTTGAAGCTGCAGGTCTGTTGATCTGAGACCGACACGCTGCTGCTTTATTGGAAACGAAGTAGACAGAGTGACTCAGAAATGACAGACGTCTCAGACGAGTTATGTTTGTCATTGTTAACTCAAAAGGTTAATCAGAAAAACTTCCTAAAAACGCATGATCACGGGAGTAGCAGTCGGTCAGGGCACCATGTGAGAAAGCCAGGAAGTTAGTATCCATACTGAAATGTTCAGTCTACTGAGGTGGACACAAAAAATGACCACGAGGGTTCAGTCTACTGAACGACCACGAGAGTTCAGTCTACTAAACGACCACGAGGGTTCAGTCTACTGAACGACCACGAGATTTCAGTCTACTGAAAGACCACGAGGGTTCAGTCTACTGAACGACCACGAGGGTTCAGTCTACCGAACGACCACGAGGGTTCAGTCTACTGAACGACCACGAGGGTTCAGTCTACTGAACGACCACGAGGGTTCAGTCTACCGAACGACCACGAGAGTTCAGTCTACTGAACGACCACGAGGGTTCAGTCTACTGAAAGACCACGAGGGTTCAGTCTACTGAACGACCACGAGGGTTCAGTCTACTGAACGACCACGAGGGTTCAGTCTACTGAAAAGTCCGCACTGTATACTGAACTGTGGCTATTCGGAAAGGGCAACCTTTCATTGGCAGAGCGTAGTGGGCGGGAGGGAGTGTAGACCTGGATTATAGAGTTCTGGTAAGGAGAAGACGTTTTGTGGCTGTTTTGTAAGCGAGCAGCAGAGTTTTAAATTTGATGTGAGCAGTAACTGGGAGCCAGTGGAGGGAGATGAACAGCGGAGTGACACGAGTGAGACGAGTCGTGCTGCTGTGTTTTGGATCATCTGCAGGGGTTTGATAGTCCATGTTGGAAGAGCTGCCAGTAGGGAGCTGCAATAGTCGATTTGCAAACTCCAGCACACTGACTAAATTGTACAACATTGGCAACAGTGGAATTTGTGCTTGGACATTTGCGATGTTTGGACTTAGGGCGCCCAGAAATCCTGCTCATGATTGAAACACACACAAACACATTCACACACAGACTCACACAGCTTCCTCAGGTTTTCCTGTAACACAGTACAGTACCTGTTTCCTGCACAGAGGTGTGCTTTGTGTTCCAGAGCCAGCCTGTAGAAACCCGAGGACGCTGCAGCAAAGACAAGGTGAAGAGCAGAAGAACAGGAAGGGTGAGACTGAGAGGATCGATGAAGAGGATGGTTTAAAATGTACATAACAACTTTTCAAACACAATTCCCACCTCACATCAAAGGCAGAAGAGAAACAACAACATTGAGCAGTAAAGTCAGAAGTTGCACAAAATCTTCAGCGTAATTCAAAGGACAAAAGAAGAGCCAGTAACAAGCTGATAAGAAGCAGCATCAGAGATCAGTCGTTCAAGAAGGTGATCGATAATTCAGTAGTTTAAAAGTGTTCAGAAGAAAGATGAAAAGATGGAGAGGAAAGTAGAGAGGAATATGACGAGGACAGAAAGAGACATCTGTTCTCATTAAATAAGAATCCAGCCACACGACTCTTTTCATGTCCCCCAAACCTCAAGTTTTTTACATCACAGTCACAATCAGAAAGATGTCATATTTTAATTATATGGGGAAATGATGGTACGTTTCTTAAAGCTTTTCTACAAGTCATCTATCAGACGCTTTCATGCAAAGTGAAGAACATCAGAGAGTAAGAACACGAGCGAGGATCTGGAGAGGAGGAAACAACGTCTGATCGGACACACAGGTGCTGACCACAGACTGTAAATGTGAATGGACGAAGTATGAGTGACGTCACCCGTCTGTTCCTGCAGGGGGCGCTGGAGTCCCATCGATGGCGGTCTCCATGCTGGAAACGCCGTCTAACTTTCAGTCAACCTAACGACAGGCTGAGAGCTGGAGCTGAGGCGGGTTTTAAGCCTCCTGACAAACCGGCTGTAAACATGTTAATTTCTGCTGGCTTTTTTCAATGGGTGTGTATGTGATGTAACAGCAAATAGGAGCCAGTGGAGGGCGATGAACAGCCGAGTGACATGCTGTTTTGGGGAGGTTGAAGACGAGTCACGCTGCTCCGTTTTGTATCATCTGCAGGGGTTTTATAGTGCATGCAGGAAGACCTGCAAGTAAGGACTTGCAAAGTCAATCTGTGATATCACTTTTCATACAGTAAATCCATTTTCACACTACGGATGTGTAAGTTTAGTCGACTTAATGGTTAAACATCATCACCTTGTTAAGTCGGTTAAAAGTATTATTAATATTCTGGCCCTCGATAATGGTCAAATGTTGTGTTCAAACTGCAACACAGCTGCCCACCACTAGCTGGAGCTGGAGCCATAGACTGGCTGTAGCTCCCGTTAATAGGCCTGCTCTGCCAGCTCTACAACCAGGATGTAAACAAGCACAGCGTACGGATAGCATGTTGTAATATGGAGCAGTTTGTCTGTATTTTTATGTAGAAAATGGAGATAAAGTTTGGCAGTGTCCGGTGAAACTGGGATATCGACTGAAGAGATGAGTAACCATATTCAGCACAGGCATGTCGACGTTAACCTGAAGAGACACCAGGTTCCCACTTCAATCCCAATAGCAAGTGAAAATGTACAGCAGGATTGCAAAAGCAATCAAGCTTACTCACGATCATGCTGCAAATGCTTTGATACACTAAGATTTTTTTAGACTGGTCTTCCCAGATACACTGCCATTTTTTCAGGCATGAAACCTGAAAGCAGAACGTCTGACCCTGGAAAAATTAGACAACTCAAACCTGAGAAAACTTGGACTCATCTCAGGTCACTCAGTGTTTCCAAACTCACCCAACTTCTTTGCAAAGACGGGCATGAGGGATGGGAGGAGGGTGAACTGGGCTGATAGGACGGAGTAGAAGTGCTGCAGTATCTGAGGGTTGGGTGCACGCTCACACATCCTCTACAGACACAGACAGACACAGACACACACACACACACACACACACACACACACACACACACACACACAGGAGATCAGAGAAGTGAGCAGTGATCATCTTTAAAAGGCTTCAAGAACACAAAACTAAAGAAGCTGACGACATCCATCATCCTCCATATTTCTTCTGAATTCACGTTTGATCACGTGAGTTTCTGTGAGATCTCGTGTCTGTTGAATCGTTACTACAAACTGCAGGTGTGTGGTCTCGCAGACTGGCTGAGTTGGCGCGTGTGTGCGTTCTGAGGATTATTATGTTAACAATCTGTCGAAACTGGCCTTACGTCTTCGATCTCCCACGTTTCTAAGTTTTGCTAAGAGTTGAAAGTCGTCTCGTGTGTAGCCAGCCTAACCGAGTCGTTTAAAGGCACCACATAGAACATTGTAACCATGGCGACCTTTATCATTTTCTCATGTGCCTGATTACAAGTGTCTGTTTGAGGTTTAAAACGAGGAGATGATGATTAAGATGTGGATGTGAGTGTGTGTGTGTGTGTGTGTGTGTGCATGTGTGTGCATGCTTTCGGCTCTCACAATGATGGTTGGTATCCAGACGGAGTCACAGCAGCGCAGCAGACACCGACACAAAGACTCCAGTGTGTCCGGGCTGTGTTTGGATGGAGCCGTGAACGTGTTCTCCTTCAGGACCGGTTCTGATGCACACTCTTCAGCCAACCTTCAACACACGCACACACACGCAGACACACGCAGACACGCACAGACACACAAAGAACAGATACTGAAGGAATTCAGCCGTGCATGAAAAACACTTATGCAAAGGATTTGATCATACCTACATCTCAAAAACAATTCTCTGCTGGTGCACCATGAAATAATAAATTCAGCCGATCCACTTATATCCAAAAAGATTCAGTAACAAACATGTTTGGCAGTAAAGTCGTCAAACCTTTCGATACTTTATAATACCACATGTTATTAAATGATGCAATCTCCATTATTTTAATGATCGATAGAACCGAAAGTATGAAAAATGTACAGATCTTCAGTCGTATTTTTAACCAAAAGCCGATGCTTGCAGAACAGAGATTAGCGTTTATCCATTCAAATTCAAAGGCCAGCAAATACTGAGGTTTCTCAAGTCCTTCTGGTGTCTCAGAAAGATGCTAAAGTAATATTTCTGGAGCGCTGGTAGCCTAGTGGTTAGTGCGCATGCCCCTATGTACGGAGGTTATAGACCTCCAAGCTGGCGGCAGGGATCGAATTCCACCTGTGGCTCCTTTCTGGCATTTCACTTCCCACTCTCTCCCCAATTTCTGACTCTACCCACTGTCCTGTCTCTAAATAAAGGCACAAAAAGCACAAAAATAAACCTTGGCATTTCACAATTTCACACTTGATACAGAAGTAAAGTTGAATAAGTATTTCAGGAACAACATGAGTTTGTTTTTTAGATTGACACAAATTAGATATTCCACTTGTCAAAGCGTCACACATCATGCACTGTCTGCACTTAACATAAGCTCCTGTTTAACTCCTCTAACAGTTCACTGACCTGCAGGCAGCCTGAAAGCAGACCAGAGCCTGCAGCAGAAACCCTTCGGACCTGGAAGCCTGGCTGCTGGGGTCTGACCTCCTCAGACTCGCCTGCAGGGAAGCAGAAAGTTTTAAGATATGAGCGATGAAGAAACTAAAAACCTGCAGGAACAGTTTGAGAGAGAAGAGAAGTCAGATGTTCAGGAGCAACAGAAAAATAAATCTGATCATATCACATAGAAAGTAAGAAAGTTTAGACCAGCAGGTTAAAGGGAAATTACATTTTGGAGGTGTGTCAATGCAGAATAGTGGTGCACATGTAGCAACCTGTGGGCTAATGGCCATTAAGCAAATGAATTGCACAAAACGAGACATGTTGAAGAATCAAAGGAGGATATTTCAGTGTTGTTTTAATCTCACTGATGAACCACATTAAACCCCTTCTTAAAATCGGGACGCCAGTAGCCTAGCGGTTAGTGTATGTGCCCCATGTACATAGGCTTAAGTCCTCTGGAGCAGCGGTCCAGGGTTCGGTCCCTACATGGGGCTCCTTTCCCACATGTTGTTCCCCACTCACTCTCTCCAGTTTCTGACTCTGTCCTCCGCCGTATCTCTAAAATAACGGCATAAAAAGCCCCAAAATAAACCGTAGATCCAATTAAATCTCTGATAATCGCCAAAAGAGGACGTTTTTCAAGAAGCATTAAACCACAATGTCTTTAATTCTGAGTTTTATAACTTTTGAATAAAACGTGACTAACGTCTAACTCACAGAGCTTCGATGACGAGCGGGAGGAGGCGGGGTCAGCTCGGAGAATCTGTTAGTGACGGCCTCGATCAGCCCCTCTATCTGCCTGTACTGGACCGGTATAGACTGATGGTTCAGCCTGCAGAATTCAGAGAACAAGTTTATACAAAGAAAAAACTGAATCATCTCGTGTGTGCGTTCGAGGATTATAAAGTAACTTGGAAACTGTCCTTATGTCTGTGGTCACAAAGGTTTATAAAAACGGTTAAGATTTGTAAATCGTCTAGTGTGTAGCCAGCTTAACACCGTGTCCTAACTGCACGCGAGCGTTGGATATCGCGTGACATTGCACACGATGGTAACCGTGGTAACCAAACAAGGACACAACTTATTCAAGTTACAAACTAACCAGTTTACATGTAAGGTTAAACGGGACTTCACGCCAGAACTCTCGACACATCTTACACACAGCTGGTGCAGCAGGACACCGACATTCAATAACACAACACAGTATGACAGTTTGGGGACGGCTTGGATAGAGGACGGTGAAAGGAAAGACACAAGCTGTAGCGGTGCGGTATAAAATGTGTGATTGTGATCTACCAGAGTTTGCTCAGCTCACAGAGGTCTTTAAAAAAAACATAAATGTACCTCTGAGTAAGTCTGCACCTCTAAGTCTGTGTATGTGTTTATAGATATATCTGTATATTCCATATGTGGCTGTATGAGTGTCTGTGACGATATGTGATTTACTTTATAGTCTGTGTGTGTGTTGTGTTTACCTGAGCAGGGCGGAGCCAGCGTTAGCAGCCTGTGTGGCGACCAGCATGCAGGAGGAAGAGACTCCAGCTAAGACCGCCTCTGACACTGCCACAAACCCTCCACCGCTCGGGAAAAGGCGCACATTGGGGGGCTGCCTGTACACACACACACGCACGCACACAGCATAAACTGTCATTCCTACCAAAGTCATAGTGCAGATCCTAAATTAGATGTAGAGTTATCATCAATCATTGTTGTAACCACAGACTGTATTAAAAGATGGACGACATATCAGCTCCCCCAAAGTGAATCCAAAACATGTGGAGCCCCCCCTGCTGACTGGCTGCGATATAAGTCATAAGCCCCGCCTCTTCATGTTAACAGATAGGTCAAACTTTAAAATCAAAATGCACGTTTTTCTGTCAATCATGGTTTCTGTCTTTATTGTTAGTTCTTATGTTGCTCATCATTTTTCTAAAGTTCAGTTTTAATTACTTACTTGATGATATCAAAAGTATAACACCATGATTGACAGCTGTGTTAACCAATGAGGCTCCTGCATTGCTGTGTGCACCGGATAATCAGAGCAGAGGAGGAACGGAGAGAGGAAACATGACGAACACAAGAGTCATTGAACTCTTCATAACCGTGAGCGTCTGCTTCAAACTGCCACAAAAATCGGTTCTGCGGTGAACTGAACCAACCTGAGTGACCTTTGACCTTGAATCAGGAAGTTATATGTGTGTTTTGGTTAGAGGAAGGGGCGGGAAATCAATACCACGGCTCTTTCAGTTGAACCCTGACTCTGGCTCCAAACGAGTATGTCAGCGCCTGTTTTGGGGGTATTTTGGCTTCACTTTGGTACAACAGGAGGAGAAGGAGACGTGTCATCCATCTTTAAACACTGTCAATAATTGGAACATAACATAAAACACAAAGACAGAGAGGGTAAAGAACTGTGATTTTCATGAATGAATGAAACCTTTATTGCCCCTAGGGGAATTTGTCGTGCACCGAGAGCATAAAACATAAAACACAATACAAACAAACATTTACAAGACAGCACAAAAAACACAAAAACACAAAAAACACATGAAAACACAAAAAACACATAAAAACACAGTAAAGCATCACGTGATTAAAAGAGGGATTTCAGCAGCAAGTTAGATAAAGTGCAGAGTGCCTGCTGTATAATCAAAGCTTGTTAAGCAGCTGAATGCTGCGTGGTAAGAAGGATGTAATGCCCCTTTTAGTCCTCATCCTGGGCATTCTGTACATGCGCCCTGAGGTCAAGAGTTCATACTCCGACCAAAGGGGGTGCAGAGGGTCAGCTGTGATCTTGATGGCTAAATTGAATGTGTACCGGTCTGTCAGGTGAGAAATGCTGCACATTTGCTTCCCGGTTATCTTGCTGCCTAGTTTAACAACCTCGTCCAGTTTGTTCTTATTTTGTACAGACAATGCTCCTCCCCAACACTGAATACAAAAGGTCAACACGCTTTCAATCAAACTCTTGTAAAATAGTTTCAGCATGGTTTTGTCAACATTAAAATTTCTAAGTTTCGCTGTTGAGCCTTTGCAAATCTTGCATTTGTGTTGGCGTTCCATGTCAGTTTGTGGTCAATTATTGTGCCAAGGTTCTTATACTCTTGTACGATTTCAATTTCTGTGTCCTTCATATATACAGGGGAGAGAGATGACTGTCTTCTAAAATCAATAATCATTTCTTTAGTTTTCTTTGTATTTAAAATCAACGAGTTATCAGAGCACCAGTTGTGAACGTTGTCTATCTCAGACATAGACGTCATAGACCACTATGTGAGAAATTTGCTCATGCAGGTTTTTACAGCGATGTCAATAAGAGCCAACCAGCTGGCCCTCCTTTCTCTGAATGTTCGCTGAGTTGCAATGAACCCATTCTCCTCAGCGTACACACACTCACACTTATTTTCTCACCTCAGTCAGGAACACGTAACAAACAAATACTGATGACCTCTTGGTGCTGCAAAGATGACCTGAGTGTCTTTTGTCTATGACGCAGCGCCACAACAGCTGTCGGCCGGCTCCTGGCTGTTGCCACAACAGTTGCACAGAAAATCCTAAATAACCCATGCA
The DNA here is from genome assembly GCA_020745685.1 of Tautogolabrus adspersus. Classification (NCBI taxonomy): domain Eukaryota; kingdom Metazoa; phylum Chordata; class Actinopteri; order Labriformes; family Labridae; genus Tautogolabrus; species Tautogolabrus adspersus. Next base: position 25,766,583 of record CM036553.1, read on the forward strand.
TGCACATAGAAGCATAAACCAACACAAGCATACAGAGCGGTGTTTAAAGATACTCAGCAGTTATCCTAAAGTGAAGCTGCTCCATCGTCCCTTCTGGGCCTCCATACATGTGTGGTGGTGACTGTGTCTGCAGAGACCCTGTCCTCTGACTGGATTTTACTGTTCTGCTTTGTTGTGGTAGACTCTGTAAGTTTATGGGCGGGGAGTTTATGGGCGCACAGGTCAGTATAGGAGTGGATACGATTCAGTGATTGGACGCGATTCAAACCGGCAGAAATTAGACAGTGCTATGTCACTTTCTCTCTTTCTCTGGTGGCAGCTTTGGGTGAAAACATGAGCTGCAAAGAGACGAAGTTAAAGGCCAGACCGGGTAAGATGGGTCCTCTTGTTCCCCCTCTCTCTCTCTCTCTCACACACACACAGACAGACAGACAGACAGACAGACAGACAGACAGACAGACAGACAGACAGACAGACAGACACACACAGACACACACACACACACACACACACACACAAGCTTGTTCAGCACTTTAAGGGCTCTCTGCTCTACCTACTTTTTTTTACCGTCCCACTCAGCGTAGAGGACAAATTTCCCTCGCCGTTTGAAACCTCTTATCCCGTGTATCATTGCTATGCGACGAGGGGAACATTCCATTAAAATCATGTCAACCTTGCAGAAATATGACACTGTTTTACCGACTCGTGATAAATTTTTATCTGCGAGCCAGCAGACAGTTAATTCAAATATAATTAACTTTCCAGTGCATCATATTTAACATGTTTTAGAGGTCAGCTCTGCGTGTCCGTGAAGATGAAGCTGTACTTTCTGTTCAGCTTGAGTAGAAATATTCTTTGATGTTAAAACACATCAAAATAAATGTGTGTTTGATGGGCTACAGGGTGGTGCAGTGGTTAGCGCTGTCGCCTTACAGCGAGGAGGTTCCTGGTTTGAATCCCCGTCTGACAGGAGCCTCTCTGTGTGGAGTTTGCATGTTCTCCCCGTGCATGCGTGGGTTCTCTCCGGGTTCTCCAGCTTCCTCCCACAGTCCAAAGACATTCTCGTTAGGTTAACTGGTGACTCTAAATTGCCCGTAGGTGGGAATGTGAGTGTGGCTGGTTCCAGAAAAGTGCTGGTTGTGCACTTGCATGAAGCGTTTGTGCGCTGAGAAGAAAAGCGCTGCACATCGATCCTGTCTCTATGACAACAGTCATTTGACAACGGCCGCTGTATGACATACACTGCTCCGTTATTTTTTACTGCATGTTTATTATTTGAGATCGTTTATTTCCCGATCAGACACGGAGCAAGGCGGATGTAGGTACAAGACACGATCCGTAGGCAGCAAAAATACGGGGACAGCGCCTTTGTGAGAAATTAAAAGATTTTCAATTTGAGCGCTCGGAGCAGCCGCATAAAAAAAGGTGGAGCATTCGGACAAAATGATATTGCTTAAATAAGTTATCACTCTGATGTGTTTAATGTCGCTTTAACCCACAAAGCTGTATTAATTATTGCTTTTTCAGGTTTTTGAAGAGGGATCAAATGAACACATCGCCATGGAGAACAGCTGCAGCTAACTGTGACGCCTCATTAACACATAATGTTGATATTTATCTGCTGCAGCTGCTTCTTACCCTCCAGTGATGTGAAAGTGCTCTGCTGGAGGTGAAGAGAAGCTGAGGTGTAGAGACATAATGCAGAATGAATACAGATTTGGGACGGATTAAAACATTACAGATCAGTCTCACCGTTCCAGGATCTCAGTGAGGAGCAGAAGGCCTTGTTTAGGCACCTCCATGTTGGTCAGCCGCAGAGCCTCCTTCAGGCTGCGCACAAGGGACTCGATACCTGACATGCAAACACAAACACGTATGTGTCAAAAAATACTTGAGTCAATAGCCACGTCAGACCACCGTTGCAAGTCCTGATATTTACGCCCCTGTGACGCTTCGCCTTCAATCTGCATGTTGTGGAGGGTAGGGTAGACAGACAATGACAATGTCTTCTCTGATCTCGGCCTGACTTGTATGATTATTTTGCCCGTGAGTAACTCTGCAGCTTCCTGCAGTATGATGAGTGACACACAGGCCAACACAGCCTAAATCATGCACGTCTAACAAACAGTGGCAGTGGTACATATTTCTAATTTACTGCTACGCTGACTCTGCTGTAATGATCTTTTATTTAAAATGAACTAGAGCATAAACTTAATGACACACAGAGCGCTTACACTACATACCCCGTGTGCTGCTCAAGTTACTTTTATTGGAGTGTAATTTAAGTGCTGCAGAATAAATAAATAAAAAACATCCAGACAGCAGAACCTTAAATAAATCACGACTGAAATGGTACTAAACAAACATACACACAGGACAATATTCATCACCCAATAAGGGATGCAAATCTACTACTATCCGTGTAGTTATAGAAAAAGAAAAAGAAGTAGAAGAAGAAATACTTCAGATAAATTCAGATGTGGATTATTTTACTGATCATGTTACGTGCACAGAGATAATGCACAAACAGTGAGGGGCTGCACATGCATGAGTGTCTGAACAGTTGGGGGTCCTGTGTCTTGCTAAAGTGCTTGAGAAGTGAACAGGCAACCAGACCAATCTCCATACCTATGTCCGACCTAACATGACAGCCTGCCGACTTTAAAGTTAACCAGTTTACCAAGAAACTCTCCAAATTACATCCATCCCATCACACACAGATATCACAAACAAAGAAGCAGGGATTGTCTCAGGAGCGTGTTTGATCGGTCTCAGCTCTCTCACCGTACACTGAGTGACACTGAGAGAAGAAGAGCGGGTCCTCACTCAGCAACACCAGACAGCTGTACACGGACCACAGCAGTACCTCATCACTGCTCCCAGCCAGCCGGTCGAACAGAAACTCTACGAGAGACGAGAGAAACAGTGCCAGAAATGAAGTGTGGAGAGAATGGGGGACATTATAGTACCACCACGCCACTATCGAAACAGAAACAAAATGTTTTCAAGCACGTTTAGCTCAAAAAAAGGAAGATCATATTCTGTCCTGAAATCATGTACTCCAATCCATCCAAATGAATTCCTGGAGCACGTTTAAAACAACAAAAGATGACCAAAGTGCTGCACAATAAAAGCATAATTAAAACACACAAATAAAGGAAGAACGTGCAACATTTTGATCCAGTAGATGTCGCCCTTGAGCACCAACATGAAACAAAAACAAACTCCTGTTTGGCCACGCCTCCTCCATACTGAAGCCTCCGCTCACCTCCAGCGACACCTCCAACCCCCCTCCACTCACGTTTGAACAAAGGGGTTTAGTGCAAGCGGCGGACAAACTTGACCTCAGCTCGAGCTGCAGTCACCTGTGTCCCACATTGTTGTGTTAGCATGCTAATGTTAGCGCTCTTTAGTTAGCTCGTAGCTTCACATTGCACATAAATTGACACAGAATGAGCGTGATCTAAAAACTCTTACGTGACATCCAAATAATCAGTGAGTATGTTCTTCTTCTTCTCTCTAGTCCTTGACTAAAACAGCTTTTATACACAAGGGGAGGAGCCGGCCGTCCCGTCCATGTAAACACGGCTCTGACAACAACACAGCCAGCGGGACTCGAGCTTCTCACTCATTGTAGACAGTCAGGACTCAGAGGCACATTTACACAGGAGAGACTGGATTTATGATATATTTATGTGTCGCACATTCTTCCTTTAAACCCTGAATTAATTTAAAACAACCGGAGAATAACCATCAGGAAAGTAAAAACTCTCCTGCCGAGCCAAAAGCAAAGCAATAAAAGAGCATTTTGAGGTTTGATTTAAAAACATGAAGCATGAGGGACAGAGGAGGCAGACTGCTCAAGAGCTTTAGAGCTGCAACTGAAGAGTCAGGAAAGAATTACAAACAGAATCCCTGCGGCGATGAAGAGGCACGAAAACAAAAGAAAGCAGCAAAGAATAACAAAAAGAAAGAGAAGTACACACAGAGAGGAAGTAACACATTGGGAAATAAAAACAGGAGAAGAATACGGAAAAGGCAGGGGAAATTATTTATAGAAAACCATTCAAAGACTGCAATAAATCCAGCTCCCATGTTTGTGTGTTTGTGTGTGCTGTCACCTGGTATGTCGGCTTTGATGAAGGGAGCGCTGAACTGAGCGGGAGAATGAACCAGGACGGACGCAATACACTTCGCACTGGCCGCATGTAACGTCTCATCACCACTCAGCAGCAGCTAGACGACACAGTTCATGGGATTTATTAGATTTCACAAAGGCACAAACAGTGTTAGAAAAAGTACTTGATAACCCTACTTGACTGGAAGTAAAGAAACCTCGCTTGAAAGTTACTGATAGAGCTTTCACACTTGCAGAAAGTTCCTGAAAAGCTCAGAAAGTTTTCGTGGTGAGCTGCATGTGTGGACTCAAACAGCTGAATGTTTCTCTCTGACTTTATCCGGAGTTTCTCTTCCAGCCTCCTCGTATTCATTCTGCAGAAAGTGAGAGGGGGTGGTGATGTTTATTCCCTGTGATCACTGCACGACCATAGACTGTCTGCACGCCACCGCTACGATCTCCGTGCTCTAATGAACCTGCTGCATTCTGTTTCCTGTTCTCCAGTATGTTCTTCTCCACTCTTTAGTTCAGATTGTGATTCTGTTGAACTACACGTAGCATAGATATAAAGACAAATATTCTCATTATAGAGTTGTGTAGAGGACTCTGTTGCTTCGCCCGCCACTTCCACAACGTTCTTTTTTACGTCAGGAGACCCCCCGCCCCCCCTCCTTTCTGACAGGGATAGTCTCCTGCTGTGAGGTGCATGTGTGAACAACCAGGTCCAGGAGGATTTCAGGAGCAGTCCTCCTGAAATCTCTGGAAATAATCAGGAGTGGATGTGTGAAACGGCTAGAGAAACTGGCTGTGAATAGGCAGCTCAGGATGATTTCAGAGTCTGTTGTTCGTCTCAGGGTCTCTGTAAAAATGTCCCTACTGATTAAAAACAGCTGTTTTATTTATGGGAGGATGTAAACAATAACATTGAAGTTTGTTTTGGAAAACAATTAAGATTTAAATTTGATTATGTTGTTAAGAGTTACATTTTACAACCCCCTTAACACAAAATGGAGATCGAATGACGTCATTGGCCGAGCTGTAACGTGAGTCATAACTGAGAACGAGATATAATCTACGCATTGATTTCCCAGACATGAAGAACAAATATTAGTCCAGGGTAAACCCTCCGTGAATCCCTATTCAAAGGAACATTAATCCAGGATTAGAACTGCTTGTTATTTTTATAGTGAGTGCCAGAATGCGGTCTTGGGGACGGGAGCAGGATGTTTGGACAGACCTTTTTCAGGATGAGAGGCAGAGGGCAATGCTCGGGGGACTGTTGCTCTTGGGTTTGGCTCAGGGTCTGACTGTTGTTGCTGTGGGTGATCTGGTTCTCACTGCCCAGGACCGGACTGCTCTTCATCAGAACTGACACCGCCTCGCCCATCTGAACCAGCAGCGACAGCAGGCCTGAATGACACAAATGAATATAAATGATGCCCTCGTCCTAACTTGTAAACAAAGTATCTTAGACACGACACGGGGGACTTCTGCGTCGAATCTACGCCGTCGTGAGCGCTACATACTTGGTGTTCTTGTGTCTGTTTAGCTCTGCAATACCCCGTCAACAAACTCTACATGGCAGTGCGATTTCTATCTGCTACATTCTCTGCTTGTTTGTGTTCAGGTAACCATGGCAACTGAGACTGAGCTTATTTTATTGGAGTATGAGCTGATAAAAACCGTCCTTCTGCTGAATTTTGAATATGCAATGTGGGAAATGCGATGCTACCCAGCGGTCCAATCACAGGGCTCGCTGTAAATATTAAAACATGTATGTACTACACACCAACAGTTAGGGCCCGCCCCCAACTCAAAGCCAAACACAGGTCACACTGGCATACAGACGATCACAGAGGAACATGATGAGTCCACAGAGATCGTTATACAAACTTAAACTGTGCACATAAATCCTCAAACACTCAGTTATCAGTGATGTAATGAGCTGTTTAACGTCGCCCGGCTGCATGTTTCTCTTTCCTGTTTCAATCTTCTCAACACAAAGTCATAAATCACAACACAAAGAATGTTCTAGACAAGAGAAAAAGTACATTTTCTTTTCTGTAGCACTTTGTTTTTAGCACAGCGTGGGAGATAAAGAATGATTATCTTTTTTAATTCCTCCATCATGCTGTTCTGTGAGGTCTGTGAGGAAACGCTTTGTAAGATTTAATCAACAGAAAGTTACACAAACAGCTAACCTGCAGCTACGTCTGCTCGCAGCTCGTTCACAGGCCAAACGTGTCTCCAACTTCACCCTGAGTGAAGGCAACGCTTTATTCACTTAAGAAGATCAGGAGTCAGGATTATGTTTCCCCTTTCAAGTCCTCCTAAGAACCGTGTTTAAACCTTCATTCAGCACTCCCCCCACCTATCACTATTATCCTCTTAATTAGAATTGGTACAAGAAAGCAAACTTCTTCATCCCGGTTCAATCCTTTGATTCTTTGATTTGAGTTTACCTCCATGTTTCCCAATAAACACTAACAGTGAAAAAGAGAGACAACAGGAGCGCTTCTGATATCATTCAAACCACCGGTGCTCACAGAAGGTAGGACTTCAAAAAGTGGAAGAAAATGTAAGACCAATCCAGGTCCAGGCACTCAGGATGGTGAGAAAAATTAATCACTTCTATCTGAACCAGTTCTCTTGCCCGCTTCCATCGCTGCAACACCTGATGGTTTGACCTGATAACTGCTCTCATATCTGGCAAACCGAGGGGCGTCCAAAACGGCCGTGTGGGGGTGCCTTAAAACCGCCTACCTTCTCTGGTCCAAACAAATCCAGACCATTCAGGACCAGAATCTAAAGTTAGAAGGAGGACATACTGGCTGCTGCATTGTTGTCAGAGAAGCCAGCACTTCAACATAGCATGTTTCCTTAATGTCTGATCATAGAGTAAGCTCACTTTATCATTTCACTCTCTACACATCTCACTGATTGGACCTTTAAATCATTCAAGGTTACTGTCATTTAAAGTTCCTGTTTTGTTATCATGGTTCTTTTTACGAAATCTCCCATACTCACCAACACATCTGTTGATGAGCTGAGGGGAGCTGGCGTTGGCTAAAGTCTGCAGCAGCAGGATGCACACTCTGTCCCTGATGGCAGCAGGTACAGACTGAGCGGCCGAGCCCCCCGCTGTCCCACACAGTCTGAGCCACACGTACAGGACCGAGGCCTTCAGCGCTTCATCAGGGTACAGGAGGGCCGAGCATAGGTGATCCAGTAAGGAGGCTGATGGACGGAGAAGGGGGACAGATGAGTAAACACAGAAACAAACTCAGGATTTAGATCAATATGATTATCCTGTGGAAACTAAGTCAGAGATATCAAGGATGGAGAGTAAAGCTCGTAATGAGCACAAATTAACAAACAAAGACTGAAGCGAGATGACAGAACGACGCAGAGCAAACTGCAGAGAACAAAGTGTGTTTGGGAGTTTCACTTTAACAACCTCCTCCGTATCAAAGACGATGGTTGAGCAACAGTGGAGGGAAAGTTGCAATGATGATGAAAGCATTGAAGACTATTGGGGAGAAAGAGCAGTGAAATGGCGCTCCTGGGAGAGAGGGTGTGCAAAAAAAAGCTGGATATAAAATCGACAGAGCTGAGACAGGAGCAGACACGCGCTGACAGAGAAAGGTTTGGAGGAGAGGTTCCAGACCTTCTTTGACTGGTGCCCCCGGTTTGACTTCACAAAACTCTTGCGACCCCAGACAACCACAACACATTCGCTAACTGTGTTTTAAAACAAATACTTGTATTAACTTAGTTTATCGATTGTGTTACAAGATTCATCTTAGATCACATTCAGGCTGTTTCAAGTTTATTATTGTGTACAGAAAGGCTGAGAGGGCCGAGGTCAGATTTGAACCCACAGTTGCTGCGACGAGGACCACAGCCTCTGCACTTGGGGTAGCGATATATCTGCTAGGTTATCGGCGATCCCGCACACACTACAATTTAATACAACGATGTTTCTACAACGGTAGTCAAGGCGGAGGGAGCGTGTAGTTTAAGCCGCCGTCTGAACTATAAAGCACTGCTTGAAACGCTGGAAGGTGAGACACAGACAGGGAGAGGAAAAAACAATCTGCGACTGTAGAGGAGAGAGAGAGAGAGAGAGAGAGAGAGTAAGAGCTCATGCCGGGCTGCTCTGTGAAGCAGATCAAAACCCATGTGAGCCAGGAGAGGCTCCCACACATGTTTGATTAAACCAAAATATATGAGGCGGCCGAGAGGAGAGCCAGGCTTAGAGGAGAGAGGGGCTGAAGAAGGGAGGAGGGAGATAAGAGAGAGTGGTTAAAGGACGGAGGGAAAATGAATGCCTTACTGTTGTTTAAAAAACACATTTCATGAGGCGTGCACACAAACACAGAGACAGACGCACACACAGAAGATGAAACACGCTTTCTTTCGCTCTCTTTGAAGAGGAAAACCAAAAGGTTGGTATCTTTCTGTTTCTCTTCCTCACTGTGACGCTCTGCTCTCTGTACTACCGCTCTTTGTTCCTCCTATGATCTGCTCCTAACAGTTTGTGTCTCAGTTGTTTCTCAGCCTGTTTAACTGAACCTTTCTTTGGCTCACTCACTCTGCAGCTTTTCATACTTCGAGCTTTCTTTGTTTCCCACAAACAAAATGCATTCGTTTGACAAACCAAAATAAATCCCCACAAACCAAACAAACTTTACTCTGTGTTGTTGTTTGCATGTTTCTTTCTAAAGTCTGCACGGAAACAGAGATTTAACTGTTTATTGATCTAGTAAATAATTACAGTATGTGACGACTAGAGGTCTGCGATCCGACCCCAGCCCTACGAGACCGAGGCCTGGGTAGGGCTTTGTTTTTACATACATAATTAGGGCTCGTGTCAGAACACAAAACTCGAGCTGAGCGGACTGAACCCAGAAACAGAAGAGCGTGGAGCGGGAGTAAAACACTCACAAAGTTCAACACAGGGAAACGGTATCATGTGGCAGCTGACAAGGGACGTCGTCCGTGAAGCAGCAGGTTCAAAACGCCAAACAGCCCGGGAGAGGAGAAGACAGTTGCAACTTGCAAAATGTTGGGTTTTAGTCGAGCTCAGTCTATAAATACAGTTATTAAGACGGGCCAGTCCGGGTCGGAGAGACATATACAGGCTCGGGTCGTGCTGGATTTTTTGGGCCCTAGCCATATTCTAGTGACAACCTTGCTGGTTGGTTGTTTTGCTGGTTGTGCTGTGTGTGCTTTTCAGGCGTCAGCAGGTGCGGCTGGGTCGTCATGAATTAAGAACACCTGGGCCCGGTGTTCCTGATCCATAAGAGCAGGCCCCTCTTCCTCATTGTTGATAGACAGGGAGTAAGATAGACAGTGAAGCTGCTCCTCGTTTACACCTCCCTCACCACACTTCCACTCATGCATACAAACACTGATTGACTACCTCTCACATCTCATAAATGTTTGTTTACTTGTGTAGTTGAACTCTTAACGTGAAGAGCCAGCCGTGACACAACCTCCTTTTTAAAGCTCTAAGGGTGCACTCACAAGCCCCAGTTTGTTTGACTAGTGTGAGGGCTCCGGTACACTTCCGTGGCCCTGGCACGAATGGAAGAGTTGCTCATGCACGAGCACAAGCACAGGTACACAACGTGGACATGAAGTATAATCTATCCCCGCCTCCAGTATCGAGAAATCCCCAAAAAGTCACAAAGTCGATAAAGTTGCAGTCAAATTGTTTGTGTTGTTCTCCAATGTGCAGATGTGGACTCGACCGTGCGTCCCATTTTTCGCGTCCACTTGTATTGTGAACCAAACACGCTTCATAATAACGCAAAGCCATGCATGTGTTGGATTAAGAAGTTTTGTACAAGAGGTAACCGTGCTCAAGCCCGGTTAGTCCTGGAGCAGTGTGAATGCAGGCGAGCGGGGGAATGGCGAGGGGGTCAAGTGTGCTTCAACACGATATGGGGCAACTGGGCCTACAGTAGCGTGAGTGTGCCCTTACATCTCCACTTGTGAGAGCTACAGCTTTCTAATTTCCCTTCCATCCAAAATCATCCTTGTTATCAGAGTCTTCCTTACTATTTCCTTATTGTATAATGCTTCATCCTCTCTTCCTGCTTTCTTCTTTGCTCTGTATCCACTCCTGAGTGAGGACAGGAGGGAATCGGACAACAAGAGAAAGAGGCGGGGAAAAGAGAGAGACAAGACCGGAGGAATGCAAAGATTTGAAAAACACGCAAAGGGAAAATCAGTAAGAGAGACAGGCAGGCAGTGAGTCAGAGAAAGAGAGTAATTTGTGTTGGGTGCTCTGGGCTCTTGTTGTCATTGCCATGCTGTTGTCGTTAGTCCAAACAGCCCGACAGAGACATGCTGAGTGACAGGCCACAGACAGGCACGCACGGTAAATAGTGGTGGCCCGCATTCAGCAATACAGCAACCCAGAACTACCTGAGTCTGCTAAGGGGAGCGCTAAACTCCTGAGGATACATGGGAGGTGCATGTATGTAACTTAACACATAACCATGACTCCTGCCTAACGGATGTTCTTCATGACTTACACCAGAGATGCATCATATTGGAAAAAACTGCTATGCAATATTTTTTTCTTTCTGAGATAAATATTGAGAGTTTAAAAAAGAGAGCAGATAAATGCAGCATTTTTTTAAAGCTAACTTGAAGATGATTAACGCTTCCTATTTAATAGAGTGGCGTTACGGTTCATAGAGAAGCCAGACATCAGCAGGTGGTTGTAGCAGATTTAATCAGCAGGAGCAGGAGGGGAGGGGCAACACGCTCTGCATTACTACACTGAAGGATTGTGGGTAAACAGATAGAAATATATGGGGTAACTCAGGGGAAAGGTCGGATGAACATGCATATTTCTTTATTTCAGTCAGAGCTGCCGTGGGATCGGCTACGCAGGTGGGATATAAAGTGTGGCCAAAGCGCAGTTATCTCATTAAAGCCAGAGCGTTTTTAAAAAAAGGTCATAATAGCGAGAGAGATTGGATTGAGAAGGATCAGAGGAAAGGATATCAAATATACTGTTTTTGTCCCATATCGTAGAAGCCGGCGTGGAAAAGGAGTGCGGCATGGGGAGAATATTTAAAAGGGATACAGTACAAATACTTTCATGCTTTATAGATGTTGTTGAAAAGGTGAAAACAGGCGGTAGTGATTGAGTTTCAGATATCGTGGAAAGGTTCAGTTTTCTCCTTTCAGCTGCTGAGACCCTCACCCACGCATTCATCACTTCCAGACTGGACTACTGCGACAGTCTCATCTACAGTTCATCGTCCAAAACACTCAAGAAACTAAGATATATCCAGAACTTCGCTGCTCGCCTTCTCAGACGCTCCTGCACCCCGTGACCACATCACCCCCGTCCCTCATAACATCCACTGGCTCCCCATCCCCCAGAGTATCTACTTCAAACTCCTCATCATCACCTACAAAGCCCTCCATAACCTGGCTCCCCCCTCTACCTGTACCTGTCTGAGCTCCTCCACCCGCACTTCTCCATTGCCACTCCCACCCTCTAGAACTCACTCCCAAAACAATCAGAGCCTCCCCTTCTCTCTCGTCCTTCATGAAGTCCCTAAAAACTCACCTCTAAGAGACATAACATTTCCAAAATACTTTCTCACCTGTACTCAACAAAGACATTTTGATACTAAAGTAGTCTTTCCATTTTTGCACATCTTTTCATGAAATTTTAATTGCAAGTAAAGACTATCACTTACAATAATAAAGACCCTCTTCTGCTCAGTGTCTGTATGACGGTGGGCTGTGATTTGGTGTATGTTGCAGAGGCTCACCGTACTGAGTCGCCAGCGTAAAGGCGAGGTTGGGGACTGCTTCCACCAGGTTCCCCAAGAAGTTGAAAACGGGCAGAAGACTCTTCATACTGAGCTGGTCACTGAGCTGCATGGAGAAAGTACAGAAATAAATCAACAAGACTTAAAGGAAGGGTTGGTCATTTTCTCCAGATACATTTTTTAGAAAGGGTTAAATTGAAATTGTCTTTAGGTCCTGACAGAAATTAATAACTCATGTGCTCTGAAAAAGGAACGGAAAAAAATCCGTCATCTGTAGCAGTTGTAAACTCGTAAAAACTTCGACCAATGTCTGCCACGAGGTACCAATCTGATGAACAAATCACGCCTCCCTGTCTCCCTGCTCGCTCTATACCTCTTGCGTGCACGAGCGCACACTCAAAGCATGAGCTGAGGTCCGCTTCTGGACCAATGGCGCTTGTACATGTAAGTGAGGGGCGTGGCTTAGAGGGAGCACAGAGGGGAGGGGGTGGGTGCAGACGGAGGGAATGCTACTTTGAAAATAATGCTAGTTTTCGAAATTTACCAACCATGCCTTTAAAGGAGCTATATGTAACTCTGACACCTAGTGTTTAAAATGGGTACTGCAGTCCAAATTCAAAACATTGTAGAGTCTAGAGTGGATGCTCACGCAGGTCACCATGTGGTGGACACTGAAGCTTCAGTGTTTATCCAGCTCTGCATCGGTCTGTAAACCTTTCTGCGTTCTAACCGCTCACAACTGCTCATGATCGTTATAGGTTCTATGAAGCTAACTCCGCTTCTTTTATGTTAACGCTCCCGTAGAAAGTCTTGATGTATCGGGTTGATGACCAGCCATGTGTGACCATTTTGCGTGATCTCTTACGTCAGGATGAGTGAAGAATGAGAACCTAAACAAGTCCCGAGATCCTCTTATACGTTGACCTTATAGACACAAGCTTGTAATTCACTTATTTTCAGAACCCAGAAGCACGCAGATCGCTCTAGAGATCTTTCATGCAAACAGAGGGTTGCTTAAATATTTATATATTGAACATTTCTAATCAGGCTCTATTCTACTGACATCAATGAGACCTGTCTTCACCTCCACGTGTTGTAACACATCCGTCATCATCATCAGTACACACAGGTTTTACTATTTTCCATGTGTGGTGTTGGCTGCTTAATGAGGCTTTTCCACAACTGCCCCCCCTCCCATGGGAGACACAACGGAAGCAAAAGGGAGACGAGCACGGCACTGTGTTTACTAAACAACCCTGTGAGGATGTGTTGTTCACACGTGCTGTTGAATATGAGGATGCTGAGCGTGTTTCTGAGCCTGTATGTGTAAGTGAGTGTTTCCATACATGTGTGTCTCACCTGTTTGTGTATCTCATCCAAAACGAAACGATAAGACGGCTCGTTGTGGAGCTCCATGAGCAGCTGAACCAGCACTGACACACAGGAACACAAGCACATACATGTTTGTATACACTCACATTCATCAAAAATTGAAAACAGAAGATTCATAAAAAAAAACACTACAGTTATGTTTAAAGGGGGAATTAACACTAGGCAATCTGTACCGTGCCTAAGCACACTTCCCCCCCAAAGTCCAGTTCGTTTGATTAGTGTGAGTGCTCCGATCCGATCCTCAAGCACGGTACACTTCCTTGGCCCTGACACGCTTCGAAGAGGTGTGCTTCGGCAAGGTACAGTTCATGCAAGAACAAAAGCACGGGCACGGTGTCCACCACATGGCAACCTGCGTGAGCATCCACTCTAGAGAGATTGGGGGGGGGGGGGGGGGGGGCAGCTCTCTCTAGGAGTCAGAGTTACATATTGCTCCTTTAAGTTCAAGTGACGGAGCAATTTTACAGAATCTGTCTTAAAATGCCTGAGGGACCACTTTGCTGTAATAGTAAAGTGCTTAAAACTTGACACTGCTCCAGCTCATTGCAAGAAGAGCGAGTGATGAACACAGTCTGAGTCCATTTAAGCCCCATAAATAATGAAGCTGTGATGTATGTGTGTGAGGAGAAACTGAGACCAGCGAGATTATTATTACCGTTATCATTCAGGGTCGTCATGATACCAGAATTTTAAACTTCATATATTGATACCTGTTTCAGCATCAAAAGGTTGAGAGTCCTAGGCACTTGAAATAAGTTGGCAACATTCTGGTCCTGAATCGTTGCCAATGTATTTTTACAATTTAGACAGTGTGCAGGAGTTTTCCTAGAAGGAGGACATACTGGCTGCTGCATTGTCAGAGAAGCCAGCACTTCAACATAGCATGTTTCCTTAATGTCTGATCATAGAGTAAGCTCACTTTATCATTTCAGTCACTACAGATCTCACTGATTGGACCTTAAGGAAAACAGTTTTGCATTTTAAAACATTTAGCTCCAGGGAGAGAACTCTGACTGTGCACAAAAATCTGTGAATTATGACAAGACTAAGAAACATGTGTTTATGAAAGACTGAAGCCTGAATACAGACAGGTAGAGCACAGCAGAGCAATGAAAGAACTCGTGTGCAGTGAGGTCCAATTGTTACCAGCAGTGACCGAGTTAGGAGTGACTCAGAGCCTTTGACTGTGTGGACTGTTACACAGTCTGCATGCTAAAGAGTCCGTTTCTACAGTATATACATATGAAGAGAATAGGAGAAGGGTTTCATTCTGAGTGTGTTCGTGTTTGCTCCAACTCAACAAACACGAATAAATAAATATATTATCCAAGCTACAAAGAAGCATCTCCTCACCTTGGTCAACCTTCCCCAGAGTGGCTGGGTCCTCCATGGAGTGAAGCATCCCTGGGGACAGAAAGCTGGCTGGATCTCATGGAATATCCACAGGACTTACAGAGGTTTAATAATAAAGATGAAGTACAGAGAAACTACATGCAGATTTATGCTGTGAAACGTCGACGTCTTGTTGGTCATACGATGAAGACAAATGTTGCTTTTTGGTTATCTTTGAATATATTTGTTGGATTTCCACAAAACGTAGCAGCAGAAAAAACAATGGCACGTGGCAAAATTATCGTTGAATCCCGATTGGCTTGGTTTCATGATCATGGGACGACAAATTCGTAAGTGAAATTGAAACTCGATTAATTGCCCGACCCTAACATCAAGGGGGGTCTGTGCAATGCTGGTCCCACTTTTAGGGTGGTTTCACACCAGGAACCCGGGCCCGGATCCGAGTACACTCGACCCCAAAGTCTGGTTCATTTGATTAGTGTGAACACAAACGTTCTGTACTTGGTGCCGTGCCCTAGTCCACTTAAAGAGGTGGTCTCGGGCATGATTCATTTAAACTCGAGTACGATCCCCGGGAGATGTGAACGCAACAGTGCTCAAATAAGGAAGTGGACCGCTATATGACCTAATTCTAAACTGCTCCTGTCGCTTCAAAAACCATCGAATCTATGCAGCACAGCCCGTTTCATCTTCTGAGCTGCACGGTGGATGTGGACGTAGGAAGAGGGTCGTTGTTGGTGTCTAAGAAATAACAGAAACATCCACAATTAGCAGGATGGACTCAGTCTGCGAGTGATGCCATGGTCACTTCTTCTTCCTGCTTTTTGAGGGATTTGCAAACCAACTACGTGCACACTGCCCCCTGCTGTATCATACTGTGTGCATACGCAAGTGTACCTGGGGCATGTAGCGATGTTACTAATGTGAACGCAGACCAGCGGGGGGGGGGGGGGGGAGCAATTGTGCCTGATGTAAAAACGCCTTTAGTTTATGTTTTGTGATAAAAGAGCGCCCTAAGTCACATAGAGAGCAGCAAAGATTCGCCCTGCATCTTACTCATCCTTACTCTGATTCTTTTAGTGCCACTGTGACTCACCGAGCAGAGAAGCTGTAAGATGAAGACCGACTCTGTGGTCCTGTTGGAGAAGCTCTCTCAAAGCCCCAGGAGAACACCTCAACAGCCCACTGATACCAGATAGGACAAACGACTTCCTCACCGACTGTGAAACAGAGACAGACAGACGGAAATATAATAAAGTCTGAACACCACAGGAAATGACCAGGACAGGGTACAGCATGTTTCCTTAATGTCTGATCATAGAGTAAGCTCACTTTATCATCTCACTCACTACACATCTCAATGATTGATCCTGTAAATAAATAAAAAACCTAATTAGTT
Organism: Tautogolabrus adspersus; assembly: GCA_020745685.1. Lineage (NCBI taxonomy): Eukaryota > Metazoa > Chordata > Actinopteri > Labriformes > Labridae > Tautogolabrus > Tautogolabrus adspersus. Next base: position 25,782,649 of record CM036553.1, read on the forward strand.
ACATTCATCAACAAGTCCAGATAATTTCACTCAACATTTACATTTTGCTTGCCCAGTTGGCAGATTTATTTTACTTTATTTTAAAGGTAAAATAGGACGTAATGCTGTGTGATAGTAGATATTATTCTCCAAAAATGATTGGTGGACAACCTAAAAAAATACAGAAAAGTCAGATAGGCTTTCTATAATTATGAGAATTAAGAGAATCTGTAGTTCAAACTTTGGTATAGATACTTGTTATGAGGTCACTCCTGATCCGGATTAATATATGACACTGAGAAGGCACTGAATATAGACAGTAAGCAGTTTATTGCTGCCTTAAGGAGTGGGTGTACTCTTAATTTTCCACTTAAATGTTTTTTTAAGTGACCTGTCCAGCAGAGGATAAACTGCCTCTGTTATAAACTGTGACATGTAAGACTACTTCTACATAGTCTATCAGAGACAGAGTAGAGAGGACCATCTCTTCACCATCCTAGGAAAGAAAATGGAGCATCATACTGAATATTGTCAGTCAATCAATGGTGTGAATCAGAGGAGATTTAGAAGTGGATATAGACTGCCACAGGAATGAGTCCTAAAACCCGGAAGTGAGTTAGCATTTTAGCGCCATGGGTTCCTAACTCTAAAAGTCAATGGGGATTTTGAATGGGTTTGTGGTTAGACGCCTGAAATAAGGTCTGTGGTTAACACAAGCTGAAGAGATGTTGGCGTTTTGTTAGACGAGATAAACTACGTTAGATAAGACCCCAACTTGTGAATTTTAAAGTTTTTACGCGTACTAAAAACGGCGGTTGCTAACAAGTGGCTAAATGAGACTACAGTGGTTGTCGGGGACATTAAACATCATCACGCCGGGAACTCTCTCACTAGTCCGCCTTACAGCATCTAGTCTTGTTTTTCAGTGCGCTTGCAAATATTAGGTTAATAAACAACTTATTAAGCTACGGTTTCGCTAGCTTGTCAAAACCGCTGATTAGATCGATGAAGTATAACGGTAGTGACGTCATAGTCAACCGACCGTGGTGTAGTTCGCTTGTAGCATAACGTTAGCTTTTTACTTCTCTCGGCTGTATTAACGCTTCAAACTTCATAAAACTGGTGTTCATTTGTGAAGATTATCCTGCTGAACAAAACGCCTACGCATCAGAAACGTGTGTTAGCCACAGAGCTTATTTTCTGCAATCATCCAAAATCCAATGCAAAAATCCCATAGGCGAATTCTCATTAGAACCCATGGCGATGCTACTTCCGGGTTGGCCTACAAAATTACGTCATTCCTGTGGCAGTCTATACCCTATGTGGAGACTGTAAAATAAAGCACTACACCACTGACAGTAAGTAAGGGTTAAATGATGTAAAAACAAACTGGTTTTATTGTTACCGCGATGTCGTCACTCTCGATCATCTCGATGACACAGGCCACACAGAGCAGCCGGCCTCCGCCCTCCGCGGGCCCGAGCCTGCCGCCGCCCTCCGCGGGCCCGAGCCTGCCTCCGCCCTCCGCGGGCCTCAGTAGGACGCTCCACTTCGGGTCGTGTCTGAAGTGGATCTTTTCATAGATAATATCCCCGCTCGTCATGTTTGTGGTTCCACCTGTTGGAACAAAAGTAAGTGCCACATAAAAGAGGTTGCGGTAAACACACCTTATAAAAGCCATACAGGTTAGCTAGTTAGCTTAGCTTATTTAAATGTTAAGATACCTCATTAGCATAAAACGCAGATATTACTGTTTCTTTCTTTCTAGAAGATTTTAAGTCTTCACCGATTAAACAATCACAATAAAGGAAGTGTGATCAATCGAAAAGTTAACCATTAAACATATACAATTATTATAAACGACAGAAAACGTACCAAATCGAGTTTCAGCAGTGAAAGGTTTGCGCCACAGACTGTGAATAGGTTCGCGCCCAATTTTTTTTTCAATCAAAACTTTATTCAAACATAAAAAAAAACACAAAGAAGAAAAAACGTAAAGGCACAGAAACACGAAAAAACGGAAAATACTAATTAATTAATAAAAAATATTTTAATACTACTTTAATAATAAGTATAAATAATATGTATAAACATCCCTTCAGTGTTTACTTTAACAACATGGTGCCGGGGTTTTTCTGTTTTTATTTTTTATTTGTATTTGTTTATATTTACAGTCTAAGGTTTATTGTTGCGTTTATTTTATTTATTTATTCGTATTCCTGAAGTATAGTAATTATTCATGTAAACATAAACATATAATTCAGTTACAGCATTTTTTTTTACACATATAAAAATAAATTAAATTGCTTCATTAATAAAAGATAAAAAAAGAAGACATTAAACACTTGGGGGGGTTGAAAAATAAAAAACATATAAGTTGTGTTTTTAACAAGCAGCAACCTCCGGTGTTGAAAAAATGAAGCCGATGCAGAAGTGTAAAATCCTGCAGTTCCTGGAGTGTCCACTAGAGGCTGGCTGCAGAAGCACAGGAAGTCACATACACACCCATTCTAAAAAGCCTGTTTTTACAGCAGACATTAACATGTTTACAGCCTGGTTAAAAAAACCAAATAGGTCTGATTAGCTCATGTCTCGATCAGCACACACTGTACGGGGGGTGAATGTTTTGATGACTCATCAGTTTTGATTTGATGAAGGATAAGAGTTATTCACAATAAGGCGTGTAGCTGACCTGATTGACAGGCGCACTATGGCTACTACTGACACGAGTGTTTCACGGAGTAGAAATATCTCCTCTGCCATTTGTTCAAATAATAATAATAATAATAATAATAATAATAAATCCCATATTTGAGTGTTTGAAGTTGTTTTAGTGCGTTTAACGTATGGGTGACAGACTTGCTATCCATTCACTGTACCGTATAATCACATTACACTTTTTGGCATGATCTACCTGAACCACTACTTAGCAAGTTTAGTTATTTTATCATTATTTGTATCAGCATTGCCATCAAGAGTTGTCGGCTATGTGTATCAAAAGTTTTTAAATGAAGTGGTAGGTGATAATCTGCATATAGCATTCAATAAATGTCATTGCTGAATGATATGTTGTGAGTGTACAGTGAAATTAAGTTTGTTTTTTTGCAGTATCGTTTAGCACTGAAGGCCACAATTTGGTTATCACCATGACAACAAAAGCCTCAGGGCGGCTGAGTGGCTATCCAATGAGAGACGTGCGGGGGAGAGTTATCAGGCACCACCACCGACATATCAATTTATTATCTCTGCACTTCTCCTTAACACGAGTTCACTTCACATCAAAGTAATGCATGACATAAAGTGCCGCCAGCTCAGCACTGCCTCGGTGTGAGTGTGAACCGGCATGTGTGTGCAGCAGGCGATCTCTCAAAGGTGGAGGAGGATGTGTTTTCTTTTGACAAATCTGCCGTGCTCCAAACACATATTCAAAGCTGAGTGGACTGAGTTTGTGAGTGTCTGCAGGATGCGGTACAGGCCTTGTTTGGCTGATTGAGCAGAGAAGTAGGTGGAAAGTATTTGTTCTTAAAGTGATTTGTGCAGAGACAGGACTGTAATCCATCAGCTTCAGGGGTTTGTTGGCTCCTGAGAGCTCAGGTTGGAGCGAACACATATCCGTCAATTTAATTTGACAACTATTTCACAGAGACAATTCATCAGGGGCCAATAAAACAACACAAATGGACTCAGGTTGTGTCCAAGCATAAGTGGAGACACTACCTGCACACATTTTTCTCTACATATCTGGGCCTTTGCTTTTCTCTCATTTGGCTGGATGTGTCTTGAACCACTTCCTGTGTACAACCCACACACACAGACACACACACGCACACACATCTTTATATATACAAAGATCATTCTGCAGTCTTAAAAAATCAGGAAGGAATAGATTTAGAATATTTCTTGCCTCTTTCTTCTGCCGTCATCATGGGCGTACAGCTGTCCTAAATAGAGCTTCATACCTTTACAGCCATCAACCACAACATTACTGTGGTTACGTGACTGTTTCCATGGGTGATGACATTAACAGAGTAATGACTTATGTGTCTTCCCCCTGCAAGCCTGCATGTATTTAACTGCAGTAAAATGCTCCAGCAACACTTGATCTTCTACTACAAGTGTTGCTGGAGCATTTTGACCTCTTCTAAGCCTTTCACTCTTCATGCACCTTGTCAGTTGGTGAAGTTTGTGCCAGAAAATCCTTTGCTTCTTTAAATGCAGTAAAGAAATGTTGCATGTATACCAACGCAATATTCAGACAACTTAAACCTGCAGTAGAAAGATTAGATACAACAGCCTAAAATGCATTCATGAAAAGATCATTAGATCTATTCATCCAGATTGTATAAAATCAAGGGCCTCTACGGTCTTCAAAGTAGGGTTGACCCAATACTAGATATTTAAACCTTTATGATTCTAGGAAATCAACAGTTTTGGAGCGCTGATAGCCTTGCGGTAATGTTGAGCACTCCATGCGCAGAGGCTATAGTCCTCGTCACAGCGGTTGAAGGTTCGAATCCGACCACGGCCCTTTGCTGCATGTCCTCCCCCACTCTCTCTCCTCCCAACATTTCCTGTGTCTCTTCAGCTGTCCGATCCAATAAAGGCAAAAAGTCCCCCCAAAAAAACAATTTTGATACCATGGCAAGGAAATAAGAAGTCCTAGGCAGCCAAACATGGGTAACTTCTTGTTTTTAATCAATATAAATTGCAGGCAAACTCCTTCAGTGGCAGAGTCCGTCGTCTCTCTACTCTTTACTCAGCAGCCTCTATCATCAGTGTGTGAATGTGTATGAATGGATGAGTTAATACTGATGGACTCTTTACTCAGCAGCCTCTACCATCAGTGAGTGAATGTGTATGAATGGATGAGTTAATACTGATGGACTCTTTACTCAGCAGCCTCTACCATCAGTGTGTGAATGTGTATGAATGGATGAGTTAATACTGATGGACTCTTTACTCAGCAGCCTCTACCATCAGTGAGTGAATGTGTATGAATGGATGAGTTAATACTGATGGACTCTTTACTCAGCAGCCTCTACCATCAGTGTGTGAATGTGTATGAATGGATGAGTTAATACTGATGGTCTCTTTACTCAGCAGCCTCTACCATCAGTGAGTGAATGTGTATGAATGGATGAGTTAATACTGATGGTCTCTTTACTCAGCAGCCTCTACCATCAGTGTGTGAATGTGTATGAATGGATGAGTTAATACTGATGGACTCTTTACTCAGCAGCCTCTACCATCAGTGTGTGAATGTGTATGAATGGATGAGTTAATACTGATGGACTCTTTACTCAGCAGCCTCTACCATCAGTGTGTGAATGTGTATGAATGGATGAGTTAATACTGATGGTCTCTTTACTCAGCAGTCTCTACCATCAGTGTGTGAATGTGTATGAATGGATGAGTTAATACTGATGGACTCTTTACTCAGCAGCCTCTACCATCAGTGTGTGAATGTGTATGAATGGATGAGTTAATACTGATGGACTCTTTACTCAGCAGCCTCTACCATCAGTGAGTGAATGTGTATGAATGGATGAGTTAATACTGATGGTCTCTTTACTCAGCAGTCTCTACCATCAGTGAGTGAATGTGTATGAATGGATGAGTTAATACTGATGGACTCTTTACTCAGCAGCCTCTACCATCAGTGAGTGAATGTGTATGAATGGATGAGTTAATACTGATGGTCTCTTTACTCAGCAGCCTCTACCATCAGTGAGTGAATGTGTATGAATGGATGAGTTAATACTGATGGACTCTTTACTCAGCAGCCTCTACCATCAGTGAGTGAATGTGTATGAATGGATGAGTTAATACTGATGGTCTCTTTACTCAGCAGTCTCTACCATCAGTGAGTGAATGTGTATGAATGGATGAGTTAATACTGATGGACTCTTTACTCAGCAGCCTCTACCATCAGTGAGTGAATGTGTATGAATGGATGAGTTAATACTGATGGACTCTTTACTCAGCAGCCTCTACCATCAGTGTGTGAATGTGTATGAATGGATGAGTTAATACTGATGGACTCTTTACTCAGCAGCCTCTACCATCAGTGAGTGAATGTGGAGGTGTGACCTGCGGTGTGAAAGCGCTTTGAGTAGTCAGAAGACTAGAAAAGAACGATACAAGCTCAAGTCCATTAACCATGTAAACACACTTAAAAAAAATAAAGACATCGACACTGAAACACACTCTACTTGCAAACAATGTCCATTTTCCATTATTTCACATTTTAAAATAGTTAAAATAATGTTCTTCCTTAAGTGGTTCAGGCACTAGATCTTTAAAAACGCTTCTCATGTATTACTGCAGGGACAATTAAGTAGGAAGAGGGCGGGGTCTGTCTGTGTGTGAGAGTGTGAGTGTGAGTGTGTGTGTGTGTGTGTGTGTGTGTTCGTGTGTGTGTGTGTGTGTGTTGGACATGCAGTAGCTCACTCGGGTTGAACTTTCAGGTGATCTTCACGCTCACAGATGGAAACTCCTGCAGACGGTTCTCACTCAGTGGATTAAATTTGACCGAAATCAGAAGATAAAAAGATAAAGCGTTATTAAAAGAAATGGTGTGAATAAAATGTCGACTCACGGTAAGAAACCCTCTTTTAAATTGCCATATCGCGTTGTTTGCAACCTGTTGCAACCTGTTTAAAAGAATAGAACTTGTTGCTCCGTCTGCTGCAGGTGTTACGGTGTGAAGAGTGACCGTGTTAGCTGGCGACTTTCAGCAACTTAGTTTATGTTGTAAATGTTTTAAAGTTTTCTCACTGATTCTTCTGTGTTTATCTTTTTATTATAATGTCGTAAAATCTTCATCAGAAATGTCTTTAATGAAAAACAAAGAAAGACGGTTTCTTTAGGACACTTTTCAGGTGTTATGCCGAGAAATGCATCCCTGCCAAGAACTGCATGCACCTCGCTGAAGTGTTAGAAACGGTATCACTAAGTGATCAGGGAGTCGGTGGTGGGTCCTGAGGCTGATTTACAGATCTGGTAATGCAGATTTGGTGATCTTAAGAAGTCTGCGGGATTTAAGGGGTCTGGATTGACTGATCCTGAGTAGAAACAAAGTGGATCACTAAACCTGTATCTTTCTTTAAACCTTTTAATCAAAGCCCAGGAGATTGCAAACCTTTTTTTCTGGGGGGTTGGGGGGCACTTGATTATGCATGAAATCCCCTTCACACAAGTTACTTCAGTTCATAACTTCCTGCAGGGGTTAGAAATATTAGTCATCAGAAGTTTCCATGCGTTGCTGAACTTTTCTGCCTCAGCATTCATCAGACAGAACAGAAAGAAAACCTGCAAATATGTTCATCATGCTCTGCTCTCAGCACCCAGGCCACAGTGCTGAGAGAGGGAGATGCAATGAAACCACAAAGAATCTGCAGTGTGTCTATCCAGGGGTCAGTAAAGGTTCTTCTCCTGCAGTCAAGTAGCTCCGGTAGCTTAGGTTAGACCTTTAATATTGTTAAACACTTAGAAGATGCCACCTATTGTCTGATTTAAAAGCTTTTAGCATGTAGAAACGTCTTTGCCTGAGTAATGCTGCACACTCTCATTTAACCAGACGGGCTGAAGTTATCATTTCAAGCCAGTCCCTGAAAATCTCCTAGGACACGGAGCCAGAGTTTGAAAATTGTGTTTGTTATTTCTGGAAAACAAGCGTTTTGTAATCATGCATGCTAACTCTTAAAGCTGTGCCCTTTTAAGTATTTTATTGGCTGGAGTTATTTTAGAGCATTACTTCCTGGGGGAAAAGAAATATTCGTCATCAGAAGTTTCCATTCGACGCTGAACTTTTGAGCTGCTGCAGCACTAAGCAGACTGACAAACAGAAAGTTTACATAAACCAAGCTCTGCTCGCAGCAAGAGCCACAAAACTGAGAAAATAATCACCACAAACTAAGGTAGCCTACACAAAACCACGATGACTCCACAGAGGGCGAAGGGGGCCATTAGAGACATGAGCTAATCAGACCTCTTTGGTTTTTTGAACCAGGCTGTAAACATGTTAATGTCTGCTGTAAAAACAGGCTTTTTAGAATGGGTGTGTATGTGACTTCCTGTGCTTCTGCAGCCAGCCTCTAGTGGACACTCCAGGAACTGCAGGATTTTGCACTTCAGCATCAGCTTCATTTTTCAACAATTGAGGTTGCTGCTTGCTTTTTAACTGATTTGATAATACCATGACAACAAAAATATAATTTCTTGTTTTCAAAAAATTCATTCAATCTTCCGGAAAACGAAATTTAGACAGTGTGCAGGAGTTTGTCTGCATCTTCTTGGAAACTGGAAACAGGTATTGCTACATGCTACAGATGTGTTAATGTGCATTAGCTGTGTTTTTCTTTAGTTAATACAAAGTTAAACTTCATATTTTTAACAGGTGTAGAAACTCAGGCAAACAGTTTCCTTCCCCAGCAGGTGTTTAACCTTCTTTGTGCTGTCGAACAGAGGAGCTGATCCCCTCTTCCAACTGCTCCGTCAGCACTTTCCACGACTGATGTAAGACAAAATAAACAAACATGGGAACCAATAACAATGACAGGTATAGCTATACAGTAACCCCGCATCCCCGCATGCAGACAGTGCAGGTACTGTTCGGAGCAGTCAGTCACACAAAGAGGGAACAGAAGCTTTGTGTCCCTTTTTATTCTGTCCTCAGCTCGCACCCACCAGGGCAGGATCCATTTTCACACGAGGACAGTGAGCTACTCAGCACGCCAGCTCGATGGAGAGAAAACTCATAAGACACACTGACATCCAAGGCCTCCTTTAGATGAGGTCATGGGTTTCGGTGGGGGGGGGACTGGGACTGAGTACGCATCATATTGGACATGAATTCATGTATTGTTTTTTGTTGTTTTTGATTTGTTTCTCCCTAGTGTTTAAAATGGGTACTGCAGTCCAAATTCTAAACATTACAGAGAGCTGTCCCCCCCCCCCCCCCTCCTCTCTAGAGTGGATGCTCACGCAGGTCACCATGTGGTGGACACTGAAGCTTCAGTGTTTATCCAGCTCTGCATCGGTCTGTAAACCTTTCTGTGTTCTAACCTCTCTCCATTTTTCAAAAGCATCTCCAATATTGATCCTAGTTTGAGCACGTTTCTGCTCGTGGAGCTTATTAGAAACATGCAGAGGCTTTTTAGGTCGGCTAGAGAGCATGGTGTCAAAAACGTTGACATCCTTATTTGAAAGCTTTGATTGGCTCATAAGTGTAATGGAGGTGTGGTTATAGTGACTCCTCAGGGTTGGCTGAGGCTGTGGGGGAGGGGGCCCAATGTAAGATCAATTCATGGGGCCCAGGTTAATCCTGGAGACGGCCTTGGATGAAGTAGTGTTGAGGAGAGAGAAAGATGATGAAGTTTGTTTGTTCCTCTTCACACAGAAGATCTTCAGATGAAAAAGCTCAGGGCACGTAAACCGAATCACTCCAAACTGTGAGGAGACGTGACGGATACAAGAGAAGTTTTTCTGACTCGATGGAGAAGAGAAAAAGCTGTTACTGTTTGCCTCTGATGTTGAAAATAAAATAAGAGAAATATCCAAGCACAAAGAGACCGTTTGTGATGTTAATAAAGAACCATCATTACTGCAGTGGCGATGATGGATTCATTATCTCCCAGCTGATGAAATGAGGATATTCTTATTTATTATAAGGAAGTAAATGTGGCTCTTCTACATGAGATCACTTCTCTTCAGTTGATTAGATTGATGGGATGCTCTCTTTGTGTGCTGACAGACTCCATTCAGAGCTAATATAGCCTGTGTCACACAAAGCGTGTGAAAAGAAGAAGAACAAAGGGGAGACGAGTGAGAGGCACAAAAATAAATGCGTCAGGGCTTTTTTCATTCACAGGCATTGCAACTTTTATCCATTTATCCGCCCACAGAACAGCAACCTTCGAGTGTGCAGAAAATTGCTTTCACTATGGAGGAATCTGTGAGCCTGACTGTTATTCTGTTTCTCTCCCCTCATCCCTTGTCCCCCCCCCCCTTTCCAGGTTTATAATGACTTTCCCCTTTTTCACGCTCCTGTTCTTCTTCTTTTCCCGTCTTCCTTCCCTCGTGCACTTTCTTTAAGTTAAGGGTAGTAATTTGTCTTTCCATGAGCTAACTAATCTTTCAAACGGCCTTCTTCAGCTCTCCTCTCCTCTCCTCTCCTCTCCTCTCCTCTCCTCTCCTCTCCTCTCTCTCTCCTGTCATGTCTGTATCCACGAGGAACCCTCCCCAGCGTCGGCGGTCTCTGGGTCCCGTCTCGCCCAAACGCATATATAGGAACCTGTCTGTCAGACTGAGGGGTGGAGAGTCATCTGTTGCCATGGAGACTGACGCACCCAAACACCTCAGCAAGTCTGCAGATGCTGTAAGAGTTTTTTTTTTGTGTGGTCACTTTGGCTGAAATCCTCCCCTGTCCTCTGGCTAGGTTTCTTTTTTAGTTTCTCATTCTGACAGTTCCTGCTGACTCAGGTACTCTCGCTGCATTATCTGAGAGGAGAGAGCTGTTATGGTTTATCAAAAGATGTATGTGTCTGTCCTATATAACTGTCTCGTTCGTTGCCTCTTTCTTCTCTGTGCAGTAGCTCTCTTCCCTCTATCTCAGAAAATAGATCCCTCTTCCTTTATGAACTCTCTTTTTCTGTGTTCCCACCTCATCTTGCACCCTCTCCCCTGCTCCCCCATTAGTACATGTCCCTGTGGGAAGCAGTGGAAAATGAAGACACTCTGGCCGTGCAGAGCCTGCTGTCCAGAGACCACACCAGCTGTGGGGGAGGAGGGGGGAGCATGTGGGAGAGAGGAGAGAGGAAAAGCAAGGACTGGGAGAGAGAGAGGGAGAAGGGGGTGAACAGGGTGAGCGATCAGGGCCTGGTCCCCCTGGACGTGGCTGCCCTTACCCACAATTCTCCTCTGCTACACGTGTTGACGAAGGCAGGAGCCAGACACAACCCTGTTTGTGAGTGTTGTCATCAGATTTTTGGATTTCATTCAATGAAAAGTATTCTCATAACCTGTTCTTTCTAAGGTTGTCAACACTTGTGAAACTTTTCATACCACATGAATAATCTCTGTTATTTCCATGATTGATAGTATCAATAATATGATAGGTACACTTTACATATTGTCCTCTTGGGAACATTTTTCATGGTCCCCTGTGCCGAGACAATACGATATGTCTGCTTACACCTCCTGTTCTTTCTGTTGCCCTCTGCATCTTCTGTTTTTCCTCTTAGTGTGCCGACCAGTTGAGTGGGAGCTGAAGCTGGATGCTCTGGTGACACTGGCGAGTAAAAGGGTGGAGGAGAAGAAGAAGGAGTTGTTGAGGAAGGTGGGGGCGGGGCCTCAGACGCAGGCTGACGCCCACAGACACATCCGCCTCTGGAGCCTGAGGCTGCAGCTGTACTGCCGCATGAGAGAGAACTTCCAAAACACAGGTCGGTGATCTCGGGTCTGTCGTCAGCATTTTTTGGACGACAGCGTGGACACAAATGAGGTCACAGGCCCTTTTTGTTTCAGTCCTGTCTTGTTGAAATAGGCGTATTCTCAAGAATCAATCATCACCACAATGTTACCGATGTCAAAAACATAAATCTAAACTTTACAAATGTCAAAAATAAATCCCAATGTTGCCAATGTCTAGTGTCCAAGCACTAATTCCACCGTTGCCAATGTCGTTGTACAATTTAGAGTGTGCAGGAGTTTTTCTGCAATTTTTGAGAAACAAGAAATGACCCAATGTTGGGCTTCCAGATTTCTTTCTTTGTTGCTGTGGTATCAAACGCTATCGATACAGTTTGATTCCTTCTAGAATTATTTAAAAGCTTAAACTTCTTGTATCAATAATGAGGACGAAGTAAGAGCTCTTTTTGAACATGTTTCTGCCTTAATGTTTCACCAGAGCTTCCAGGACCGCCCAGTTACGTGTCCATAGTGGTGACCAGCTCGTCGTCTCTGTTTTTGGTCATCAAGGAGCCCGAAGGCAACAACATGGGGCTCATCACCCGGTACAGAGGTACGAGGGGGAAACGAGACTCTAAATTATGTTTTTATAATTCTTAAAGGAGCAATCTGTAACTCTGACACCTAGTGTTTAAAATGGGTACTGCAGTCCAGATTCAAAACATTGTAGAGAGCTGTCTCCCCCCCCCCCCCTCCTCTCTAGAGTGGATGCTCACGCAGGTCACCATGTGGTGGACACTGAAGCTTCAGTGTTTATCCAGCTCTGCATCGGTCTGTAAACCTTTCTGCGTTCTAACCTCTCTCCATTTTTCAAAAGCATCTCCAATATTGATCCTAGTTTGAGCACGTTTCTGCTCGTGGAGCTTATTAGAAACATGCAGAGGCTTTTTAGGTCGGGTACAATCACTTCTATCTGAACCAGTTCTCTTGCCCGCTTCCATCGCTGCAACACCTGTTGGTTTGACCTGATAACTGCTCTCATATCTGGCAAACCGAGGGGCGTCCAAAACGGCCGTGTGGGGGGGCCTTAAAACCGCCTACCGAGGTATGATTGAAAACATGGGCGGAGATGTGATGGATCAATAAAGACATGATAAAGTCATATTCTTCACATCAACAAGGCTCCAACGCCTCATATGTAGAGGGTTAATCTGCTTCTGTGTTTCTGCTTCAGAGTTTTAAAGCTGCATTAAAGTAACTCTGTGCATCTCAAGGGAAGAGTGAGTCCAGGTTCTTAAAGCTGTGAACACAAACATCCTGCGTCGTCTCTCAGAGAGATTGTTTTGTGTTCTCAGTGGAGTGGAGCAGCTCAGCCAGCTTCAAACGCATCCTCGGCTCTGCACAAGTTACCGAGACCAAGAACCCGTCCCACAGCATAAAGGGACTCACAGCAGTAAGTGATCAAGTACCTTCAAACACACGCACACACACGTTACCTCTCCTCCTTCTCACACACAGACTGTATCTCACCGCTCGCTGTGAGAGAACACTTCCCTCTCTCTCTCACGCCAGATGAATTAATAATGAGAGACTTTTATTTGCCCTGAACGGATGATGACTCAGGAGGTTAATGCATCCTGCTAATTTCAGTGTCTGGTGTTTTCTCCTCCTGCAGGGAGTGCATTACTTTGTAAGAGTGAGTGCCTTCAATGTGAAAGGATGGGGCCCGCCTCAGTGCTCCACGCCGGTCAGTGCTGCCCCCTCCAGTGAGTATCCTGAACTGCAGACGTTAATGAATGTGGGCTCCGATCTCTCTCTCTGTAATAATGAACTAACTTATCTGACATGAAGCTCAATGGTGTGAAAGAAGAAGGGACCACTCACGGCTGGTAGATGAATGATTTATTAAAACGTGCAGAATTAAAGACGTCACTGTGAGTCAATCCGCTTTGTACCCGAGCTGCTGTGATTTTTAAATCTGCTCCTGATCTTTGATGCACGTCCCCTCTCTCTCTGCTTTCCACGTTATACTCTGCATTGATATTAAACCTGCCTCAGCGTGTTTCTGAGAACAGGAATAAAGGTAAAACATGGGAAATAAGCCGATTCCACCAAGTGTTCTGGTTCAGTTCAGTTCAGTTTGGGTTCAGCGCCGTACGCATTTATCTGCATTTCTACCGCCAAATGTCGGGAATGGTACCACAATAACCGCTCTGTACCATTCTACTTTTTTGCGACCCTTCTGTTAGGGGGCCAAGCGTACCGATCCGACCCTAAAGGGCGGAGCTGGACACACTGCAGCTCATTGATTGGTCAAATACAGTACATCGTCACTTCCTGCGCCATGTTTAAATATCCTGTGGATTCTGAGAGAGTCATTTCAAGGCTGATTCTGTTCATTTTGCGACTATCAGCACGTAGCTCCACCCCATGGACACCTCGGAGGTGCTGACCTCTGCTGGACATCCTCCATTGTTGCCCCTTGTTCCGTGTGTCACGCTATTACTTAGCTGGTGAGGCTTCGCCATCCGGCTTACACTCAGCTTACAAGTCAGGGTTCGGTTAGCTGTGGAAGTACAAGCAAGATCAGGGTTTACCATACCAAACCGGACTGACCTAAACTGGACTGAACCAAACCTGACTGAACCAAACCTGACTGAACCAAACCTGACTGAACTAAACCAGACTGTTGGTGGACACGAGGCTTTAAAGTCCAACACAAGTGCAATGAGCTGAGAAGTGATTAGATTGAGATCCAGCGGGGTTCAGTGTCAGTTTGGAAACTCCACGTAGCTTCATATCTAACTCGAGCTGAAGTTTTTTAGTAGGTCAGGATGAATCTAGTGAAACTTCACGAGTCACAGATGGCGTCTCATGCAATCGTCCTCGCCTCCTAATCACCATGACGAGGAGAAAAAAAAAGAAGCAGCAGCAGCTCTCGGGACTCTTCTGTTAATGAGTTCTTGATGTCTTGAATGATTTTCCATAATTGCTTAAATCATGAAAGTGATGATGTGTGCCTCTCTTTTTCTAATGCAGGTTGGAGAGAGTGCATCGGTGTGAAGTCACAGCTCAGGAATCACGAAGGCCTCGTGAGAAAACTGCTCGAAGATGCCAGAGAACAGAACTACCGAGGATTCTGCATCGGTGATACAGATTTATTCTTTAAACAATGAGTTACACATGCAGGTCCTCTGAAGCGACTCTATATCAGCACATTGTAGCGTAGAACTTTAGTTATGAGAAGAACATCTCATATATTTAACCTCGATCAGAATATTGGGGCACCACTTCCTTTTTATAGGAAGAAATCAAACGTTGTTGTAATTAATCAATCAATCTCATACCAGAATTGGCAAACTCTTCAGTCATAAAATACATGGACAAAGCTCTTAGTGTTTACGTGCAGATTTGATAAAGAAATTTAAAAAATGAACGAGGATTGGCAGCGGTTCAGTAACAGATATGTTGCTAACGTATTTTTAGCTCATGGCAGCTTTTGGTTAAAAATCTGACTGAAGATCTGAAGTTCAATATGTGGTATCGAAAATTATTGGTCAGAAGAGAATATTTTGACAAGCTTACTATATAGACTTAAAGAAACCATTGCACTCTCTTCTTCCTAGAGTTTAAGTTTTAATCCTGTAAAATCTGGAGTCTTCATCATGAAAGGAAACTGTAAACAGAAGCAGCATGTTCAGTAAACTAAAGTTTCTCTGTCGCTGTCCAATCAAACATGTACTGTGTGCACACTGAATGCTCTCTGGCAGATGAAGTGATTCTCATCCTGTCCTGATCCTCCCCTCCTCTCTGCTCCACAGAGACCTTGAAGCCCCAGAGTCCCAGCAAGCGTCTGTCTGTGTCCCGCGGCATCAAGCAGCTGTTCCAGTCCGCCACCAAGTTTGTTCGTCTCCTGCAGAGGTAGAGCTTCCATCCGTCTCACCTGTCGCCCTGTGCCTGCAGGCTGTAGGGAGTAACGGGTTTAACGTGATGTAATTACAGCTGTGTTGACTACAAAGAACAAGGCCGAGCTCTGTGCTGGCACAGTTATTGAAACAGAACAAAGCTGCCGTAGGCTCCAGATTAGTGGAGAGGACAATGTTTGAAATCAGACGACTGTGACAAGTTACACGTCACCGATCGAAGCTTCACAGACCACTCAAAGGTCACATCTTCTCCTCGTCTTCAGTGTAAATAAGTCTCAGAGCTCCTCAAAACATGTGTGTGAAGTGTCTTGTTCTAAATCCACTCTGATCCTGTATTTGATCATGCCTATAAACCCCTCTATTTCAGCCCTGCTCAGAACAGGCTGTTTCTGTGTCTGTAGCTTTAAATGTAAATGAGCTGTGTCTGACCACGCCCCTCTCTGGAAGGGCTTGGGTGTCTCGGGCTTTCTCGCTCCATGCCCTATTGTTTACGGTGAGAAGGCAGACTCAGAGGGCAGAACAAACACCTAGCTGTGGGAGTGTCACCCACCTGGGGGAGGGGTTACTGCCCTTTGTGATGTCATGAAGGGAAAATCTCCAAACAGCCTGTTTGAGCACACATTTTCTGAAAAGTGGAGCAGGCAGAAGACGGAGAGGATGGACTTTTCTCATCATTGGGGGGTTTGTAAACAGACAAGGGACACACACCCGTATATTCTCTTGATTTCTTCCTCCCTCATTGGTCTCTTTAGGGGCGTGTACTTGGCGACTGTGTTCTACCACAAAGAAAACATCCTGGTGACAGCTGAAGATCAGATTCCTCTGGTGGATATCCAGTGCTGCTCCACCTCCATCACCCAGGACTTCGCTTGGTTTGCAAAGGTGAGCTCACCATGAGACCATTCTTTAATGTAGATCCGTTTCATTCAGTGCACATGTAGCTCGAGAACTGACTGATTCTACAAAGGCGATGTCATTTGTATGGATTGCATTCTAAAACTCTGTGTCCTTCTTCTCCTTCTCCGTCTTGTAGTTGTCCTGTGCATGGCAGCAGGTTCCCTGGCTGCAGCAGGCTCTGTCCTCGGCTCATTCCTCGTCCTCCTCCCTCCTTCAGAACAGGCACAACATTTTACGAGCCGTTTCACAGCTGCAGGTAGGAAGTTAAGCAGCTTACTCTGCACGATAAGAGCCGCTAGTTGGCTGGCGAGCTCTGTGATTGGACAGCCTGAGAGTAGCAGTGCATTGTGGGGCAGTTTAGTATGACCAGTATGCTCCCGTTTCATACTTAAAAATTCTGGCAGATCTAGTAACCATCCGGGGTATTTCTCACATACACAAATATGGATACTATGATTTAGCATCATCCCACATACTCAATGTGACGACACGTTTAGTACGATTAGTATGAAAGTCTGCGGTCACACACAGCCATTGTTTCGTTTTATAACACGTAGAAAAGGATCAAAGCTTTGAAAATGTTGATAACTTTAACTGCTCTTGTTCTCATATCTAAAATATATCTCTGCCTGTCTCCACCTGTCTCTGCCTGTCTCCACCTGTCTCCACCTGTCTCCACCTGTCTCCACCTGTCTCTGCCTGTCTCCACCTGTCTCCACCTGTCTCCACCTGTCTCTGCCTGTCTCCACCTGTCTCCACCTGTCTCCGCCTGTCTCTGCCTGTCTCCACCTGTCTCTGCCTGTCTCCACCTGTCTCCACCTGTCTCCGCCTGTCTCTGCCTGTCTCCACCTGTCTCTGCCTGTCTCCACCTGTCTCTGCCTGTCTCCACCTGTCTCCACCTGTCTCTGCCTGTCTCTGCCTGTCTCCACCTGTCTCTGCCTGTCTCCACCTGTCTCCGCCTGTCTTTGCCTGTCTCCACCTGTCTCTGCCTGTCTCCACCTGTCTCTGCCTGTCTCCACCTGTCTCCACCTGTCTCCGCCTGTCTCTGCCTGTCTCCACCTGTCTCTGCCTGTCTCCACCTGTCTCCACCTGTCTCCGCCTGTCTCTGCCTGTCTCCACCTGTCTCTGCCTGTCTCCACCTGTCTCTGCCTGTCTCCACCTGTCTCCACCTGTCTCCACCTGTCTCTGCCTGTCTCCACCTGTCTCCGCCTGTCTCCACCTGTCTCCACCTGTCTCCGCCTGTCTCTGCCTGTCTCCACCTGTCTCTGCCTGTCTCCACCTGTCTCTGCCTGTCTCTGCCTGTCTCCACCTGTCTCCGCCTGTCTCTGCCTGTCTCCACCTGTCTCCGCCTGTCTCTGCTTGTCTCCACCTGTCTCTGCCTGTCTCCACCTGTCTCCGCCTGTCTCTGCTTGTCTCCGCCTGTCTCTGCCTGTCTCCGCCTGTCTCCACCTGTCTCTGCCTGTCTCCACCTGTCTCCGCCTGTCTCCACCTGTCTCCACCTGTCTCTGCCTGTCTCCACCTGTCTCCGCCTGTCTCTGCTTGTCTCCGCCTGTCTCTGCCTGTCTCTGCCTGTCTCCACCTGTCTCCACCTGTCTCCACCTGTCTCCGCCTGTCTCCACCTGTCTCCACCTGTCTCCACCTGTCTCTGCCTGTCTCTGCCTGTCTCCACCTGTCTCTGCCTGTCTCCACCTGTCTCCGCCTGTCTCCACCTGTCTCCACCTGTCTCCACCTGTCTCTGCCTGTCTCTGCCTGTCTCCACCTGTCTCCGCCTGTCTCCACCTGTCTCCGCCTGTCTCTGCCTGTCTCCACCTGTCTCCACCTGTCTCCACCTGTCTCTGCCTGTCTCTGCCTGTCTCCACCTGTCTCCACCTGTCTCCGCCTGTCTCCACCTGTCTCCACCTGTCTCTGCCTGTCTCCACCTGTCTCTGCCTGTCTCCACCTGTCTCCACCTGTCTCCACCTGTCTCTGCCTGTCTCCACCTGTCTCCACCTGTCTCCGCCTGTCTCTGCCTGTCTCCACCTGTCTCTGCCTGTCTCCACCTGTCTCTGCCTGTCTCCACCTGTCTCCACCTGTCTCTACCTGTCTCTGCCTGTCTCCACCTGTCTCCACCTGTCTCCACCTGTCTCTGCCTGTCTCCACCTGTCTCCACCTGTCTCCGCCTGTCTCTGCCTGTCTCCACCTGTCTCCACCTGTCTCCACCTGTCTCCGCCTGTCTCCAACTGTCTCCGCCTGTCTCTGCCTGTCTCCACCTGTCTCTGCCTGTCTCTGCCTGTCTCCACCTGTCTCCACCTGTCTCCGCCTGTCTCTGCCTGTCTCCACCTGTCTCTGCCTGTCTCCACCTGTCTGTGCCTGTCTCCGCCTGTCTCCACCTGTCTCCACCTGTCTCCGCCTGTCTCTGCCTGTCTCCACCTGTCTCTGCCTGTCTCCACCTGTCTCTGCCTGTCTCCGCCTGTCTCCACCTGTCTCTGCCTGTCTCCACCTGTCTCTGCCTGTCTCCACCTGTCTCTGCCTGTCTCCGCCTGTCTCCACCTGTCTCCACCTGTCTCCGCCTGTCTCTGCCTGTCTCCACCTGTCTCTGCCTGTCTCCACCTGTCTGTGCCTGTCTCCACCTGTCTCTGCCTGTCTCCGCCTCTCAGTCTTCTCTGGGAACGATGGACCTGGGCCAGGTGTACTACGAACCTCTGAAAGACCGGCAGGGAAACGTCTTACTGGTGACTCTGAGGGAGTTCCCACACCCTCCTAGGTGACTAAAGTCTTTTGTAAATCTCAAAAGGACTTCTTTCTTTTAAATGAGACTTTAACCTCCTCGCTCTGCTTGAAGGACAGTCTCACCTCCCGGCTGCTCACATGTGTTTTAAATCTCCTAACTTCCTGGGGGATAGAAAACCTGATCCAGCATCAGGCTGGGCTATCCAAGCAATCGTACACAATGATGCTTCCATCAACACTAAAATCAGAGCGGCTCTTTCATTTGTGTTCATGTGTGGTCTCCTTTCAGCCCTCCTGATCCTCCACTGCACTGGTTGCCTCTGGCCCGCCTGGAAAAGAACCGCAGCAGAACTCCTCTGCTGCCTGAGCCCACCGCCATGGACATGCTGTACGAGCAGCTCAAGGTGAGTCCGGGTTTGTGCTTGTTCAAAAGAGACACACAGAATAAGTTTAAATCTTAACTCTGCAGCGTTATCCCTCTGCTCTATAGGAGAAACTGTCCTTGCACCGTCACAGCACTCAGTGGGCTCAGCCCGGCCTGTACGTGGGCATCCTCAAACTGTGCAGCTCAGTGGAGCAGATCCGAGTCCTGGTGCCTCGGAGGTTACCCAATCTGCTCTGCCACACACGGGTCCGACACAACGGCCACGTGTCCAGGTAACACAGTTTATAGAGTCGTTATTAAGACGACATCAGAGGTTCTCTAAAAGGTGGAGTCAGCAGAAATGTTTGTCATAGCTTGTAAAAAACATTCAAACTTGGCCCCTCCTCCTGGGCTCATCACCCCCAGAAGCTCACACTCACTGCAGGACGTAGTGTGTACGTTTACTGCTTGTACCTACACTGCAAGCTAACGCACACTAGCACAAGCTAACCGCCGGTGTTTGTCACCTGCCTGTCCAACAGGAAGCAGACCAACTCCACGTCCACGGGTAAAAGCCAACACAAGGTTCACCCTCGTTTTAGAACGAGCTTTATCCGCTTGGTGTTTCTCCTCACTGTGATTATATTTTCTCTTCTTTGCTGCTACGTCCACGTCCGTCATATTCACCGGTTTGAAGGAACAAGCTGCTGACTCCATCTTTATCTCATTCCAACATTTCTTTAGCTACAAGGCGGAGTCTTCTGTTTGTGTCCAAGTCACATTTAAACTAATAAAAACAGGAAGGATTTTGTAGAGTGAAGATAATATATAGACCAACGTCTGCCTGTGCATGTTCGGCTTTTTACAGCTTTGATTTGTTCACTGTGTGACAGGGAGGAGTGGGAGTGGCTTCAGAGTCATGTTTACACAACAACCAATGACAGCGCTCAGAACCTGCAGAGTGGTGAGGACGAGGGCTCGAAGGAGAGCGGCGTGTTGGCCGAGTTCATCATGTCTCTGAGAGCTGCCATCACACATCTGCTGACCAAGCTCAACATCCCCCTCTACAGGGTAACGCTGGCCTCCTTTAAGCCCCGCCTCCAGACTTTTTATATTAAACATGCATCAATCAGTTCAACGTGAAGCCTTGAACATATTTCATGACTTTTTTATGTGTGTGTGTGTGTGTGTGTGTGTGTGTGTGTGTGTGTGTGTGTGTGCGTGTGTGCGTGTGCGTGTGTGTGTGCGTGTGTGCGTGTGTACATGTGACAGGCCTATCAGTATGGAGTGTATACCCGGGAGCTGCTGCAGTTTGGAGACCAGGTGTCCATGCTGTTGCTGCTTCCTCCCAGTGAGGACTTCAGCTCCAGTTACTGGCCTCTGGTTGGGACCAAAGAGACCGGGCTCACCATGCCTCTGCAGATCTTTGAGCTGGGTGGGTGCACACGTCCCGGGGACGCGTTACACGGTGAAGAGACCAGACAAAGAACAAAATGAAAACTAAACCGAGACAGGAAGCAAAGGATGGAGACCAACTGAGGGCAGAGTTAAGAGAGGATGTCGGCTGCGTGGAATAGTCGGTGTTTGAGACGTTTTTATAATGAGTCCAAAGACGGGGCGTTGCAGACGTCTGAGGGGGAGGGTAGTCCAGATGGTGGGGGCTGTGACACTGAAGGTGCAGAGTCTGATGTGTGGTATAGACATCAGGCCAGTGTCTGAGGACCGGAGATTTCAGGACGTGGTGTGTGGGTAAAGGAGGTCGGAGAGCTACTGAGGGGCGTACAGGGATTTATAGTGAGCTGGAGTATTTTGTATTTCATTCTGGGTCTAATTGGGAGTCAGTGGCGGTGGATGAGGGGTGGGGTGATGTGCTACCAGGGCTTGATGCGGGTCAGGACTCTGGCAGCAGTTTTGGAGGTATTGGAGTTCTGAGTTTCTCTCTCTTTGATCGAGTGATGTTTCTCTCCTCTTCACTCACCAGTTCACTTCTGGACGTACGAGCGGGACTTTGTGACTCAGTACTGTCAGGCCTGGGTCAGGCTGGAGCTCGACACACATCTGGCCCAGCAGGCTCTGAGGGAGGCGCTGGACACCAAGGAGGTGCAGGAGGCCCGAGAGCGCCTCGACCACGTCACAGAGTTCTCCCATGTAAGACTGAGAGAGCAGATGAATATAACACAGGATGAGTACAGACTTTGCAGCAGCTGCTCTTAAAATATTCAATTCTCTTTTCGTCCAAACATCCAAAATCTAAACATGGACACGTTCCCAACATCCAACACATAAATCCATCCAAAAAAAACATTACCAACGTTCAATGCATCAAATCCACCGCTGCACATGTCCATGACATGATTCCCAATGTTGCCAATATCTGATGCATAAATCCCAGTGTTGGCTATATCCATCATTGATCCAAACATTGCTGCAACAACATCCAACACATGAATCCCAACATTGCCACTGTCAAACGGGTACATAGGACCTCTCTGTTTTTGTTGCCGTGGTTTGAAACTCTGAATATGGCTGACTGTAAAGTGACATATCCCTACATAAGTCATTGCAGCTGAAGAAAAGCTTCACTGTGTCTGTTAGCAAAGAGCTGCATCTGTCCCCTTTCAGTAAATCATCAAAACCGCATCGTATACGCTGAGGTCACGGGGCTTTTCATGCACACTGTGAGATAAAGTAGGTCCATTTGATAAATGTTCTGTCAGCCTGTAAACATCTCATGTGATGCTCATGCATTACGACAACTCTGGGCTGACTGTGATGTCCTTTGCACCCCTGTATCTGCAGCGTTTGGACGCTCTGTGGAGGGACGCCCGCTGGATTATGGACTGTCTGCAGTGCGTTCGGTCCAGGCAGTGGGTGGGGGCGGTGCCTCTGGGCCTGGTGATGGGAGGAGACCCGCCTGCTCGTCCTGATGGCGAGGAGGAGGAGGACAGTTTGACTGCCAGACTGATGTGGCCTCATCGGACTCAAGCACAGAGAGTCGTTTCAGGTAGCATGAGGATGATGTGGGTGTAGAAGAGCAAACATTTATTTGACTATTATTTGAAAAAAAAGTCTTTACTCTCCGATTAAGATTCGTACTCTGAACATAAATATGAATGGAACACTTTTGTTTTTGCATTTCTTGCACAGAAAAAGTCTTAGATCTTATGATTTCAACAAAAGTGTTGAGTTTCTATTTTTGTTCAGTGAATTCATTTTGTCTCTCTGCTTCAGAGTCTTCAGTCAGCAGTACTCCCCCTAACGTCGTCACCGCTGAGGTCTCTGCCCCCGCAGGAATCATGGGGGTCCCTGATGAGTCGGCGCTGACGCTGGAGGGCGTTGCAAAGGGAGGATATCCTGTAGACATCGCCGCTCAGTCCACCCTAGACCTGACGAGCATCGGACAGTCAGAGTTGGGCTGTGCGAGTGCTTTGATCGAGTCCGGACTCGAGCCTGCTGCTGTCGCTCAGTTAGACGTGGGTTACACGGTTTTAGATACTCAGAGATCCTTCACCGAGGACGATGACTTTCCTCCCAGCATCACCGAGGTGATCCGGCCGATGGAAATGGCCGAGCTGGTCGACATTCTTCCCACGTTGAGTCTTATTGAAGAGGAGACCCCGAGCGGGCCGACCACACCCTCAGTGATGGATATGTTAGAGAGCTTTGGTCTGGGGATTGGAGAGAACAACGCCTTCTTCGACCTTGAGGTGTCAAACGTGATGAACGGAGCCAAGGGTCCAGACTGTAACGGCAGCAGCACACGCTGTGAGAACACTGTGTGCAAAGAACCAGATCTGTCTGCGTCTCAGACCATCAACACACACCCACTAACCATCAACACGAGCGGTGCTGACGTCGTAAACTGGGATAATCTTTCCGAGGACACAGAGACTCCAAACCAGGCGGCGAGCTTTCGGGTGAGGAACCAGGTGGAGTGGGACAGACCCTCCAACAGCTCGTCCTGATGTCTACTAAAGAACCAGCCTACTGTTTATTAGTCATCATTAAGAGCCAATCAGCAGCCTGTAGCATGAGCGACCTTGATCCCCTCAGAGTCCATCAGTGTCCACCTGTGCAGCTAGCTTCAGGTGTTGTGGAGGAAAAGTCATTAAGAAACTGTTCACTTTTATCAGACACGATGACAAGACTTCTTGATGTAGTTGCACATTTCTGCAGTCGTAGCTCTTTTGTTTTAACGGTCAGTTCATTACTACGTGCTCCGTACGTCATCAGTATACGACAGGTATAATGTTAGCTTTTATGACTTCACTAACTGCAGCACAAACACTGCAATCAAAAGGTTAACTTTGTAAACTTTTTGCATTTCACGTCACAACAGGAGCAATATTTATGATCCTGTTGATTTGACATTCACTGCTGTCTCACCTGCCAGGTGGCCAGCCGTGGTTTCTAGGGGTCGTCATGAAACCAGAGTTTAAACTTAGATATGATTCTAATAAAAATCAAAGGATTTCGATACCCGTTTGATTTCACAGCAAAATGAATAAAAGTTCTGGACACACAATATTGGGGGATTTGTTTTTATTGCTACCAAATATCAGAGGCAAACTCTTGGTTGCTGTCCAACCTGCACATTTACATTTGGCAACATTCGAATTTATGCGTTGGACTCGTGCAATCCAACGCAAATCCCAGTTTTTGCCAATTTCTATCACAAATATCCCAATGTTGCCAAGGTCAGTGCAATAATCCAAACGTTGCCACTTTCCACAGCAATATCCCAGAGTTGACCAAACTGTCTTACACAGTCTTCCCAGTGTGGCCAAGGCCAATGCAAATATCCCAGCGCTAACAATGTCCAACGCACAGATATCCAACATCGCCAAGACCAACACATAAATCCCAGCATTGCCACTTTCTATTGCAAAAGTACCAAAGATGTCTAACGCAATCATCCCAGCGCTTCCAATTTTATATCACATTAATTGTAATGTTGCCAATGTTCATGCAAAAATCCCAGAGTTGTCATTGTCTAATTTATAAATCCCAGCATTGCCACTTCCTATTGCAAAAATCCCAGAGTTGACATTGCCTAACGCAGTCATCCCAACGTTGCCAAGACCAGTGCATAGATCTCAGCGTTGCCATATAGTCTAATCCATAAATCTTTCCCTCTCGTGCACCATCATCCAATCAGAGTCTGCGCTGCGTCTGAAGAAACTCTCAGACATGTTTATTGTTTTAGGAGTAACCATGGAGACGGGGAGGTTGGCCGACTGGATAAAGAGTGAAGAGAAATGTTCATGAAAGAAAATTTCCAGAGAAACGATGGAGACAAAAGAGACGGGATAAAACAGAAAGATTCGAATCAGAGCCGTCAGCATTAACGAGTTAATCACATTAATCTCATGTTATTTTGTCCCTTCAGGCTCCCCGTAGATAGTGGTCCTCAGTGTCTCCCTGTAGATAGTGGTCCTCAGTGTCTCCCTGTAGATAGTGGTCCTCAGTGTCTCCCTGTAGATAGTGGTCCTCAGTGTCTCCCTGTAGATAGTGGTCCTCAGTGTCTCCCTGTAGATAGTGGTCCTCAGTGTCTCCCCGTAGATAGTGGTCCTCAGTGTCTCCCCGTAGATAGTGGTCCTCAGTGTCTCCCTGTAGATAGTGGTCCTCAGTGTCTCCCCGTAGATAGTGGTCCTCAGTGTCTCCCTGTAGATAGTGGTCCTCAGTGTCTCCCTGTAGATAGTGGTCCTCAGTGTCTCCCTGTAGTTAGTGGTCCTCAGTGTCTCCCTGTAATTAGTGGTCCTCAGTGTCTCCCTGTAGATAGTGGTCCTCAGTGTCTCCCTGTAGATAGTGGTCCTCAGTGTCTCCCTGTAGATAGTGGTCCTCAGTGTCTCCCTGTAGATAGTGGTCCTCAGTGTCTCCCTGTAGTCTCAGTGATGTAAAAGAAGGACACTGCTGCATCTTTGAATGTCTCATTTCACTTTAACAAACTCTCAGACAGCTCAGCTGACGAGTCCAAAGTCATATCCACCTGATGACATCACACATTGACCTTTGTTACCGTTCCTTTCAGCTGTTTGACCTCACTTCCTGTTTCTGTGCTTAACTTCATGTCCTAACCTTCAATCTACAGGAAGGCCTTACTTTATTTCAAAATAAAAGCAGACAGGAAGTAAAGTACTCTCAGGTTAAGACAGCACAAACATTCAAAATAAAAGCCTAACTGTTTATGTTTTTAAATGTGAAATGATTTGATTTCAAACATGCGATTAATCGTGATCACAATTTTTAATTGTTAGACGGTCCTAATTTGAAGCATGTGTGTCAAAATGAGGAGGTCATCCTGCATGATCTCGAATAATATAAGTATTTATAAACATGTGGATAAACCGTATTATATAATATATATAATATCACATTTTAGTATTAGAAGTCATTATGTGAGAAAGTGTTTTTGGAGAGTTGTGTTGTTAAATGTCATTAAAAAGAACCTGCGAGTCTTTCATCGTTCCTTACTTTATTTTGAAGTCGTTCTTTATTTAGTACATTTCTTTTACATCCTGTGTAAGAAAAAAAGACACCTGTAAGTCTTGAATTCACCTGTATCACTGAACCAGAGGGTTTGACTTAATGGACCTGGGTCCAACGGTTCCTAGAACTCTGAAAAAGGTCCTGTGGTCCGATGATGCCGACAGACTGTTCTTGATGGACTCTTTGGCTGCCATTGTTGCAGCCAGACACATTTTAAATTCTCTTTTTGTAGTTTGATTAAAAAAAAAGAGTCCAACCAAAGCATGTCTACTGAAAGTCTTTAAAGAAGTGTAGTTACACACAGATTATAAAGTACTGACACTAAAGATGAGTGGGGGGAAAATGGCAGAAAAATCTAACATTGTCCTTTTTTCTTGTAATATCTCAAATTCAAACAAGGAGAAATGAACTTTTCTGTTAAACAAAATGATCTTCTGTTTGTTTTTTTTGGAATCATTTTACTGGAATAAAAGCTCTTTGTCATGCTTATTCAATTCAACAAGGATTCATGAGGTGCTACTGACCTCTTGTGGTCACATCAAGAAACTGCAGATTTGACACAAACTCCCCTGTACAGGTACTGAGGTTCAGTGTTATAACCTGTGTATAATGTTTGTGTGTGTGTGTGTGTGTGTGTGTGTGTGTGTGTGTGTGTGTGTGTGTGTGTGTGTGTGTGTGTGTGTGTGTGTGTGTGTGTGTGTCTGGTGTGTGTGTGTGTGTGTGTGTGTGTGTGTGTGTGTGTGTGTGTGTGTGTGTGTGTGTGTGTCTGGAGTGCGTGTGTGTGTGTGTGTGTGTGTGTGTGTGTTTGTGTGTGTGTGTGTGTGTCTGGAGTGTGTGTGTGTGTGTGTGTGTGTGTGTGTGTGTGTGTGTGTGTGTGTGTGTGTGTCTGGAGTGTGTGTGTGTGTGTGTGTGTGTGTGTGTGTGTGTGTGTGTGTGTGTGTGTGTGTGTGTGTGTGTGTGTGTGTGTGTGTGTGTGTGTGTGTGTGTGTGTGTGTGTGTCTGGAGTGTGTGTGTGTGTGTGTGTGTGTGTGTGTGTGTGTGTGTGTGTGTGTGTGTGTGTGTGTGTGTTGCATTTAGCCTCCATTAATCATTCATGTGTAGAGCTGTTTGTAAAGTTCCGGTTAATGACAGAATATACAGTATATGGCCGTGTACTGCCCTCCGGTGGTCACCGTGAGCAACTACCAGCCTTGGTCTGCAGCTGATTCGGACTCTCACGAGCTCCAAAGGTAACTTCAGCCATAAAATAACTAAGGAGCAGTTTCATTAAAGGTTTTTAGAGCTGCTGGACTTGATAGCTTCTCTCTCATCTTCTCATTTCAGTGTTTTTTATCGTCGTGTGGAGAATCTGCGCTGTCATGTTTTGATGATGCTTTCTGTCTGCAGTTTGGTGTCGGTGCACACCTCACCTCATCATGTAAGGCACGGATTTAACTCACCACAACCTCCACCTCCTCCTGAGCATCCTGCAGATACTTGAGTTACCGACAGACCGGCAGGTCGTCGTCTCTCTGTGAGTATGTCTTCAAGTGAAAGTGCTGCGTCACATCAAGGTGAGTCATTTTGATCTCCCCATGTAACTAAGGACATTTCTACTATCCATGAATCTTACCCAGCTATCAATGATAGATGGCAGACAGAAACAGATGTAGATTGTTGTTCTTGTAATGAACGTCCTGAAAATGTTGAGCTTTTATTTTGGTAATGCCAAACTAAAAGAGTTCTGGTGATTTCATTCATGATAACATTGGTTCATATTGTGTTTTATTTTGGAAGAATGTATTTTTCAGTCTCTAATGCACAGAAAAAGGAAGGAGTGGACATCATCAATCTTCTGATTATTATTCCACATCCATTCACTCTTTACACTTTGAAGCTAACAGTTAGTCCACGGTCCAGACCAGAGTCCAGTACCACTCAAGGTGGCTCACAGTATCGTCTCACAATGACATAAAGTACGAGTATATTATGCATTTCCAGTCCTGTGAGTATTCTACTTTCTGAGTGTTGTGTCCCTGATGTTCCTCGATGTCACAGCGCTAAAAGAAAAACTATAATTTAAGTGAAAACTGTGGAAAAATGTGAGTCATTGACTATTTGAAGAGCCACAGTTACTCAATATTGGTCAGAAAGATTCACAATTTGGCTTGAATGAAAGCCAAGAAGGCCCCCTTAAAATGACACCACACCAAGCAGCAACCTCTGGTGTTTAAAAATGAAGCTGAAGCTGAAGTGTAAAATCCTGCAGTTCCTCGAGTGTCCACTAGAGGCTGGCTGCAGAAGCACAGGAAGTCACATACACACCCATTCTAAAAAGCCTGTCTTTACAGCAGACATTAACATGTTTACAGCCTGGTTCAAAAAACCAAACAGGTCTGATTAGTTCATGTCTCGATCAGCACACACTGTACGGGGGGTGAATGTTTTGATGACTCATCAGTTTTGATTTGATGAAGGATAAGAGTTATTCACAATAAGGCGTGCAGCTGACCTGATTGACAGGTGGGCGCGGTGTAACGGTTTGTCAGGAGGCTTAAAACCCGCCTCAGCTCCAGCTCTCAGCCTGTCGTTAGGTCGACTGAAAGTTAGGCTGAGACAGCATTTCCAGCATGGAGACCGCCATCGATGGGACTCCAGCGCCCCCTGCAGGAACAGACGGGAGACAACACTCAGGCTTCAAACATTCATATTTACAGTGTATGTACCAAACATAATATTACTAAACTGTTCTGACCTTGAGCCTAAACCAGGACATGCACCAACGTTTAAAATGCATTTTACTTTGGAGGGTTCACTTCATGAGCTGGTTACTGTGACACAGGGAAGTCTATCATCTACGATAAGTATTACTAAGTTTTGCCACCTTGACTGGTACCAACAAATTACCTTTTGATCTCTTGCCCGTGGACTAAGAGTGGACTAATGAGTAACTGGACCCAAGTACAGAATCTAAACCAAAAAGGATTCATTTCAACAAAAAGGCAAAAACAAGGCTTACTTCTTTAGAGTCCAACAAAAGATGTCCAAACTGAGAAACCAGCTCAGGACCAGGAGCATCTATCATATATGTGAATAATGATACACATGTGTTTTAAATTTCTTCCTCAGCATGTGAAGCTCCATCCTCCTCATCCGAGCCCGATGGAGCCCTGAGGATGGTGCTGTTGGGGAGGACAGGATCAGGAAGAAGCTCCTCAGGTAACATCATCCTGGGCAGGTCCGCCTTCCAGGTGGATGTCTCGCCCTGTTCTGTCACCCAGCTGTGCGAGAGGCAGACTGGGACAGTAGACGGGCGGAGCGTCTCTGTGATTGACTCTCCGGGGTTCTTCAACACACACCTGTCCCCTCAGGAGGTCATGTCCGAGGTGGGACGCTGTGTGGTCCTGTCCTCTCCGGGTCCTCATGTCTTCTTGGTGACGCTGCGGCCCGGCAGGTTCACCTCAGAGGAGCGAGACGCCCTAGAGTGGATCAGAGCTACATTTGGACCTGGAGTCACCAGGTTCACCGTGATGCTGTTCACCTGGGGAGACCACCTACGAGGTAAACCCATCCAAGACTTCCTGGAGATGAGCGATGAGCTGTCAGAGTTTGTCAGCAGCTGCCGGGGGGGGTCATCACGTCTTTGATAACAGCAAACAGGACAAAACATCAGAGAGCTCACAGCAGGTCACACAGCTGCTGGAGAAGATACACAGGATGGTGGAGAGCAACGGAGGCGGTTGCTACAGCAACGGGATGTACAAGGACGCTGAGACAGCCATCAGGAATGTGCAACAGAGGATTCTGGGAGATTTAGGACACAAGGTGGAGACACCACAGAGGGAATGTGGAGCCAAAGAGAAGCAAGGAGCAGAGACAAGAAGGGAGGAGGAGGCGAGGAAAAGGGAGGAGGAGGAGATGAGGAAAAGGGAGGAGAAACTTTTCTGGTGCGAGCTGGTGACGGCACTGGGGAAAGGAGCAGCGGAGGGCGCGGGGATCATTGGGAAAGACAAAGGGAAAGGAAAAGCCTTGAAGAAGGTGAAGGTGGTGGAGAAGGCTGCAGCTCTGGCAGCTTCGCCGCTCTCTGTCAGCTCGGCTGCTAAGGCGGTGAGCGGAGCTGTCAGAGAAGGCAGCAAGGTGTTATACAAACACAGAAAAACTTTCCTGCACTGAGGGAGAATCCAGTCTGACTTTATCACTGAGCTGTTTGTTTGTCTCTGTGCATCACACACATCTCTTCAGGGTTGTCACCGAACCAGAATTTTAAACTTCGATATGAGTCTACTAAAAATCAAACAACATCGATACCCGTTTGATACCACAGCAATACCATCAGAAGTCCGAGACACCCGAGAGACAACAGAATATTGAGAATTTCAATTTTGGTATTAATGGCACACTGTCTAAATTGCACAAATAAGTTTGCAACGTACCAACGCTTAGCCAGCGTGTGTGCGCTCTTAAGACAGTGCTCTCTCTCTGTCTCTCTCTCTCTCTCTCTCTCTCTCTGTCTCTCGCAGCAGCTTTTATTTAAAATACACCGTGTAAAAAACATACTAAAATAAAATGTATGAATTCATGTCCTCTTAAGGCTTCCATAGATTCTACTTCAAATCAAGCAACATTAATATTTGTTGTGTATGATATCACTGCAACACAAATCGTAGCCCTAGACACCGATGTCGGTCATTTCGTGTTTATTACCCCTGCAACCTGTCTAAATTGCGCGTATACATTGGCAACACTGTGCGGCAACGCAGCTAAAGTTTTTGTGAAGTTTAAAGTGTTTATGTGTAGACGGGGAAACAGAGTTTTGTTCTTGTAACGTCACGCTGTGCGCCGGTTTCTCCTCCGTTTGACGTCATCGTGCGACGCTGGCACAGGTCAGAATTTGCACAGCTCTGGACAGCTCTTTATATCAATACTGCTCTTTTAATACTGTTAGCACTGTTTATTACACATGTTCATCTACCTCCTGGAAAGTATGTTTACATTCAGCTAAACATGACTTACAAATGTTGCATCAAATTTTTCACATTCCAGACTAGTAGTAATGTTTAGTTAAATCCTGGATGTATATATTTCTTCTGAATCCTATTTTTTGTTATATTCTAGTGCTTATTCACCTTGTATTTAATATTATATTGTTTTTAGTTACTAACATTGTGTGTTTGATAACCTGCTGCTGTAACGCCACAATTTCCCAGTTTGGGATCAATAAAGTACATCTATCTATCTATCTATCTATCTATCTATCTATTTTCTTTACATGAGATTAGTGCGATGGCAGACGTAACCAAACTAGTGCTGGTGCTAACGTTGCTAACTGGACTTTTTACATGCTAACACACATACACAGTAACTCTCCCACTATGTTGACGAGCAGAGACGTTTGAGGTTTTGGACAAAACCCGTCAGATTTCGGGGTGGTGGGACAACTTGAAATGGTCATTGCTGAGGAATGGGGAGGAAATGTTCTGATGTCAAAGACATTGTCGTTGCGTTCTCATGACGGCCGTAACAGTGCGTTTTCTTTTTTCATTTGGACCAAGAGGCTTTTGAGAACTGAGCGTGTGTGGACGGGATTATTTTTTTAAACAGAAGAGGAAAACCTTTGTCTAAAGAAATACCTGCCTTCATGTGGACGAGGTCTCAAACTGTTGTTTTCTGAGTTTGTAGTTTTACTGGATCTGAAGAAGTGAGACAGAAACATTTAAAAAGACTCTACGTCAGGAAAGATTTTTTTAATGGATAATTTGAGGTCATTTCTTGCAGCTCATATTTTCCCTTCTTTATAGGTGTGTGTACGTACTTGTGTGTTTGTGTGTGTCCTGTATGCTCACCTGTCTGTTATGGTGCTCAGAGTTAAATGTCACCAATAAAACAACCCTGTTATCCATGTGGAGGGGAAGGTGTTTTATTTTAAACAGAACAACACTAACAGAAAAGCTCACAGTGTTCAGAGTTAGACCAACACGATGACATAATAAAACACAGAGTCCTTTCCTTTAACACTTAACCGTTTCCTCCTGCTGATAAAACAAAAACAGGGAGTGTGAGATGGAAAGACTCCTCACATTAAAGTGTAATGGGTCTAAATTACTGTTCAGCCCGAGCCAACCGAGCTATGTCAGCGTCATACCTGTCTGTTTGTTTAACACCTTTACAACCTGGATGGTGGCAGACGGACAGACGGAGGCCGAGAGGAAGAAGGAACCACACTGGAGGGAAGACTGAAGCTTTTATTGGAAGTGTTTTAACAGGAGCCAAATGGGATGAATCATGTTTGTTTTGTTGGTTTAGCTTTAGCTCTGAGGCACAGATTGAAAAGCTCACTGCGTGAGAAAGCTAAATTGACTTCAACATATTTCATGTAAACATGGCTTCTAATGTTCATCGTTATGAAGATGATACTCAACTATACGTATCAATGAAGCCTGATGACACTGATCAGTTATATAAACTAGAAGTGTGCTTTAAGGACATTAGGACCTGGATATTTTACTACTTAACTCAGACAGAAGACTGAAGTTATTGTGCTTGGCCCTAATAACCTCAGAGAAGGGGTGGAGCAACAATTTTAAAAGTGTGGGTGTTCTAAAGCTCGTATATGAATGCATGTAACTTTACCGTGCTTCAACTGTAAAAGCTGCTCTGGCCTGGTGGGTTAATC
Organism: Tautogolabrus adspersus; assembly: GCA_020745685.1. Classification (NCBI taxonomy): domain Eukaryota; kingdom Metazoa; phylum Chordata; class Actinopteri; order Labriformes; family Labridae; genus Tautogolabrus; species Tautogolabrus adspersus. The sequence goes on from CM036553.1 coordinate 25,815,074, forward strand.
AAACTGCTATGATTGGTTGAAATGCCTCTCAATTAATCTGATTTGAGTCACACCCATTCTAAAAAGCCTGTTTTTACAGCAGACATTAACATGTTTACAGCCTGCTCATGATTCTTCTCATTCTCAGCTGTTGGAAACCCCCCCCCCGAGATTATTTCAATGCCCCTAACCTGGAGTGATGCAGCAGAGCCACGTTTAGTTTGGATGTAGTGTCTGGCTGTTGTGTAGTCCATGTTGTGGTTACAGATGGCTGCTTCATGTTCAGCGATACATGTTCTAAAGGGGGGCGTTTGGTCTGACCCACATAGACCATCCCAAATGGACGTTTTCGTACGTAAACTACGTGTGTGGTACTGCAGTTTACGAGGAGTTTTTGTTAATAAGACTTTGATCACTACTTGAACAGTCCCAGAACTTTAACTTGAGGGTCTTTTGACAGTAGGGTTAAACAAACGTCCGTGTTCGAGTCTTGTGTGATCTGGTTCCTTCAGGATTTGAAGCTGGTTTTCCTCGGATTGCGTTGACACTGGTTTACGAGCAGTTTGGACAGACTTTTATGGTCTTTATCCACCCTGCTTTTATAGCAGACAGTATTTATCAGCTGCACACAAGCCTTCACTTTTATGGCCTCCTTTACCTTTGTCCCTCTCACCATGAAAGCACCCCCGCCTTCACTCTAAACCACAAGTTTCCACCACTAAACTGCCTGTTTTCAATATTACTACATCACAGCACTGATTCAAGGGTCTGTTAGCAGATTTATCATCATGACTACAATTATTCTGCTATCGCCAGCCAGAGAAGATCCTTCTTTTTCTGCTGATGTGGGGCAGACGCACGCTGCAGAAATGATCACCTACATAAATGAGACAGGAAGTGTAATATGGAGATTGTAACCCTCACTGTTTACAGACATGAAGGGATGGTAATCTCAGGTGCTTTGTGCGTGCAGGTGTTAGTCCAGGTGCAGTGTGGGAGCCCTGCCCTCTCTCTGTGTCTGCGGCTCACACTGTCACTGATCACAGTTGTTCATTAACGTGCAGACGAGGGCAGGTAGACCAGCCCGTACCAAGCAGGACGCTTATCGATCTCAGGCTTTCTCTGGACCAGAGACTTGTTCAAAGTCTGTGTTTCTGAACTTATTATTTGTTGTACCCAGAGTTTCCTTCAGGGTCAACACAGTTCTATATCAGACCTTCAGAAAGCACATTGAAGACTAAGGATTTATTTGGACCTGGATGTTGGGCGGTGAGTCACAGAAGAGGCCCGTCTGCTCCTGTTTTCAGTCTCCAGCGAAGAGGATCTGCTCCAGAGGATCGATGTAAAACCCTTCAGCCTTCTTCTTCACCTGAACACAGTTATATCTCATATTTCTGACATGTAGAAACTGTGGAGCAGGCACATTCACTCTTAACGGGATCAAGGAACGTCTGAAGGATCAACATGCACTGCTGGGTCTCTTTACCTCTCCTGGGGGCGTTGATGCTGGCGGTGGTTGCCAACAACATGCTGGAGGAGTGTTTGTCCTCGAAGCGTAACTTCACCATGAACGTGGTGCTGCTGGAGGACAACACGTACGAGTGGAGTCGGCCGTTTGTGCAGCTGGCTGTGGAACGAGCCATTGAAGCGGACAGACTGGAGAACGAAAAATATGGTAAGGATAAACACTTCCTATCATAACCCTAACCCACGTCTTAACCTAACCCTGACCATAACAAGAAGGCTGATGAACCTCACGGATAAAATAATGATTTCATCTACAGAAGACAGATGAAAACTTGAAACCCAGGTCCTTTAAAGGGAAATAGAAGAATGAATCTTGACGTCGTGTAAACAAGAGTAAACTACAAAGATGGCTGCTACACAAATGAGTGTGTGACCTGCTCTCTCTGGATCCTGTTGAATAGAATAAATAAGGTCGTCACTATATCTAAATGTTTAACTTACCACGATATCATGAAAGGATGAAACCATGGCAACACGAACAGACGTCCAAGACACCCGATATTTGGTCATTTATTGTTTTTAATGAACAAAAAGTGCAGACAGACTTTTTAAATGTGGCCAATGTTTTTGTGCTGCTGAGAGAGTGTAGGACAATCTCAACATGAACGATAAAGATTATTATTGGCTGCACGGTGGTGCTGTTGTGAGTGCTGTCACCTCACAGTGAGGAGGTTCCTGGTTTGAATCCCCGTCTGACAGGAGCCTCTCTGTGTGGAGTTTGCATGTTCTCCCCGTGCATGTGTGGGTTCTCTCCGGGTACTCCAGCTTCCTCCCACAGTCCAAAGACATGCTGGTTAGGTTAACTGGTGACTCTAAATTGCCCGTAGGTGTGAATGTGAGTGTGGCTGGTTGTCTGTCTCTATATGTCAGCCCTGTGATTGGCTGGTGAACAGGGTGTAACCCCGCCTCTCACCCAATGACAGCTGGTATCAGCTCCGGCCCCCCGCGAGCCCGAACAGCGGTATAGATAACGGATGGATTTGATCATTATTTCAGTGTGTTCTGCATCAGTTTGAGTGTTTAGTGGTTGGAAAGGAGATCTCGGATTTCTAACCCGGCTACATTAAGGTTACATAAAATTAAATTCAGATAAATTAAAACAGAGATTTTACGGTTTTCAAACACGTGGGATCCAAAAAGGATTGACGTATAGAACATTTTGGTGACCTTAGATTAAAAAGTTACTCCTCTCTGCAGCGGCCGTGGGTTCAAATCCGACCTCAGCCCTTTTCTGCATGTCATCACCCACTCTCTCTCCTCCCAGTGTTTCCTGTCTAATAAATGGTTCTTCTCCTGTAAACATGATGTTTGACCTCTGCATTTACACCTGTGTGTGATAACGTCAGGTTCATCTATTCTCAATAACCCACAGAGGGTCATTTGTTTGATTTTAATATCTCTTATCTTCCCTCCATGACTCCAGATTTAAATTTCACTCTGACGGCAAACTACAACGGCTTCAGCACCGACATGTACAACCGGCAGGGCTGTGGGAGCAGCACCTGTGAGGGCGTGGCCATCCTTAAGAAGCTGCATGTAGGTGTGCTCGACAGAGGAGACGTTGAACACTCAGGTTTTAAATACCACATACAGAACATCCTTTTACCTCTGATGTCTGAGAGTGTCCCTCGCTCCTCTCCAGCTCCTCCCTCTTTCACAAAGGTTGACAGTGTCTCTCTTTCTCTAGCAGCAGATGTTTGTTAAGAACATGACCTAAGATCTGGATGTTTTTAAAAGTTTCTTTACTGTATGATACTATCGATCATTAAAACAACGTAGATTATACTGTTTTAAAGCACCAGATATAAACATCGACATTAGACCACAAAGCAGCTCAGCCAAAGCGTGCTGATTGTTAAAGGCAGGGTTGGTCATTTTCATAAAACTAGCATGATTTTGAAAGTAGCATTCCCTCAGTGCTCCCTCTGAACCCACCCCCTCCCCTCTGTGCTCCCTCTAAAGCCACGCCCCTCACTTACATGCACGAGCACCGTTGCTCCAGAAGCGGACCTCAGCTCATCTCTTGCATTGTGTAGAAACTACGTCGTCTCATGTCTCATTCAGCGGTAAGTAAACTCACAGTTTAAACTCCGTCATCAGTGACGAGCTTTGAGTGTGGGCTAGAGCACGCAAGAGGTAGAGAACGAGCAGGGAGACAGGGAGGCTGTGATTGGTTCATCAGATTGGTACCTCGTGGCAGACATTGGTTGAAGTTTTTACAGACTTACAACTGCTACAGATGACAACCCAAATCTTAAAAAGTGGAACCTGGAGAAAATGACCAACCCCTACTTTAAGGTTGGACTCTGCGATGGCTGCTGCTTCCGTCACCACACCTGAGACAAAAACAGGTTCAGACCAGTTTTGGATGAATGACAAAATGCATCGTCTGAGATAGAAGCAGAAACTAAGTTTGCCCTTAGTTTCATATTGAACAGGTGAACGTTGTCAGGTGTGTCGCTGTGGTTTCTCTCAGTATTTGATGTATTTATTCCCCCGGTGAGGACTCTGTCACAGAATAACTGCTGCTCTGTGTTTCTGTGCAGAACAAAGGGGAAGTTGGATGCGTCATGTTGGGCCCTTCCTGTACTTACGCCACCTTCCAGTTCGTGGAGTGAGTCTGACTCTGAGATTCTTTGATTAATCGTGAATCAAAGCAAACGTCAGGTCGATTTTCTGATCTGCTTTACCTGTTGTTTTGTCCCTCAGTGAGGGCATCGGCCTCAGTCTGAGTATTCCCATCATCTCTGCTGGGAGCTTCGGCCTCTCCTGTGACTACAAACCCAAACTGACCAGAATCCTGCCACCCGCACGCAAGATCTCAGATTTACTGATCAACTTTTTAAAGGAAACTTTACCGTTTAAGGATGAATGGAAAAAAGTCTATGTTTACAAGAAGTCCAGCAATGTGTCTGAGGACTGCTTCTGGTGAGACACACAGGCTGCAGATCCTCACACTGAAGTCTTCCCTCTTTGTCGTGACACGGGTATGTCATGTTTGGTCTTTTTTTGAACAGGTATATCAATGCATTGGAAGCAGCATCGAACAACTTTGCAACAAGGACAAACAGAGTGATGCTGCGAGGGGAGACGGAGTTCCAGAAGGCGCTCTCAAAGCCGGACAGACACAGTAACAGTGAGTCGATTTTCACTGACATGTTAAAGAAATAAGTGTTTCTTCCAACAGACACACAGGCTGTTAGGAACCTCGAATAGGAAACAAAAGAGTCAAGCGGAATCAAGCGGATTTTGACGCTGACACTCTGTTGCGCGGCATGCTGTTAGGAGAAGCTGTTAAGCCTTCTGACGAGTAGGAACAACACACCCACCTGTCAGTCAAAGCCCTAATATAATGAAATATGAGTAGTTATAAAACAAATCCCCCCGAGTTTTTGCAGATGAACAAATGAACCATAGAGACCAGAACTATCTTTGTACCAGGCTGTAAACATGTTTATATCTGCTGTAAAGGACTGACTCACTGCAGGAGACAGACTCTAGTGGACACTGGAGGAACTGCAGCTGTAAAGTTAGACATTTTAACATGGAGCTCTATGGGGACTGACTCACTGCAGGAGACAGACTCTAGTGGACACTGGAGGAACTGCAGCTGTAAAGTTGGACATTTTAACATGGAGCTCTATGGGGACTGACTCACTGCAGGAGACAGACTCTAGTGGACACTGGAGGAACTGCAGCTGTAAAGTTGGACATTTTAACATGGGGCTCTATGGGGACTGACTCACTGCAGGAGACAGACTCTAGTGGACACTGGAGGAACTGCAGCTGTAAAGTTGGACATTTTAACATGGGGCTCTATGAGGACTGACTCACTGCAGGAGACAGACTCTAGTGGACACTGGAGGAACTGCAGCTGTAAAGTTGTACATTTTAACATGGGGCTCTATGAGGACTGACTCACTGCAGGAGACAGACTCTAGTGGACACTAGAGGAACTGCAGCTGTAAAGTTAGACATTTTAACATGGGGCTCTGTGAGGACTGACTCACTGCAGGAGACAGACTCTGAAGAGAAAAATTAGCTCTGAAGACCCAAATAGTTTTTGTACCAGGCTGTAAACATGTTTATGCAGCCTGCAGCCACACTCCCCCTAGAGGTGCTAACTTGATGCTTGTAAATTTTACTTTCAGTTTCAGATACACAGATATTACATTTATACGATCAGATACGTTAATGTAAAGAAAAGGCGACACAGACTTCGCTACATGTATGCTTGTGTTTTCTGAACACCAAAGAGCAGCACATAGAAGAACATATAGCTGCAGACTGATCATCCCACATGAACCTGGAGGTTTGTTCTGATTCCGCAGCTCAGCTGAAATGTTTTCCTTCTCATTAAAGCTGGTTTGAATCTTTTCCAGTTGTCATCCTGTGTGGAAGGATCGATGACATCATTTCCTTAAAGAATAAGGTCGGAAAGATCGAGGAAATCATGTTCCTACTCCTCGATATTTACAAGTAAGCCTGTCGAACATTTGACCATTCTGCATGTTAACTGCTGATGTGACACAGAGGACAAGTAATGCTGTCTGACCCTCCTGCAGTCCTGACTATTACACCAACCCCACCTCCAGTAAAGGGATGGAGGACGTGCTGGTGATCACTCTGCCTCAGAGGAACTACGCCTACGGAGAAAACTCAACGTACAACGACACGGTGAGATGACAAACAGCTCTGTGTGTTTCATAAGTCTGAATTTTGTTGAATTTGAAATTTAAAGGAGCAATATGTAACTCTGATCCCTAGTGTTTAAAATGGGTACTGCAGTCTAAATATTCAACACATTGTAGAGAGCTGTCTCCCCGCCCCTCCTCTCTAGAGTGGATGCTCCCGCAGGTCACCATGTGGTGGACACTGAAGCTTCAGTGTTTATCCAGCTCTGCATCGGTCTGTAAACCTTTCTGTGTTCTAACCTCTCTCCATTTTTCAAAAGCATCTCCAATATTGATCCTAGTTTGAGCACGTTTCTGCTCGTGGAGCTTATTAGAAACATGCAGAGGCTTTTTAGGTCGGGTACAATCACTTCTATCTGAACCAGTTCTCTTGCCCGCTTCCATCGCTGCAACACCTGTTGGTTTGACCTGATAACTGCTCTCATATCTGGCAAACCGAGGGGCGTCCAAAACGGCCGTGTGGGGGTGCCTTAAAACCGCCTACCTTCTCTGGTCCAAACAAATCCAGACCATTCAGGACCAGAATCTAAAGTTAGAAGGAGGACATACTGGCTGCTGCATTGTTGTCAGAGAAGCCAGCACTTCAACATAGCATGTTTCCTTAATGTCTGATCATAGAGTAAGCTCACTTTATCATTTCACTCTCTACACATCTCACTGAGTTCTCCTTTAATGTCCAGATCAATGACTACGTGGCCGGGTATCATGACGGGGCTCTGCTGTTCGGTAAAGTCCTCCGAGAGAAGATGCTCAGTGAGAGATGGAATAAGAAATCCAAAGACATTCCTCTGGCCGACAACCCTTTTGGAAACATCTCCTTTGACGGTCAGTACGAGCAGAGACAGCACGATGGTTGACAACACAGCTGGAGGCACTTTCTGAAATGAGTTGAATCTGCAAATATCTGGACTAAAGGGCTGTCACAATACCAGATTCATTTTAACTATGATACAATGCTATTAAAATCTAACGATACCTGTGTGATACCACGGCAACAACAATAGAAGTCCTAGAAACCCAATATTGTGTTATTTCTTGTTTGAAATTAATAAAACAGTTGCAGACAAAGGTCCCGATCACACAGAGACACGTCGCCCTATGCACAGCCGCTCCAAAAATGCCTGAGCACATCTGAGGATGAAAAACAGTTGGGACCTCCTGTGCAGCGGGGCTGCGTGCTCATACGAGCGACCAAATAAAATAAGTGGAAAAAATGGATTTAAGCAAAAGTACAGCTCTCACTGTTACCTTGCTCCTGGACGAGGAGGGAAAATGTCATCAAAAGTTGAAGCCTCCTACAATAATTTACATTTCTGCTTCGGCTCGGTATCTTGAGCTAAAAAGTTTAACATATTTTTACTTTAAAGCACGCCCAACTCTGTATGATCGGGCCACAGGGGCGTGTCCAGATGGGTGGCCAGGGGTGGCCAATCAGATTTCAAGGGGGGACCATGGCACCCATCTGGACGAGCACCAGATGGGCCACCCCAGTTTGAAAGTCTGTGCACACCCCTTAGAAAGTACTGAATTACGTGTTAAACATTTTGTGGCATGTTCAATTCAAATCCAAACAGTTATAATTATTAATAATCATTCTGTTTTTAGAGAATTTAAAAAAAGCATTATCATGTCATTGTGTTTCTCTGAGCAGGTATGGGAGGACACTACGTGCTGGACGAGCACGGAGACAGAGACGTTAACTTCTCGATGATCTACACCTCCATAGTCTCTGGACAGGTGAGGCTCCTGTCCCTTTAACTGTCAGAGTCAAGGTGAGTGTGTGTTTTAACCCTTTGTGTCTGTATGTGTGTGTGTCTGTGTGTGTGTGTCTGCAGTATGAAACTCTTTTGGTGTTCGACTCATCGAGGAATGAAACCATCGAGTACGACACCAACCCCGCTCTGCCCTGGAAGGGGGGCCGCCTGCCTAACGATGTGCCCGAGAGTACCAACGGTAACACACACACACACACACACACACACACACACACACACACACACACACACACAGATAGGACAGTGAATAGAGTGAACGATATGCAGGAAAGGAGCCACAGGTCGGATTCGAACCCGGGCAGTCTGTCTGGAGGACCACAGCCTCCGTACAGGAGGCACTCACACTAAACACAATGCTGCTGGCGCCCCTGCACAGTTTTTCTTTATTCTGCTCCAATATCGATATGCTTTGGCAACAAAACATCCTCACAGTCTGAAGATTTATTAAAGAGGACATATTCTCCCCCTTCAGCTTTTCAAACAGTCCCCTGTGGTCTAAATGAAACATCTGTGCTGTGGTCCAAATATAACATGACTCAAGCACCAGAGGAGGTTTGAGACCCTGTAGAAACCAGCTCTCTCAGAACGCTCCGTTTTGGTGTGTGTCTCTTTAAATGCATGTTTTCTGTGTGTGTGTGTGTGTGTGTGTGTGTGTGTGTGTGTGTGTGTGTGTGTGTGTGTGTGTGTGTGTCTGTGTGCGTGTGTGTTTGTGTGTTTTCAGTATTGAACACACAGGATGTGATCGTCATCGTCCTCAGTCTCAGCGTTGTCGTGGTGACAGCCATCGCTCTCATCTTCTACAGGTAACAAGCACACACCTGTCACAGACGTGTTAACCGTCTGCTTCTGTTAAAACACAGGTTAGGCAGATTTTCAGGATAAGACATCAGCTCTGATTGGCTCTAAGTGTTTGGACAAAATGTTTAATCAAAGTTGAATGAGTTTAAAGAGCGGGACACTCAGACTCCATGTTTGGTCAGAATCAGAATCAGTGATATTTATTTATTTAAATGTACTCAGGCCGTCATATAAAGTTACTCCGTCTCCATGCAGTTTGTGTTGTGTGTCTTTGCATGTCATCAGACAGAACAGAAAGGAGCGTCTGATGCAGAAGAAGTGGTCTCACATCCACCCACACCTGATCGCTCCGCTGGACGAGAAGGCCGTCTCTCTGAAGGTCAACACGTTTAAGATTCAACTGTGTTCTCCATGTTTGACCACGTCTGTCATATAGAAAGGCGAAGAGGGTTTGTGATTTATAAAACTCAGGCTGTCACGGTGTTTGATACTTTAATACCAAACGATACAGTCGGTTATTTTAATGATCGATGGAATCACAACCTCATGAAGCTTTCAAATAAATCAGATCTTCAAGAGAGAGAGCAACGTCTAAAGTGCACAAACATGTTGGCAATGTTGTGGTACTGAACTGCTGCCAACATATTTGTGCACTTTAGACAGTGTGCAGGAGTGTGCCTGCAATTAGTGATCATTAATAACAAGAAATGTCCCAACATTCACTGTCTGGGACTTCTGCTGTTGCTGCCGTGGTATCGATCGTGTCCGGTTGTAAAAAGGCGAAGAGGAGGACTCGAGTGCAGATAACAAAAACTAAAAGATTGAATCAAACAGAGGGACAAAAGGCAAAAACAAAAGCTTAGTTCAGGAAGTCCAGATTCAAAACAAAGTCCAACAAAAGTCCAAAATCAAAAAAGAAACAAGAAGAGGGCAATCACTGGAATCACTGGAATCACTGGAATCACTGGGAGATAAGATGTAACACAGATGAACTGACACTGGAGGGAAGAAGCACAGAGCTGCATTCAGGTGCTCCTCGGACAGTTAGATATGCTGCATTCAGGTGCTCCTCGGACAGTTACATATGCTGCATTCAGGTGCTCCTCGGACAGTTAGATATGCTGCATTCAGGTGCTCCTCGGACAGTTACATATGCTGCATTCAGGTGCTCCTCGGACAGTTACATATGCTGCATTCAGGTGCTCCTCGGACAGTTACATATGCTGCATTCAGGTGCTCCTCGGACAGTTACATATGCTGCATTCAGGTCCTCCTCGGACAGTTACATATGCTGCATTCAGGTGCTCCTCGGACAGTTACATATGCTGCATTCAGGTGCTCCTCGGACAGTTAGATATGCTGCATTCAGGTGCTCCTCGTAAAGTTACATATGCTGCATTCAGGTGATCTGCGGACAGTTAGATATGCTGCATTCAGGTGCTCCTCGTAAAGTTACATATGCTGCATTCAGATGCTTCTTAGACAGTTACATATGCTGCATTCAGGTGCTTCTCGGACAGTTAGATATGCTGCATTCAGGTGCTCCTCGGACAGTTAGATATGCTGCATTCAGGTGCTCCTCGTAAAGTTACATATGCTGCATTCAGGTGATCTGCGGACAGTTAGATATGCTGCATTCAGGTGCTCTGCAGACAGTTAGATATGCTGCATTCAGGTGCTCCTCGTACAGCTACATATGCTGCATTCAGGTGCTCTGCGGACAGTTAGATATGCTGCATTCAGGTGCTCCTCGTACAGTTAGATATGCTGCATTTAGGTCCTCCTCGGACAGTTACATATGCTGCATTCAGGTGCTCCTCAGACAGTTACATATGCTGCATTCAGGTGCTCCTCGTACAGTTAGATATGCTGCATTTAGGTCCTCCTCGGATAGTTAGATATGCTGCATTCAGGTGCTCCTCAGACAGTTACATATGCTGCATTCAGGTGCTCCTCGAACAGTTACATATGCTGCATTCAGGTGCTCTGCGGACAGTTACATATGCTGCATTCAGGTGCTCTGCAGACAGTTAGATATGCTGCATTCAGGTGCTCCTCGAACAGTTACATATGCTGCATTCAGGTGCTCTGCGGACAGTTACATATGCTGCATTCAGGTGCTCTGCGGACAGTTACATATGCTGTATTCAGGTGCTCCTCAGACAGTTACATATGCTGCATTCAGGTGCTCCTCGAACAGTTACATATGCTGCATTCAGGTGCTCTGCAGACAGTTACATATGCTGCATTCAGGTGCTCGGCGGACAGTTACATATGCTGCATTCAGGTGCTCCTCGGACAGTTACATATGCTGCATTCAGGTGCTCTGCGGACAGTTACATATGCTGCATTCAGGTGCTCTGCGGACAGTTACATATGCTGCATTCAGGTGCTCTGCGGACAGTTAGATATGCTGCATTCAGGTGCTCGGCGGACAGTTACATATGCTGCATTCAGGTGCTCTGCGGACAGTTACATATGCTGCATTCAGGTGCTCAGCGGACAGTTACATATGCTGCATTCAGGTGCTCTGCGGACAGTTACATATGCTGCATTCAGGTGCTCCGCGGACAGTTACATATGCTGCATTCAGGTGCTCCGCGGACAGTTACATATGCTGCATTCAGGTGCTCTGCGGACAGTTACATATGCTGCATTCAGGTGCTCGGCGGACAGTTTGTTATCCTGTTGTTCAGATTTGAGCAGACGTTCGTGTGCATCTTCCAACTCAGAAACAGTTTTTTCCGATGTGTCCGACACCACATGAATGCAGCATTTACACAGGGGGGCTACAAATTGCTGAAAGCGGGCGAGCGGGGCGCTCTGTGGACATGAGAGAGACGCCATTCTCCCTGCTGGAGGTTATTGTTCTATTAGAACGACTTTGAAACGTTTATCTGAAAGAGGAGAAGTTACAGAGTGTTGCTTTCAGTAAAAATCTACATGAATAAGGAAACCTGCCCACATTAGGGTTTAATCTGTCTCAGCGCTTCTAAAAGTCTCAAGCTTTGGAAAAGTATTTCACACTTGGTCTTATTGTTTGCCCTTCCCAGCCCCCGTATTATCTTGTTTTGGTCCTGTCTCATAAATCTGCGTCTTTATCAGCCTGCAAACACAGAGGACACTACCCTGGGACCACAGTATTGATTTAACTTTGTCAAACATTACACTGCATTCTTAAATCAGTTACTCTAAAGGTGAAACCAGAATTACAAACGATGCTGCAGCTGTCGTTTAAACATCTGCATTTAGAGAATAAAGCAGCCGCAGAGCAGTTAGCATGTTACAGGAAGAGGACAACGACAGCATGTTAGCTTTCAAATACACTGACAACTTTCTAAACACCATTTTGAATCTGAAGATCAGTCCATCTCAAAACGTGCAATCATTCATTCATACAATCGTACGAACGGGGGGGCCAAAGAGTTCTGAAGTCTGTCCCTGGAATCTGATCGGTTATCTTACGGTGGCTGGGAAGTGCAAAACAAAATTACAAAGCATGAGACTAATTCACATTTTGGAAAACAACTTGTACGAGAGCTGAGACGGATTTACAAGCAGAAAGTGATTGAGTGGTGATTTCGTTTATTTTGGGGGAAAGACTGCAGAATGTGTTTTAAGAAGAAGATATCCTTTATTAATCCTGCGAGGGGAAATTCAATTTTACACTCTGTGATTGAACATGCTACACACACATGCACAAACAGGATCCTGTGGACATGCACTGATGGAGAGATGTCAGAGTGAGGGGGCTGCACACAGCACTCCTGAGCTGGTGGGGGGGTTAGGTGCCTTGTTCAAGGGCACCTCGGCAGTGCTCAGGAAGTGGACCAGCACTTCTCCAGATACCGGACCAATTTCCAGACTTGGTCCGCACCGGGACTTGATCTGGCGACCCTCCAGTTCCTACCCAAGTCCCTGCAGACTGAGCTGCTGCCGCCCCAGTAGATTACAGCGTTACAGAGTTTAACGCAGTTTTGTCGAGCCCACCTGAGCCAGGTAACGCAGGTTTTGGGTGGACGGTTACTTTCCCCCTTTCAACCACCATCATGTCTGCAAGTGTCCCGACGCTCTTCCTCTTCCTTCTTTGACGGACTTTAGATTTCACAGGAATAATGCACGAGATGCTCAGCAGGGCAATGAGAGTGAGTGCTGTCAGATGGGGCCCCTTTAGGGAGGTTTCCTACTGTCACTGCAAAATCTGCACATTTTGAGCCACTGCTGCGGTTTAAAGTTTGTCAGCACTCGGGGCCCCCCTATTGGCCTGGGGCCCCCCAAACATGTGCCTGCCGTACATGTGTTGTCTTACATTTGTATTTAACAGAGAGTTAAAAAAGTAAACATGACACAGTTTGAAAACCCGGCGTGCTGAGACTTTATGAAGGTGCGATGTTTGTCATTAACTTTAGTCTGAGGAAACTGACTTTTACGTAACGTGCTCTCTGCGTTTAAAGAGATCCCACCCTGATTAGATAAGGAGGCGATATCTGATAAGAGTGTTTGTGTTTGTGTGGAGCAGATCGATGACGATAAGAGGAAGGACAGCACATACTTCAGTCACCGAGGACGCTACGACAAGAAGGTAAAAAAAAACATGAACCGATATCAGGTCACACATCCATAAAGACATGATGGCGTCTCTGTCAGTCAGTCAGGGTGTTAACGTCTCTGTGTTTTCAGCCTGTGATCTTAAAGGAGCTGAAGCACATGGACGGAGACTTCAGCGAGGAGCAGAGGATTGAGCTCAACACGGTAAGAAACAACATCTTTCTTATAACGTCAGGCTTCTCTCTTTCATGTCTGGAGGATACAGCACTTTATAAATTCAATCCTTTTATACACGTCCTGACTCTGGTTTTTATAATATGGTCATGTGATGCATGACGCCTCATCTCCACGTCTGTCTGTTTCAGCTGCTGCGGATCGATTATTACAACCTGACTAAGTTCTACGGCACAGTGAGGTTTGAGTACGGGGTGTTTGGGGTGTTTGAGCTCTGCCAGAGGGGATCGCTCAGGGTAAGAACACACACACTCACACACACACACAAACACACACACACACACACACACACACACACACACACACACACACACACACACACACACACACGCTGTCATGAACAGAGAGTAAGATTTTCATCTGGAGAAAAAAGTGCAGAAAAGAAAAATGCTGTAAAAACAGAAATAGAGCAAAGTCACCAAACACAAAACCTGAACATCTAATCATGACAACGGAAGCCCTCCAGGCCTGTAGGGGGCGTTGTTTCCACCTAAAAATCTCTTCTGCTTCTTTTTACAACTTAACTGTTGAAGTAGAACTGTTTTGGGATTTCACACGTGTGTTCTAGAAATGTGTTTCTGAATACGCAGACATGTTTGTCCATGTCAGCCATCGTAGTCTCGCACTTTCCCCACACATCATACATTGCATGTAAAGTTAAACAGGCATGAGGACACGTTGGACTTCTTTAAACATGAAGAACTTGAACTCTTTTAGTTTGTTAGTCAGTGAAGTGAAGCTTGAAATCATTTGAATGTACGAGTCAGAGATCTACATATTTTATTAAACCATGACACACACAGACTAGTTGTTTATGGCCGAGCTCAGTGACCTCCTTTTGCTGCTACTCAGGATGACTTTACTGTTCCTGTAACGGTGTAAAGAGCACTAATAGTGACACAGATTAGATTAGAGGAGTATTAACAGTGATATAATATGACCTCCTTTATGTTTGTTTGTTTCAGTACATTCTGAACGACAGGATCTCTTATCCCGACGAGACCTTCATGGACATGGAGTTTAAAATATCCGTCATGTACGACATCGCAAAGGTATCCGTTACCAACGTTTACCCTACCTTTATCTATGTTCATTTATTATTTATAAATACTGTAACAACCGGGAAATGTTTCAGAGAAATATCTTTTCAAGCAGCCAATAAAATACAGATTAAAGGAGCAATATGTAGCTCTGACACCTAGTGTTTAAAATGGGTACTGCAGTCCAAACTCTAAACATTGTAGAGAGCTGTCTCCCCCCCCCCCCTCCTCTCTAGAGTGGATGCTCACGCAGGTCACCATGTGGTGGACTCTGAAGCTTTAGTGTTTATCCAGCTCTGCATCGGTCTGTAAACCTTTCTGCGTTCTAACCTCTCTCCATTTTTCAAAAGCATCTCCAATATTGATCCTAGTTTGAGCACGTTTCTGCTCGTGGAGCTTATTAGAAACATGCAGAGGCTTTTTAGGTCGGGTACAATCACTTCTATCTGAACCAGTTCTCTTGCCCGCTTCCATCGCTGCAACACCTGTTGGTTTGACCTGATAACTGCTCTCATATCTGGCAAACCGAGGGGCGTCCAAAACGGCCGTGTGGGGGTGCCTTAAAACCGCCTACCTTCTCTGGTCCAAACAAATCCAGACCATTCAGGACCAGAATCTAAAGTTAGAAGGAGGACATACTGGCTGCTGCATTGTTGTCAGAGAAGCCAGCACTTCAACACAGCATGTTTCCTTAATGTCTGATCATATTACAAGGTAAATATCGTGGCGCTGCGTCTGAGAAAAACCATAAAGAAAATGTCTCTGTCAGTGTGACTGTGTGAAAGACGAAAAACCAGAGCAGAGCAGAGACGTTACTCTGGACAGAGAAACGCATGAAAGATGCTCATGCGCTGCTTATAAAACCACTTGGATGCATGTTTTATACGATTCTATCTGTTGATACCACAGCAACAAACTGATAAAACAAAGCCTGTGGTGGACTAAGCTTCCTGCTGTGTGTCCTCCTCAGGGCATGTCGTACCTCCACTCCAGTAACATCAACATGCACGGACGCCTCAAGTCCTCCAACTGTGTGGTTGATAACCGGATGGTGGTGAAGATCACCGACTTCGGCTGTCACACCATCCTGAGGCCGGGCAGAGGTCAGAATCCTTCTCTGTCACTGTTTGGGTCGATAAGTGGAGCGGCATGATAGGAGGATAATATGTGATGGGAAGTCTCCTCTCCTCTCTCCTCCTTTCTGTCTCCTCTCCTCTCCTCTCCTCTCCTCTCCTCTCCTCTCCTCTCCTCTCCTCTCCTCTCCTCTCCTCTCCTCTCCTCTCCTCTCCTCTCCTCTCCTCTCCTCTCCTCTCAGACGTGTGGACGGCCCCGGAACATCTTCGTAAAGACGGAGTGTCTCAGAAAGGCGACGTCTACAGCTACGCCATCATCGCTCATGAGATCATGATGAGACAGACTCCTTTCTACACACAGTACTGCTCGGACCCTACAGGTACCCCTAGATCATTCACAAGGAAGTTCATCACATCGTGAAGCCACAGATTGTTTCAAAGGAGACCTTATTAATGCTTGTAGTCCAAACGGTCACTAAAACCTGCAGGCTCAATATCTAAACACGCAGGCTCAACATTTGAAAACGTTGCTACTGTATTTTCGCTATTTCTTTCTTGGTAGCATCGTTCAATAAAGATGGTGTCAATAAGAATCTAAGTTTGGAACATTTTCACATCTTTAACCCAGACTGTGTCACACACATCCATCCTGCTCATCTTCTTCCTCTTTTTGTCCTCCGACCCCTCAGAGAAGATCTACAGGGTGCAGTATCCCAGCGGGATGAACGTCTTCAGACCAGACCTTGACTTTGACGGAGCGTCAGAGAGAGAGATCGAGGTGAGAGATGAACCAAACACTACATGACACCTGCAGACAGAGAGTCATGTTAAAGTTAACCCTCCATCTCGTCCTCTCTTTGTGACCTTATGTGTGCGCACAGCTGTACAGCCTGATCAAAAGCAGCTGGGACGAAGACCCCGAACGGAGGCCGGATTTTAAGAAAATAGAGTTAACTCTGGGAAAGATTTTCAGGTATGCCCTCACATTCAATAAGTCTTACTCTCTGTCATGATATTTACGTTGAAAGTGATCTAACACATCTCTCCTCGACAAAGTAATCTGCACAACCAGGCCACGGAGACATACATGGACAACCTGATCCGACGGCTGCAGATGTACTCGAGGACCCTGGAGCGTCTGGTGGAGGAGAGGACGTCTCTGTACAAAGCGGAGCGAGACCGAGCCGACCACCTCAACTTCATGCTTCTCCCCGGGTAACGGTTTATTCTTTACAGTCTCAAACCCTCAGAGATTTTTTACCCATTTCTGTTCATTGTTGTGTTTTTTTTTGAACCGACAAAATCTGCTGCTAAGAGCATTAGCAGAGAAGCACCGGGAACCATTGAAGCCTTGGACATAGATGAATATCCTCCCCAGTTGAGAATATTAGTCTTCCCCTTGATTGTGAATGCAACTTGTGCATGCCCTACAGCTCATCGTTAAGCTGTGTTTGCGTTCATATTCTTTAAATGTAACTTGATCTAATCAGCAGCCATTCATGAACATGCATATATTCCCCTCTGTGTGCCTCCTCAGGCCTGTGGTGCGTTCACTGAAGGAGACGGGGAAAGTGAAACCTGAGCTTTTCGAGGAGGTGACCATTTACTTCAGCGACATTGTGGGTTTCACCACGCTCTGTCACTACAGCACGCCCATAGAGGTGGTGGACATGCTCAACGACATCTACAAGAACTTTGATAGCATCCTCGACCACCATGACGTCTACAAGGTAAAGTGAAGTCTGCAGGTCCTCAGGTGCTTTGACCGTTTGTTTAATATCTTTAGTACTCCAGTAACCCTCGCTCCTCGCCAGTTCCACCCACTTTTCAAAATGTTGTCAACGTGTTCATGCAATTTAGACAGTGTGCAAGTTCCCTGCAATTTTTGATAAATGAAAATAAAACATTTCACAATATCGGTAAATAAACTTGAAGTTCATTTCTAGTCTTCTGACACACACCCGACCTAAAAAGCCTCTGCATGTTTCTAATAAGCTCCACGAGCAGAAACGTGCTCAAACTAGGATCAATATTGGAGATGCTTTTGAAAAATGGAGAGAGGTTAGAACGCAGAAAGGTTTACAGACCGATGCAGAGCTGGATAAACACTGAAGCTTCAGAGTCCACCACATGGTGACCTGCGTGAGCATCCACTCTAGAGAGGAGGGGGGGGGGGGGGGGGAGACAGCTCTCTGTAATGTTTTGGACTGCAGTACCCATTTTAAACACTAGGGGTCAGAGTTATATACTGCTCCTTTAAGTTGGCTGTGGGTTCTCTTAATAATCACAACATCTTTATTAATTCCTCTCAGGTGGAGACTATCGGTGATGCGTACATGGTTGCGTCTGGTTTACCTAAACGTAACGGTGACAGTCACGCTGTGGACATTGCCCACATGGCTCTAGACATCCTGGCTTTTGTGGGGACTTTTGAACTGCAGCACCTGCCAGGTATCCCTCTGTGGATCCGGATCGGTGTGCATTCAGGTACATGAACCTCAGTAGGCTATCATTGAGATTTATTTAAACTACACACAGAGAGATAAATAAACCGAATGATTAAGATGTGAATATTTGTGTTTATTTGTGCTGTAGGTCCGTGTGCAGCAGGAGTTGTGGGGAACAAGATGCCTCGTTACTGTCTGTTTGGAGACACGGTCAACACAGCATCACGTATGGAGTCCACAGGCCTGCGTAAGAGACAACACACACACACACACACACACACACACACACACACACACACACACACACACACACACACACACACACACACACACACACACACATTCTGCAGAAAGCCGAGAGTTCGACTCCCACGAATTTTAAACCTCTATATGATTCCAGTGAAAATCAAACAATATCAATATCTGTTTGATATCACAGCAACAAAAATAGAAGTCGTAGACACCAAATATTGGATAACTTCTAGTTTCCGATATTCAAAATAACTCAAACTCCTGCTCTCACTCTCTCTCATGGCAGCTTTTGGTGACTGTAGTTTTTGGATTAAAGGCTTGCAAAATCCTGCAGTTCCTCGAGTGTCCACTAGAGGCTGGCTGCAGAAGCACAGGAAGTCACATACACACCCATTCTAAAAAGCCTGTTTTTACAGCAGACATTAACATGTTTACAGCCTGGTTCAAAAAAACAAATAGGTCTGATTAGCTCATGTCTCGATCAGCACACACTGTACGGGGGGTGAATGTTTTGATGACTCATCAGTTTTGATTTGATGAAGGATAAGAGTTATTCACAATAAGGCGTGTAGCTGACATGATTGACAGGTGGGCGCGGTGTAACGGTTTGTCAGGAGGCTTCAAACCCGCCTCAGCTCCAGCTCTCAGCCTGTCGTTAGGTTGACTGAAAGTTAGGCTGAGACAGCATTTCCAGCATGGAGACCGCCATCGATGGGACTCCAGCGCCCCCTGCAGAAACAGACGGGGGACAAGCTGGTGTGGAAAAGTGTTTGAAAATGTCAACAACCTTACACACGTCTATTTCCTTTTCAAGCTCTGAGGATTCACGTCAGCGGGTCAACCATCAGCATCCTGCAGAGGACAGACGGAATGTTTGAGTATGAAAAAAGAGGAGAGACGTACCTGAAGGTTAGTTCTTTCTGCTCCCACCTACACAGACACCTACATCATATCTAAACCTTACATTTTTTCATTTGTGTGTGTGTGTGTGTGTGTGTGTGTGTGTGTGTGTGTGTGTGTGTGTGTGTGTGTGTGTGTGTGTGTGTGTGTGTGTGTGTGTGTGTGTCTTGCTCCCACAGGGCAAAGGCAAAGAGATAACGTATTGGTTAACAGGAGTGACAGGAGGGAATTACAACCTGCCGACACCGCCAACAGCGTGAGTGAAACGCAGTCTGAACACTCTGCGCATGTCCTCTCTGATCCAGCTTTATTTAAAGAGCTCATTTTAAACACAGCAGTGTTTACCAAAGGGCTTTACAGTCCATAAAAAACGTAAATAACAAATAGATAGTAAAGAAAAGCCAAGGTGTAAAAACTTAGGATGAGACAAGAAGGAGGCTCGTTAAAAGATGAGCATCAGTGTTTGGAACATCTGTAGGGGAGAAAGGGACGCCTGACTAACGCCATCGTAGAGTCCATCACAGTAAAAACCATTAAAAGATAAAAAGGACTTAAACTCGGATTAAAGCCTGAGCTGGTTAAAACTAGATTTAACAACTAACTTGATCTTTTTGTCCATTTTAAAATCCAAACCGGTTTTTAGGCCCAGGTTAGAAACCACTGGCTTTACAGACAGTTTAAGGGAGCCCAGGTCAATTAAAGGGACATCATAGGTAAAGGGGCATGTCCAGTATTTTTTTAACTGGGTTGGCCCACCTGACTACACCTTTCCCCCTTTCTATTCCTACTAATGATTTGGATTTTATAGGGACACCTGGGGTGGCTAATCAGATTGCCAAGGCCACCCCTAGCCACCCCTCTGGACACGCCCCTGCACAGGTATCACTGGGTCAAAACACCACCACCTCAGTTGTATCTTTCATTGAAATTTAAAAAGTTTAAAGCTATCCAGGCTTTGACGTCCGCCAGACACTCCAGCAGTGGTTTAAGGGAGCTGGCATCCTTTCTTTAACGGGCTGGTCAATTTGGGGGTCATCTTTGTAAAAGTGGAAGAAGAGGTTGGCCATGTTTTCAAAAATCAATCCCAGGGGGAGTAGGTAGAGGGAAAAGAGTATCGGTCCCAGGATTGAACCCTGGGGTACTCCACATTGGATGGTAGAGGGGTAGGAGAGGTGTCAACGAGTCACCAAGGCTTACCATTAAACTTCTATCAGATAGATATAACCTGAACCATTCAAAGGCTGCTCCTTTGATGCCCACACAGTGAGAACGAGACGAGAAATGAGAGCGGTGTGGTTGACAGCGTCAGAAGCAGCCGTAAGGTGTAAAAGCATGCGAACATGATGAGGACTCTGTAAACTTCAATGCAGTCCCAAAAAGTATCGAACATTTTGACGACCTTACTGTATAAACAAACTTCTAGTATTCTTCTAATTAAAAATGCAGAAAGTCATATTCATGTGCATATGACCGATCCGTATATATGAGAGCCGTTGATACTCGGATCATGTTTATATAAAGCTCCAGACGACCTCCTGCAGCATTCGTGTCTATAATCTGAAATGTTCCCCACGTCTCGTCTCAGGGAGAACTTCCAGCAGCTGCAGCAGAATCTGGCCGAGATGATCGTTTCCAGTCTAGAGCAGCGAGGGGAAGGGAGCGAGCGCTTCAAAAAGACCCTGTCCACTAGAGTCAGTCAGAGGGAGACCAACAGCAGCCTGCAGGGCGGCGACAGCCCCCCTGACTACTTCCACCTGGCTGTCACAGACAACCCCAGCACCTACCTGTGATCACTCAGGAGCTCTGAAAAGGAGTGGACGATGTAGGCGTGGGTCAGAGTCTGTTCTGTCCAATCAGAGCTGCTGGTTTGTGTGGACGGATCACTTAATTCAGCGTCCTGTGACAGCGGATCAGCAGGGGAACAAAGTGACATGTTCATGTGATGTTCACGTGGCTGCTGCAGCGTCACAGCTGTTTATCTCTGCTCCTGAACACACGTCTCTCTCTGCATCAGGACGTGAACATCAGACAGACTGAACCATCCACAGACAAACACGTGAAATATAAAAGATGTTATTTTATGTGTTTGTTGTTTTGAGAGACTCTTAATGGAAGAAGTGATAAAAAAAAAGCTCCTTCTCTTTTCTTGTCTTGGACTGAAACGTTTTCACGACGGTTGTTTTCTACTCTACGTGATGAACTGATCTTTTTTTATAACAAACACGAGAAATGAACGCTCCAAAAAGGTGATAATGTCACCACCTGGAGGCGCCAGAGTCAAGATAATCTACAATCCTGAAACAAATAGATGGAAAAGATTTACAATAGTTTTAACATTGTTTTGGCCTTTCGGATAATGTTTTCCCATTTCATTAAATCATTTGCGTGAAGTGAGATGTTTCGATGTTTTCTGCATTCAGTAAAATATTTTTGCAGTTGACCTTGAGGGCCACCGTAGATTTACATGTTCAATTAGTTTGTTTTTCTTCATTTATTTACATCCAAACTGTATAGGAATATACAGCAAACTCCTGCAATCTATCTAAAGTGCACAAATACCAACATGTTGTCTCTGTCTCTGCAGCTTTTAGTTCTAAGACTCTGCTTTAAAAAAGGTCTCTGGTTTTATTTAAATGTTGCACATAGGAAGCTCGTCATTAAGAAAGTCTGACAAACATATTTACCGTGTAAATAGCTTTTTAGAGAAGGTGAGTCTTTATCCTGACAGGAGAGTGTTGGAGGCCTGAACGTTTCTGTGATGATTTGATGTTCGAATAAAAGAAGTTTGGAATACAGAAGCAGGCGTAGAGCAGTTTCAACTTTTAATAACACTTCACAGTAAAGAACAGGAAACTAAACACAGAAAACAATTCAAATATGATCTAAAATATACAGAAGTCTGAAGTGGACATGTATCCATATGTTTTATTTCCCCACGGTAACGAGCACAGTTTGGTTGTTTTCTCGAGCTCTCGACTTCTTTATCTCGTTATCTCAGGATAAAGACGATAACGACTTTGTTTCAGATGTTTTCTCAAGAAATGTACTCCTGAGGCGCCGGTAGCCTAGTGGTTAGTGTCATGTCCCATGTGCAGAGGCTGTAGACCCTCACGGGTCAGCCCGGGTCCAAGTCCGACCTGTGGCTCCTTTCCCGCATGTCGTTCCCCACTCTCTCTCCCTGACTTCTGACTCTGTCCACTGTCCTGTCTCTACCATAAAGGCACAGAAAGCCACATAAGGCAGTTTAAAGGTTACATACTGTATTATTCTAAATCCACTTCCCCATGTTTCTCTAAAGTTGCTGCTGTTTGGATCCGTGAGGGTCGATTGGAGGAGTTTTCTATCTCAGAAGCTTTAAAGGTCACATATTATCAAAATCCACTTCCCCATGTTTCTCTAACTCTAACATGTGTCTCTAGTCTGTCTACAAACCCCCCAATGATGAGAAAAGTCCATCCTCTCCGTCTTTTGCCTGCTCCACTTTTCAGAAAATGTGTGCTCCAACAGGCCGTTTGGAGATTTTCCCTTCATGACATCACAAAGGGCAGTAACCCCTCCCCCAGGTGGGTGACACTCCCACAGCTAGGTGTTTGTTCTGCCCTCTGAGTCTGCCTTCTCACCGTAAACAATAGGGCATGGAGCGAGAAAGCCCGAGCCACCCAAGCCCTTCCAGAGAGGGGCGGATCCTCCAACATGAGTCGACTGCCTTCGACGGAATACCTGCAGCAGCCAATGAGAGCGAGCACACCAACCGGATGTTGCATCACTTTAACAGCTCACAAACATGGCAGCGAACATAAACACCTCTGAACCCTGAGCCAAGTGGAATATTGAAGAAGAGCAGCTTGTGTAACTATGGCAACAACACGAGTGTCTCAATGTCTCATGACGACAAACCACAGCCAGCTGACCAGGTCCAGCGTCCTCCATGTTTGTTATTCTCCTGAAGTCACGTTCACGTGAGTTTCTGTGAGATCTCGTGTCTGTGGGGTCATTACAACAAACAGCAGGTGTGTGGTCTCATGGCCTCGCTGAATTGTCTCGTGTGTGCAGTCAGAGGATTATATCGAAGCTGTCCTCATGTCGGTGGTCTCCATGTTTTTAACATCCTCTAGTGTTTATGCAGCCTAAGAATGAAAATGTGCTCTTTATCTAAACCGAGTTCAATAAAACAAACGGATAAAGGTCAGCGTCAGAGCTTCAGTGAAAACCATAAAAACATGGTGGAGAATAAAGATATCCAAAATGTGGATCAAAATGTGAAAAACTAACCACACTGAAGTGTAGAGTGCATGCAGTGAAAACACACACACACACACACACACACACACACACACACACACACACACACACACACACACACACACACACACACACACACGCACACACACGCACACACACACACACACACACACACACACACACACACACACACACACACACACAGGTCTACACAGTTTTGGTGGTGACTAACACCGTCCCACCCAGCTCCGTGGCAGGGAGGGGGACTCTGTGCTCCAGCCCTCTCTCCCCCCGCATCCCAGCATGCATTGGCGGGCACCTACAGGTGGTGAAGTCCTCCTCCCACTCCCATCCCGTTCGGGCCCCTGGGTGCAGGTGAGCGCTGCAGGGTGATGCTGCTGCGTGTCTGTTTGTCTCTGCAGGCTGTGAGGGGAGAACCACCGGCTCACGCTGCTTCTCAGAGTCGTCTGTAACACAGAAAACTGAATCATGAGTGAGAAACCAAGACCGTAACCCCGACAACAGAAGGTTAACATATGTTTTGCAAGATTGCAGGGTACTGTAAATGAACATTTCTATACCACAGAGTTCAGATATTCAACACGGATCAGAGTTCAGGTCTGCTGTGCCATGTGGGAGGTGGTTTAGGAATGGCCCAAATTATATCAAAAACCCTCTGATTTCAGTTTTATATTTATGGCCCCTGTCAGTTATTGGCCCTTCAAGTCGTCCTGACTTTCCTCCCCCACACGGCGCCCTGCTCATGACTCACATTAATATAAACAATAGCAGAGTCCTCACACAGAGGATTTATATACGTAACAGTGTGGAGTTAAAGAAGCTTTCAGTGAATCACAATAGATCTCATGTGAAACAATGACGTGTTTCACTTCAGCTAAGAGAAAAGAGCTGATGCCCTAATCTAGTTTCTGACGTTCTTGTTGTCCTGAGGAGGATAACGGTCCATTCACAGAGTGTTCTCTCAGTCAGCACAGAATCACGCTGTGGAGACGGACGCACACGCTCTCTCTCATCGGGTTTAGGAAGCACATGAGCTGCATTTAAGACGATTTAAACCCCGGTCAGGAGGATCACGCAGACATTTTTTTATGTACAGACTCAAAACTAAAGCTGAGCAGCGTGATGTGTGTGTGTGTGTGTGTGTGTGTGTCTGTGTGTGTGTGTGTGTGTGTGTGTGTGTGTGTGTGTGTGTTCTGAATCTGCAGATGTGTGTGTGTGTGTGTGTGTGTGTGTGTGAGAACCAGAATAACTGTTAGAGAGCTGCATGCTGACCCTGGGGACACCCGCCAAGAAGAGAACAGAAACTGTGCAGTTTCTACCATCGTGTTCATGAACGTCACACTTCATCACCTGCACGCCTGCAGCCTCACCTGCTCTGCAGACGCACGCTGCGACATGTGTCACATCACAAAGAACCATAGCTGAACGAGGGGCTGTCGACATACCAGAATGTTAAACTTTGATATGATTCTAGTTTAAATCAAACGATGTTGATACCTCTTTGACACGACAGCAACAAAAATAGAAGTCCGAGACGCATCTTGTTTTTAATTCTCAATTGCAGACATCCTCCTGCACACAGTCTATAAAGCACAACAACTTTAGCCACATTTTGAAACCTTCGCTCCTTCCTCTTTTACAAACGCTGTCAGTGTATTTATAATTTGTTTGAACCAGAGAAGTTAGGCGGTTTTAAGGCACCCCCACACGGCCGTTTTGGACGCCCCTCGGTTTGCCAGATATGAGAGCAGTTATCAGGTCAAACCAACAGGTGTTGCAGCGATGGAAGCGGGCAAGAGAACTGGTTCAGATAGAAGTGATTGTACCCGACCTAAAAAGCCTCTGCATGTTTCTAATAAGCTCCACGAGCAGAAACGTGCTCAAACTAGGATCAATATTGGAGATGCTTTTGAAAAATGGAGAGAGGTTAGAACGCAGAAAGGTTTACAGACCGATGCAGAGCTGGATAAACACTGAAGCTTCAGTGTCCACCACATGGTGACCTGCGGGAGCATCCACTCTAGAGAGGGGGGGGGGGGGGGGAGACAGCTCTCTGTAATGATTTGAGTTTGGACTGCAGTACCCATTTTAAACACTAGGGGTCAGAGTTACATATTGCTCCTTTAAAGTTTGTTATTAAAGCTTCTGCACATTTTGATTTTATCTTCCATTAAAATAAAAGAGCGTATCGTATTAAAACGTGTTATCATAATAAACTGAAAATCTGACAGTGAAGTGTCGTGAGCGAGGGAGATGGAGTTCAGGTCAGGATCTGTTTTTGTTAAATGACTCACACAGACTCACCTGCTGAAACACGAACATATCTGACACCTGATACCGACTATTATAACCCAAACTAGCAGCAGCTGCTTCAATGATAACAAGTGGAAGTTTCACATTAAGACTGAATCTGAGAAACGGCTTTAAATAGAAGTTGTCAGCTGCTGAGGATTCTGGGATACGTTGTTTTTTGTGTGAAGATTTATTTCATTTAAAATGATATAAATCTGTGTGTGTCGTCCTTACCCGGAGTTCTGCTCGTCCCGGTGCGTTTTCTGTAAATCATGATCCACAGAGACACGATCAGGATGGACCCCAGTGTCACCAGACCCACGCAGATCCACAGAGCCGGACTCAGAAAGATCATGGAGGATGTCTGAGGGGCAGGAAACGTGGATTTCACCTGGACCACCGGAGGCAGGGGTGGCTCTGAGAGGAAAATACTGATTATATACCTCAACAGAAAAAACAGATCACCTGCTAAACGTCAGAACAATATTCAGTTAAACTCATGTAAAGTGTCAGCTCTGATTCAGCACAGGTATCTGTGTCAATGTGGAGCCCAGCAGCTGACCAATCAGTGTGTAGGGTTTAAATGCATCTCTGTGGTGTATTAGAGCCTTCAAATATTCAAGTCAACACACGTCCAAAAAGCAGAGCTGCTTTAGAACTAGCCTGAGGCAGAACAACTCGACTCCGGAGACAAAGCTTTGTCTTGACCTGTTTTCAAACACACACAGAGACGTTCAGAGACTCACCTGTGAGCCGCTCGGCAGGTGTAGGTCTGCTTTTTGTGCTGTCGTAGACGCAGCTTTTGACAAGGAGGTCCCACTTTTCACCGACAGGACAGAGCTTCTTGTCCATGTCTGAAACCGGCTGCTGAGCCACGCTCCTCTGATGTTAATGACACAAACCCTGAAAAAAAACTGTAAGGACAGAGAGCGGTGACACCCAGAGGACGAGATGCAAAAGTGAGGTCTTGTGAAATTAGTGCAAAGTGTTGAACAGACGTTTCAGTTCCTCCATTTCAGAGGAAAGACTGAATCACTACCCGAAGTCCCCGAGGACCGAGACAGAAACAGAGAGAGAGGCTTAAAGAACAGAGAGGTCCCAACCTCACAGCTCTGTAGTTTATTAAACGTTAGATTCCTGATGTCCTGCTCAGCTGTGATCATTTGACCGTACAGTATGTTGACATGAAGCTATGGATCCATTGATCAGGTTTATTCTGACAGTGAGATCTCCGTCTGACTCACTGAGGAGGAAACAGGCCTCGGAAAATCAAATCTATCTTTTAAAGTGAGAATTACTTTATGAGTAATCTCTACGTACATGTAATCTCTCGGGGTCTGGATTTTCAGCAGGTGACGAGTTCTGGTTTCAGTTTGTAGGACATTTGTATATTTGTTTATTTGATGATTTATTGATCTGTATGAACTGATTGCTGCATAAAAGTGACGCTAACAATAAGATTCAAGATTCAAGGTGAACTTTGTTTGTCCCACAAGGTGAGAAATGTGTCCTGGGCTCTTCACGCGCGTGTTTCTGTACACGAGGCGTGCAACATAACCGCTATGCTATCCAGGGCTCCAGGTTACTGACAATAGAAATACTCTACAGAGATGTGTAATGTTTTCCTCCCATCATGTCCATGCAGTCTGAAACCATCAGATCAGTTTGGTTCTAACTGCACAGACGGGTTACCGAACCGTGCTGCGACACCTGATGAGGCTTTCGGTTTTCACACCTGCACTCCTGAAAAGATCTCCATCATGTCAGTCGGACATGCCCTATTGTTTACGGTGAGAAGGCAGACTCAGAGGGCAGAACAAACACATAGCTGTGGGATTGTCACCCACCTGGGGGAGGGGTTACTGCCCTTTGTGATGTCATGAAGGGAAAATCTCCAAACGGCCTGTTTGAGCACACATTTTCTGAAAAGTGGAGCAGGCAAAAGATGGAGAGGATGGACTTTTCTCATCATTGGGGGGGTTTGTAGACAGACTAGAGACACATGTTAGAGTTAGAGAAACATGGGGAAGAGGATTTTACAGAATATGTGAACTTTAATGTGAGCAAATCATAAAACAGGAAATGAAATGTTTCAGAGTGAAGCTGCGGTTCAACTCAGCAGATGAACAGGAGTTACTTCGGGATGATGACGGTGTTTACGTTGCAGACATTAACGCTACAAGAAACGATGAATCTTTTTCAAAAATACTCAAAAATCTCCAACTACTCAATAAACTGGAATAAATCGACACGGCTTCCAATCTCTGTAAAGAGGTGGAACCTGGCCGCCCTACCACTACCCATCCCCTCCACCACTGATACTATAAGATACTTCAACATCTCCCCCAAACTGTCTGAACGTATACACTTCAATTTCAATCCACTTATTAAAACAATAGAAGACGACACGACCAGATGGATGAATTCACCAATATCACTAATAACCCAAAATAAGTGACCTTTTCTCAATGACCCCAGCATGTCCACCCCCCACATTGTTCAGCTCCTTAAACTCTACAATAACCACATTTTACTGGAAGGACTAAAAACCTAGAATAAAACTGACCACACTTCAAAAAACACCGGAGGACTGGATGCACCAAACTTCCACAACTACTTCCTGGCAAATCAGTTACAAATCATAACCAAATGGATCACCCCCCAGAACAATCCCACCCATGGCTAGACATAGAACAGCAACAATGAAAAGATAGATCCATAGCAACCCTACCATTTATCAGCTGCTTCAAAAATCCTCTCATAGCTACAGCCCTAACAGCATGGTGGAAAGCTCACAAAATAATGAACACAGCACCCACTCCCTGTAAGAACACACCAATATGGATCAACCCAGACCTGAATCTCACCACCTGGAAGGACCAAGGCATCACACAGCTTCAACACAAACCTCAACCTTCATCCCCTTCAGAGAAATAACTCAAAAGTACAATATAAACAATCTCACGTTCAATATCTTCAAATCCAATCAGTCAGAACACACAAGTTTAACCTCAAACAAGACTGCATCGAAAAATCTCCACTAGCAGACACAATACTCAAACTCTAAACTATACAAACTCATAGACAGCACCATATCTCTCCACACAGCAAAATGGGAAAAAGATTTATCGACAACAATAGACCATGACACCTGGAACATAATCTGTAATAATACCTTCTCAATGACAAATAAACCTCCAACTAATTCAGTATAAGATTAACCACAGGACCCAAATCACACTTCAAAAAACCATCAAATGGGACTTTCCGATACAAGCTGCTCTTCATGCCCCCCTAACACCCTGGATGACTACGTGCAGGCAGCATGCCCCCCTAACACCCTGGATGACTACGTGCAGGCAGCATGCCCCCCTAACACCCTGGATGACTACGTGCAGGCAGCATGCCCCCCTAACACCCTGGATGACTACGTGCAGGCAGCATGCCCCCCTAACACCCTGGATGACTACGTGCAGGCAGCATGCCCCCCTAACACCCTGGATGACTACGTGCAGGCAGCATGCCCCCCTAACACCCTGGATGACTACGTGCAGGCAGCATGCCCCCCTAACACCCTGGATGACTACGTGCAGGCAGCATGCCCCCCTAACACCCTGGATGACTACGTGCAGGCAGCATGCCCCCCTAACACCCTGGATGACTACGTGCAGGCAGCATGCCCCCCTAACACCCTGGATGACTACGTGCAGGCAGCATGCCCCCCCTAACACCCTGGATGACTACGTGCAGGCCATCTGACACTGCCCACCCAACAGCAATGCTGGAAACAAGCCACAAATAAACTGTCGTCAACACTCAACTGCCGGGTTTCCCCATCACTACGCATCCTAGGTAACACATTCTCAGTCACACTACTGTAAAAACGACCTCATGTTCACTTCAGCATCTGTTTTGCACTACTCACCTCTGCACTATTATCTTATTTAGTCTTTAATTCTGTTTATTTCTGAGTTTATTGTTGATATTTAATGTTTGACCTTTGTACAAAGAGAGCACAGTCTACAGAAGTTAAATTCCTCGTGTGTTAAACATACCTGGCCAATAAAGCTGATTCTGATTCTGACACTTTCCAACAACCAAAATAACCTAAATGCGTTACATTAACACTCACTGGACTTTACATTCTTTTTCTCACATGCACTCCATCACAGCTTGTAGATTTTGTTATTTTTTAAATTCTATTGTTTATATTGGTACATTTATTATATTTTATTTTATTTAAGTTCTTGTTTTTTGGCTGTTTTTCCTTGTTAACTGTTTTTGCACCAAAACACCGAGACACATTCCTTGTATGTGTAAATGTACTTGGCAATAAACACGATTCTGATTCTGATGGAAAAACTAACAGTATCTATCCACAATGAAACAAAGCAATTTCTGGCAACTTGGGAGCCAATCCCCACCTCACTACTTCCCCACCACTTCCTCACTACTTCCTCACTACTTCCCCACCACTTCCTCCGCTGTCTTGTTTGTTTATGCCGTGCATCGTATCGTCGTGTCTCCCACATGCTGTTGCTCTGGTCACGTCTCTCACTTGTCTTGTATTGTTCTGCATCACTTATTAAATAAATACAAATTTTAAAAAATTAACGCCACACGGAAAATGAACTCCTGCCTGGAAGTCGTTTAACGCTAACCGCTGGCTTCACTGGGATTAGGGAAAAACCCCCGTCCTTCCCCAGAGGAATAAATCATCGATCAGACAATGAGACGATTGCTCATCATGATGAGTAATGACCTGAATGAAAGTTTGCACCAGGGGAAACATCAAACCAAGAACAGAGACAGGAGGCCGGACAGTCCTGAAAAACTTTAATCACAACAGAAAGTGAGACGGCTTCACGGTTCATCATCTAAAAACACAAACCTGAGAGGACTTAGCACAGTGACAGATATTAAACCCTGAGTATGACACCACACTGACGGATTCAAGCTTTCAAATCAGAAAGAGTTAAAGACAGAACATCTCCAGGGCATTGATCTGAATCATTAAACGTTACTCTGAAGGTAGAAAACAAAGTGATTCCAATCAAACGCTCCTTTCTTCTTTTAAAGAACCTGCAGATAAACTCGTGCACACTGACGACACGTTGCCATCACAGGGAGCAGGAAGCTTTTAAAATATGACTGAAGATCTGAAGTGTCATTTTAAAGCCTCAGTACGTGTTAATACTATCGATCATTAAAACCACAGATTGTATCGCTTTAGGCCCGTGTCCGCCTGGCGCTCGCTTGAATGAAGCGTGAAACATTGCAGGTAAACTCCTGCATACATCTTAACTGCACAGATACCTTGGCAACATTTTGAAACCCTCGCTTGTCTCCAGCTTCCCCTCTTTAATAAATGTTGTCAATGTGTTTGTGCAATTTAGGCCCCGTGTCCACCTGGCGTTTTTTTTTTGGCTGCTCGCTCAAGAGCGCCTGCATGAAGCGTTTGTGCGCTGAGAAGAAAAGCGCTGCACGTCAGTCCTGTCTCCATGACAACAGACTGCTGACAACGGCCGCTGTATGAGCGACACTGCTCCGTTACTTTTTACTGCATGTTTTATATTTGAGATCGTTTATTTCCCGATCAGACACGGAGCGAGGAAGACACGATCTGTAGGAGGCTAAACTACGGGGAATATCAGACATTTGGAAAAGAGCGCCGGTGACATCAACAGCGACTTTCCGAAAAGTTGAAAGATTTTCAACTTCTGCGCTCGGAGCTGCCGCACAAAAAAGGCCGAACACTCGGAAAAAAGAAGCAGGGCGCTGCGCTTTTTCTCCAGACGGCCGCTTTCTGCTGCGAACGCTCTCTACTCATTGATAAGAATTTACAGACGCAGGAGTTAAGAAAAAAACGCTAGGTGGACACCGAGCCTTAAAGTCTCAACAGCCTTATTCTAAAGTTGATCATCTAACGAACACATTCACAGACAAACTTTAAAACACTGATTAGAAAGGTGATTGGCAGTTTTTTGGTTTGATCACATGGAAGAAGAACGAGCTTCAGTTTGGACTTTTAAAAGAAGTCACAGTAAAAGTCCTCGGGTGCAGATTGTTCCTTTGAATCCTCGTCATTCATACACACACACACACACCTCATGGCGTGAACAGCAGGGGGTACATCCTGACGAAGGTGAAGTTAAAGTAGGGGGGCAGACCCTGGTGACTGATGCTGCTGAAGTTTCCCCAGGTAAACGGAGGAAGTCCTCCCTGAGTGGTCGGCCCGTTCAACGCCTCGGCACTGAACTTCTCCGCCATGTGGAAATCTGTCACCTGCAACAAGACGACACAAATACGCTCTTAAAGCTACAGTACGTAAAGTTATTTTATTTAGATCTTTATCATCAAGCAGCCAATCACAGCCACTGAATAATAATAATAATAATAATAACTTGGATTTATATAGCGCCTTTCAAGAAACCCAAGGACGCTTTACAATATAGGGGGGGGGGGGGGGGGGGGGGGGGGGAGGTAACACAAAACAAAAAACAAACAGATTATGGTGTTAAACTTAGGCCGAATGCTTTGGTGAACAGGTGGTGTTTGAGCAGATTTTTGAAAATGTCCAGAGAAGCAGCAGTGCGGATTTTATCAGGGAGAGAGTTCCAGAGGGTCGGGAATGAGTGAGTGGAGAATGTTTTGGTTGCTTGGAAACAGCTACATTTTAAGCTAGCATCATCCAGCTTCTGTGTGTTTATTTTCCATTAGAATGTCCACGTTGTTTACTGCCACGACACGTGACGTGAGCGAGCGCTAGCGTCAAGATCAGCCTGATTCTATCGTTTCCTGTTTGAGTGTCGTAACAGACAGCGAGCCACGCAGTTGGTCATTACTTTTTACAATGCATTGTGGGATACAATTCAGACAATAGTGCACTACAGTGAGTAGGGTGTGATTTCAGACACAGGTCTGATGACATCTTTAACTGTCATCACCATGGTTACGGTCACTACCTTAGTGTCATAGCAACCAGACGGAGAAGCCTTCTCTGTCCTCAGGTCTCCCCGACAGCAGATGGTCTTACAGGGGTCGCCCTTAGAGTACGGATCCTTCTTGTAGTCTGAAAACAAACAAACAAACGGTCTCATTAAATACTCAGCCCCTCTCCTAAACTCAGGGTAGGTGCCCCTCCTCCCGTCAGGTCGCTATGTCACAGAAAAAGATGGAGGACCCTCGCTCCTCATAAGCTCCTCCCTGTTTTCCTTGTTCTTTCTTTGGCAGCAGCTTGGTTAAAAACCTGACCGAAGAATATGACGTTCCTCTTAAAGCTTTGCTACGTTTTGATCTTTAAAGTTACAGAGATTGTATCGTATTTCCTAAGTCGTTCGTAAGTCCTGAAACTTTTGACAGCCTTACACTGAACAGGATCGGGGCTGAAGACTCTAACATATTAATAATAGAAGCATGTGACGGAGGGAACGAGAGCTGAGAGGGATCCACTCACCGTTAAACCTCATGATGAACTTTAAAGAGTCCAGGTCCTTCACGTTGGACTGGTCTCTGCGGAAGATCTTCGCTCTGGGACACAGATCATAAGAAAAGTCTTCTCCGAACTGCTCCCACATGCGTCCGTAACCACTCAGCGTGTAGATCTTCTCGTGAAAGGGGACGTTGAAGGACGGCCAGTAACCTGCCGTGAACACCAGCGGGAAAAATTAATCCTTTGAACGTCCAGATCAAACACGAAAGAAGAGAGCCCCCCCCCCCCAACCCCTACAGGGGTTTGTACCTCTGCGCAGAGCCTGTGTCTGGTCCGAGTACTCCACCAGCCCGGGGATCTGCTCCACCACGGTCAGAGCTCCATCAGCAACACTGACCCCCAGCTTCACCTTACTGCGGTCCAACACCATGTACTGATTATTATAGGTTCCTAGAGGGGAGGGATTTAGAAGGGTGAAAAAATGATCTGTGACATGGATTTACTTTCATCACAAAGGTCGTAATATGACCGTGTCGTGTTAAATCCTCCGTTTCCTGTCTGTATTGATGTACAAACGTAGAGTCACTGACCAGAGTTGAACATGGAGAAGGTTTTGGCCCACTCCTCTCCGCTGTGAGCCAGACTGTGAGCCAGCCGGACCCTCTGCCAGGACAGCAGACTTTTAGGGGTGATGGAGTCAAAGAGCGAGGAGTTGAAGACGTTGTTGGTGGTCTGTGTCATCATCAGCCCGCTGCCCAGGAGGTAGAAATCATCCAGCGACACCAGGAAGCCTAAGGACACACGTGAGCTCAGAGTTAGAGGTGGTGACGCTGCAGGCTGTGTCATCGTGTTAGAGAGAGAGATCCTGAAGCAGACGTACCAGGGTAGCTGCTGAAGGACAGTTTCCCCGTGGCCGTGTTAGGGTCAGTGATGCGGAAGTCCCAGTGTTTGTAGATCCTCAACATGGCGGCGTACGTGTACCAGCTGGAGTGAGCAAACAGGAGGTTCTCATAGCCGGGCAGCAGCTGACGGAGAGGACAGAAGGTTATTTTTAAAGAATCTGATTTAGTATCAAAACTGATATTGCACGACAGATAAACATCGAATACGCACATCCACTCATGCCACGTTTTGCAGATGTCTGAACCAATAAAGGCCGATACCGATGTTGAAGCGATGCTTCGTAATGTAGTATTGCAGAGGGAGCAGCAAAGAGGAGGCAGCCTGGAGCAGCAGAACTAAGGCGGCACGAGTGTGATTAGCCAATAGAGCCCGCCCACTTTTTTGGCGGCTCTGGTTCTGGAAGTAAATTTCCCCGCTCAAATCTTTCATTGACATTTCACAAAATCTTTATATTGAAGCCTGTAACCATGACAACCAGCTACCCCTATACTCGTGACTTATAAACATTTGATTTGGCGCCAAAACAGCGTTAAAAAAAACAGAGAAAAAGGGAAAGGTACAAGGTCATTTTCGTCCAGAGTCAAGAAACAACCACTCCCACAGTCCATTGTGAATGATACCTCTACCAACTAGCTAGCCTGCTAGCGGAACTATCCGTTCGCATACAAACATTGCCATGGTAACAGCGAGCTCCTCCAATCAGAGACGTCGCTGTGACACTCTATGATCGTGGGTAGTGTAGTTCTTTGCCCCGATAACGGGAATAAACCGTGTTGTTCTTAAAGGTTGATATCAGGCGAACTTGTGTCTCCTTCAGGAGCATCAACCATCGTTTCACACTCAGGTCGCTCGTGGTCAGTCTACCTGTGATGGTTATGACATCATGGATAATAACCATATGAACAGGATTTTCACCGTTAAGGCCCAATAGGATGCTTAGAAATCAGCTGATCAGGGCGTGCATGAGATCAGCTGTTTTCAATAACACAGACATGACAGCAGAGCGTGAACTAATGCTAAGCTCATTTTTACACGCTGCTGTTTCTGTATTATGGGATGCTTGTTAGGGGCGAGAGCAGTGGATAACATGCTGCATACTTTCACATGAAATGAATAAGCGTAGTTAACATGTCAGTATGTGTGGAAACACTGAGCCCTGTTCTTTTGTACGGCACATTACATGACGTTATGTCTCGTGTTGTCATGGTCTCACACCGTGTCTGTCACATGTTTGACCTCTGACCTTTATGAGTGCAGAGCAGTGTCCCATCCCTGGAAGTTTGAAGTCTCTGAGCGGAGTGTTAGAATCCGGGACCAGGGCCGGGATCAGATCCAGCAGGTCTCCCACAGCGTTCAGGAACTGGACCGCGAATTGAGACAGAGGCTACGAGGGGGAGAGCGAGAGAGAGCGAGAGAGCGAGAGAGAAGGGACACACAGATGTAAAGGAAGTCTGTTTGTGGCGTTGGGGGTCATGTTGTTGCTGTGTTTTCTTTTTATGTAAATGTACATCACTGTACGAAAAGAACTGTAGAAATAAAGTTTGATTCATTGATAAACCCCATAATAATGTTCAGATGCTCTCATCACACCTTCTTCCCTTGTTTCTTGGCCCAGTCTGCAGCTCCTGCTTGCAGCCCGTCCATCTGAGCGACGATGAAGCCCGCGTGTCTCCACAGAGGATCCGAGTCTTTGTTGAGTTTCACCTGCTCCCTGGTCCACGAGTCCTGCTTCCTACAAGACCAGGAGAAGGAGAGATGTTGCTCTGCACTCCTCTTGTTACTCTTATTCTCTGTTTACTAAAAACACTTTGAAGTAAAGAGAAGAACCCCGAGCTCACAGTCAGAAGATCTGCACGTTGTCTGGAAAGTGAGAGCACCGGCCTTCACAGGGAAACCATCCAGATGGCACGTCAATGTTTAGATTTCACGTGTTTTAAAACTCGGTTATTTTAATCATTCTCATCTACTAACCAACAGCTGATGCTAGAGAAAGAGAGAGAGAGAGAGAGAGAGAGAGAGAGAGAGAGAGAGAGAGAGAGAGAGAGAGAGCACTGTCTAAAGTAAACAAATACGTTGGCAACATTCGGGGGAGGAGCTGGAGAGGGGCGAGGGTTGCCAAAGTATTTGTGCAATTCAGACAGCATGCAGGAATTTGTCTGCAATTTTTGATGATTCAAAACAAGAAATGACTCGATATTTAGAGTCCAGGACTTGGATTTGTGTTGCCGTGGTATCAAACATCGTTTAAGGAAACTCTTGTGCTCCAGCCGCTCCACAAACGGAGGTCGGTGCTCTCAGAGAACGACCTGAGACGCTCAAATCATTCAGTGGACTTCTTCTCTCAGGCAGGATCCGAAGAAAGTACTGGAGCACACAAATCCGTTACAGAAAATGTATCTCCAGTGCTTTCTTTGAACCCCGCCTGAGAGGAGTCCAGTGAATTATAATTTTGGTATTGTGACGACCCTAAAAGGAATACAACTCATTTTGGGAAACTTA
This sequence comes from Tautogolabrus adspersus, assembly GCA_020745685.1. Taxonomy (NCBI): domain Eukaryota; kingdom Metazoa; phylum Chordata; class Actinopteri; order Labriformes; family Labridae; genus Tautogolabrus; species Tautogolabrus adspersus. The sequence continues at coordinate 25,851,730 of CM036553.1, forward strand.
AACCTTTCAATCATTTTCCTAATCTGAGTCTATTCATGTCACATCCTGGATTCCTTAAAGCTGTACTGTCAGGTTCTTCACAGGGAAATGTTTTAATCTGAACCTTCAACCTTCTGAGAGACGATATAAAAGGTGGTGACAGCAATGTGTCTCTGCGGTGGTTTTTAAAGAGAAACAGACTCACTCCATGAAGCTCTGCACCGGGCCGAGGATCTTTGGTTCTGTGATGAGCTGAGGGTACATGTTGGTGTAGTGATCCATCATCTGCCTGCACAGAGGAGATCAAAGCAAACGTGTCAATAAATGAAATTAAAAAAACGACTTCTCCTAAAGTGAAGCTGCTCCATCGTTCCTTCTGGGCCTCCGTACATGTGTGCTGGTGACTGTGTCTGCAGAGACTCTGTCCTCTGACTGGATTTTACTGTTCTGCTTTGTTCTGGTTGACTCGGGACGTTTCTGGGCGGAGCTGGTGTGTTTCCTCCAGCCAATGACAGCACAGCAGGTGAGTTTAGGAGTAGATACAGTTCTGTGATTGGACGCGATTCAAACGGGCGAATATGACGGACGTTGACGTAGCAGCAAAGAAGAGAAAATATAATCACAGTGAGGTGAAACACCAAGCGGATAAAGCTCGTTCTAAAACGAGGGTGAACCTTGTGGCGTTTTAGTTGTGTGCAGCATCAGGGCAGACTTCCTGTGGGGGGGGTTTAATCCGCTCTCACTCCACACTCAGAGGTTCTGGACGGCACTAAATGTGGCGGACCCTCCATCATGCAAGCGCACATACGGGATGGAATTGTGTAGGGAGAGGGTGAACAGAGTGGTTTGAGTAAGGAGTGAGGAGACACGCTGGTGAAACAGGAAAGGAGAGGCAGGGGGAGTGTAGAGACGGGGGGGGGGGGGGGGCTGAGGGAAGAAGGAGGTGTGTCTGAAGAGAGCGTTTATTTTGGTCTGCTATGAAAGTCGCAGAGTTAATCGTTAAACAAAGCGTTTCATAATCACTGATGTTGTGATTCAATGATTTTGTGTTTGACTGCATCATGTGGGCGTGCACATGAAAAGAGGAGCGTGCAGCACGTTGACTTACTGAGCAGTGAGGAAACCTTCCAAGTAACCGGCAAGGAAGAAGGTGAGCTCGTCAGTTACAGGAGTCTGTCCATACCCTGCGTGGACCTCCAGGACACTCCACCCTGTGGTGGTCAGGGTGTCGTTCAGGTACCCGTATGCATCCCCCTCCGTCTCCACCACCCCCTCCTTCAGGATGACGGTCTTCTGCTGGGGGTCCCAGTACACCGTGGCTGTGGTCATCTCTGGAGAAGACATGGATTCAGTAAGCTGGGAGGGCAAGGAGTCCCAACACTCTGTGCAGGAAATCTATCAAACAGGTTCAACTCATATCACTGACATGTTAGAGACACATTAGACACCTGGTTCTTAATGTTGAGTCATCAATGGTGTTTAGTAGCATCACAGTCCTGGAGGAACAACATTTCATCTCATAAGGTGTTTTTTTCAGAACAAAGCGGGGACTTTTTGGAAGAGGAACTATCCACTCGGGGAGTTCCCCTTTAACAACACACCAAAGGCGTTTTCTGACCGCAGGAGCTTTTTCATAGTTCAAGGAAATGTTGGAGCCCTTGTCCCTTTGTATTGATTCTGCACCGCAGGAACTAAGAACTATTTAACTTCTTAGAACCCCGTTGAGAGGAACCTTTTTAGCTCCTGCTTCAGAGAAGGTACCATTAGCTGTTTTCAGACCAAACAGTTCTGGGGACTTTTTGAAGAGGAACTATCCACATAGGGAGTTTCATGAGAACTACACAGCATGAGGATTTTTTTTTGTCTGCATTCGCACCGCAATGGTAGGGTAGGGTTAGGGGGTTCAAAGGTTCCTCTAAACGGGGTTCTAGGAACTAAAATAGTTCTTATTTCCTGCGATCCAGAATCTATTTTAAAAACGGGGGGGCTCCAACAGTACCTAGAAATATGAGAAAGTTCCTGCAGTTGTGTACTTTGTAGTTAAAATGACAACTTACAGAACTTTAACTTAGAAAGTGAATACCTTGAGCAGGTTATCATCTAACGTGTGCACATAAAATAAACTAAAGAACACTTGTTTAAGCACTTCAGGGGCTCCTTAGAGATTAAAACCCACAGGTGTTCTTTAAAAGTTCTAATGTGACATTTGTTTACTTTTTGGACCTTTAGGGGCTCCGTAGAACTGTCCTGCAGTGTAAACACGTCCATTCAGCTCAGTTTGATCAATGACAGCAGCTGGAAGGTTGTTGAGTTCATATCAATACTTCATAACAACACTTATCCCTTAAAGTAAAGCCATTCGATCTGTAACACACACACACACACACACACACACATACACACACACACACACACACACACACACACACACACACACACACACACACACACACACACATACACACACACACACACACACACACACACACACACGTGAAGGCGACCTACTTACTGTCAGCACACACGGAGGTCGTCCCCGCGAAAAGTAACACAAACACATTAAAAATCCTCTTTAGAGACAACATGGCGGGTAAGATAGTAAAGACACTGCACAGAGACAGGCACCACTTCCCCAAAGGTGTAGTTGCTTTTATAGGGCGAAGAGGAAACAGTCAGTCATGTGTTGGAGGGAATTTCTCTGGAAATCTGAGTAGCAACAGAGCGGAACGGCTTCTGATTGGCTGCGAGCTGAAGGAGAAGGGAACAACACGCCGTGTGTCTTTGTCTGCGACATTAGAAACACATAACGAACATATCAGTCACATGGTGGTTACAAGTGGTTACGATAATGAAAATTAAGTCTTTTCAAAATGAGAAGAAAAAACGTTCACCCCAGATGGGACTCGAACCCACAATCCCTGGCTTAGGAGGCCAGTGCCTTATCCATTAGGCCACTGGGGCTAGATAGCGTTAGCTCCTCATACAGGAACACTTTATACTTTTAATTTCTTCTTCAGCACCTGTAGTCAGACTGACTCTTGTTTAACATCTTGTTCTAGTTTAATAGAGAAATGTTTTTATAAAAAGCAGAATGCTGCTTCCTGAACAATCCATCATTTAAATCACATTTTTAGAAAGATAGTCAAAACACTGAATGTCCAATTTGATTTAAGACAAAATGTGCATTTGTCATTGTGTGTACTGATAAGAGCTTTAGTGACACTAATTAAAATAAATTCTCATAATTTGTTCTTTTTTAGTAATTATTTCAATTCTTAGACCCTGATGAAGCCACAGGCTGAAACGCGTCGGTTACTTTTTTGACTTTGATTAATTCCGACAAATAAGAATTTGAATTTTGGGATTAAAATCAGAATTTCGGCTTTTTTCTTTTTTCTCTGAATTGTAAATACTCTATGGTCAGAATTCTAAAAAAAAAACTCACAACTCTGAGAATGAAGTCATAATTTTGAATTCTGACTTATATTCAGTTAGAATTCTGACTTTGATGTTGTTCCGACAGAAAAGTCACAATTCAAAGAAAGTCTGACTTTTTAGATTAAAATTAGAATTGTAACTTTAATTTTAGAATTCTGACTACAATTTAAATTTTGAAAAAAGTAACAATTATTAAGACTTCAATTTAACAGTTGTGACTTTATGTAAGAATTTTAATTATTTTATAGTCAGAATTCTGAAAAAACCCAAACTCTGAGAATAAAGTATTTTTTTCAGTTAGAATTCTGATTTAAATCTCAGATTTTTTAGATTAAAGTCATAATTGTGTTTTCATTTTCTCAGTATTAGAATTGTACCTCTTTCTCAGAATTCAAAAAAGCTTATCATCAGAATTCTGCGATAAAATCACAATCCTGACTTTAATCTCAGAATTTTGTTCCCCCCCTGAATTTTCCAGAGTGAGATTTTTTCTTCTTCTTCTTTTTAATTAAAATGACTTCATCGTCATAAATCTAAGTCTGGAAAAAGGGAAGTCGGAATTCTGAGATTAAAATCGGAATTCTAATTTGGTAATAATTATCAGAAATACAATTTTAATATATTTTCAGTGGCCCTGATCTCCTCTTCCCTAAAATGGAGCTACAATAAAATAATAAAATCTCCTTCTGTCAGCCAATAAGCTGTAAATGTTCACCACCTGATCTGTGTAAGAGAAAATAACACTTCAAATCTTTTTATTGAATTTATATTCCAGATATTCTGAAAAGAAAACAAACAGACACGATCATTTATTCTCTCATGCTACAGCAGCAGTGTGACTGAGGCTCTGCTGCCCCCTAGTGACGGTTTCAGGCACAGAAATAATCATTTGAAAAACTAAATAAACGACAAAGAAACCAAACACATGGATAATAATCAATATAATATGGAATCAATATTAATCAGCAGGTCAGGAGAATGAACAGTAGGAATGACAAGAAGTGTTAAAGATTATAACATTTTCCCTTTGTACATTTTTTCCATTCATTGATGAGGAAAAAATAATGCACGTGCATTTTAGACAATATCATAATAACTTAAATGGCGTTTAAGACGACCCTGAAATAAGAAGCTGTGGGAGCTTAAGCTCGTCATTGTGAAACGTGCTGATACAGGAAGTAGAAAGGTGTTCTTTGACAGCCAGGTGTGACACATCCTTCATAAAGAACTACAAATATGTCCGCTTCAGTCTCCTTCTTCAGCCCCTTCACATTTTATTCATCTGTTAGTGTCAACACGTAACATTCACCCTAAAATATCATTTTAAGCAGCAACATAAACCCCCGTCCTAAAATTCACACCCAAAGAAAAGCAGCAAACAGTGACATAAATATTCAGATGTTTAACAATCAGCATGATGCACATCGACGCTCATCGCAGAGACACGACGCTTCAGAGCAAAGAAGGCACACTTCATATAAATCCTCCTCTGCTGCACGACACTCAGGTTAACGTAACGTGGACTCTCTAAGTCTCAGAAAGGTTCAATAGTGATAAAGCTTTTGGTTTTCAAAGGTCACATATTATCTTTATTTTCAGCGGTGAGCTCCTTAAAACGTGTGAAGTGTCTTGTTCTAAATCCACTCTGATCCTGTATTTGATCATGCCTATAAAACCCCTCTATTTCAGCCCTGCTCAGAACAGGCTGTTTCTGTGTCTGTAGCTTTAAATGTAAATGAGCTGTGTCTGACCACGCCCCTCTCTGGAAGGGCTTGGGTGGCTCGGGCTTTCTCGCTCCATGTCCTATTGTTTACGGTGAGAAGGCAGACTCAGAGGGCAGAACAAACACCTAGCTGTGGGAGTGTCACCCACCTGGGGGAGGGGTTACTGCCCTTTGTGATGTCATGAAGGGAAAATCTCCAAACGGCCTGTTTGAGCACACATTTTCTGAAAAGTGGAGCAGGCAAAAGACGGAGAGGATGGACTTTTCTCATCATTGGGGGGTTTGTAGACAGACTAGAGACACATGTTAGAGTTAGAGAAACATGGTGAGGTGGATTTAGAATAATATGTGACCTTTAAAGCTTCTGAGATAGAAAACTCCTCCAATCGACCCTCACGGATCCAAACAGCAGCAACTTTAAAGTTCAGTAGTTCCTCATCTTTTTGACAGCAGTTTCGGTTTTCACACAAATACACGCACGCACACACACACGCACACAAACACACGCACACACAAACACACACACACACACACAAACACACACAAACACACGCACACAAGCACACACATGCACACACGCGCACACACGCACACACAAACACACGCGCACACACGCACACACAAACACACAAACACACGCACACAAACACACAAACACACGCGCACACACGCACACACAAACACACGCGCACACACGCACACACACGCACACACAAACACACACAAATACACGCACACACACACGCACACACACATGCACACAAACACACGCACACACGCGCACGCACACACATGCACACGCACACACACAAACACACACACACAAGCACACTCATACATCATCTATCAGTTTCTCAGCTCCATTTTCTGCTTGTCTCCCTTCGCAGCCTCCTCCTCCTCCTTCCTTCTCCTCCTCCTCCTCGTCCTCTTCCTCTCCGGTGAACGACGGGCTGCCGTAGTTGAACGTCGTGCGGGAGAGGTCCACCTCGATGGGGAAAACATCGGCCTCCTTCAGGATGGCGTAGCACTCGTCATAGTAGTGAGACATACCTGAGACGAAGCGCTGCAGCTGGAACACGATGTCCTGGACTGCAGAGGAAAAGATGACATTTATATTTTTTCTCGTCCTTATTTTCACAGAAAGAATCCTGATAACCCTAACCCTAACTAAGCACTACGATCATTAATAAGACTTTACATGAAACCAAACTGTGTACGTCTTTGTTCGTGATTATTTCTAATTAAAACAGGGAGTGTTAAGGATGAGTCTAACGGAGTAAATATCCAAATAAACACAAACACAGACCGTGTTTCTGATCCAGCAGCTCGATCTT